>CALYLW010001124.1:0-189399 GCA_944989445.1 Ampullaceana balthica
ATGCTTCTTGCAAGCAATCACATTAGCGTTGTCTCACAAATAACATGTGATTCGTAGTGTGTGGTTAACACGCCGCTACAAGCGAACGGTCTCTCGGTTCCAGACCCGGGCTCTTAAAATACGTCGTGTCATTACTATGCTGCCGTTAATCCCCCCCCAACTTTTCCTTCGAACCCATCGCATGACACATCAGTCCTAGCCGCGGCCCTTCGCGCAATCACCAGTTTATTGGTTGCAGCAGCTTTAGGGTGTGGGACAGAGCTAGAAAACCAACAGAGCCGAATAGTCACAGGCATCATAATGCGTTGGTGGTTCCCCCACACAAGACAGATATCACTCGGCGATTAACTGTTGATTTCTTCAGTGCCGTAAAGTGTCCTAGCATCTTCAACCGTTCTTTCCCACTTCTCTTTCACTATCATATGAAGCAAGTCTGAGCGGCGTAGCTACAACGCCGCGGCGATCTAGGCTATAATCGATCATATAACCAAAGGGGCTAAAAACCATAAAAATCAAGTTTTAACGCATTGAGGTGCTCAGTAAGCAAGGACACCATAATGACACATACGGAGAACAACACGACTATTCGTAACGGGTGCAAACCCATATAGTGCTACCTACGTCCACAGAAGTCGTCAACATCTAGAGAGGTTCGCGTGAATCGATATCGCAGATCTAGGCGGTCATCCAATACAACTGGCCCTGTCCAAAACCTACTCATCACCCATTAACCTTATTAACGCACACGTGTATCCAAGTGGTCCGTACGGACCCCATGCGAGGGGTCAGCGGCCGACACTACTTGCCAGGGCTAACCGTCGAAACAAAAAACTTGATACTCTTTGGAGACCGGTCAGCCCTGAAACCCACGCCTCTCAGGAAGCGCTACGTCCGCTAAGTTTTAAATCAAATAATCAAACACACTCATAACTAACTTTTTAATACTATTTAAATTCCCAAAATATCAACCTATTACTTACCCAAACATCATGCAGAAGCATCATCGCACTAGAACTAGCCACTACTCCATCCAAATCACTACTACCTACAATAACCAAATACTAGTGCCCCATATCCTTCAACTAGAACAATCAACTTTGTTTTACGTAATAACAAACCCAACATGTCCAACAGGTACTTTAAGCCCACTTACTGTAACTTCCCCCCCACCAATCTAGATACAAACACAAGCAACATCAAATACTTGGTTTGTTGAAATGTCAAGCTTGACGCAGATGAAATGCCGAATTCCCTATAACTATAAGTAGAAATATACAAATTTTTAACTTGAATCTACGATGGTTGCAGGGTTGTGTATTATTCGATGTGTCGGGAAGTTATATTTATCTAAATTGTATCCTATCATCAAATGTTTTCAATAGGGCTTTACTGTAGCATTCCATTGAAAACGTTAATAATTCTTAACAGTGGTCTGTTAAACAGATAAGAGAATGAGTGAGCCCAATGCTGGATTTAGACTTGATGGGGCCCTAAGCTATTTAAGGACCTTTTGAAGTCTAGATAATCTATAGCAGTGACAAATATGAAAACAAACCTCCGGGGGCCCCCAAGAAGGCAGGGGCTCTAAGTTATAGCTTGTTTAGCAAATAGGTAATTCCAGAACTGAGTGAGCCGAAGAAACAATGCCGACAATATGGTGTTAATGAATATTTGAAGTATGCCTAAATGTTTGGAAACAGATACGAAACGTGAAACGTTATTTACTGAATTAAAAATAAATGTTTGAATTTAAAGCAATGCTCTTGACTTTCTGGCATACTTAAAACAGGCTGTATCAAATGTATTTTCAGTAAATTGAGTAATTCATCAAGATCAAATATTCCAAAAAATCTTATTGAAAGTTTGAATGGATCACTACATTATGTCATTAGAGCAGTTAATAACATCGAAAGGAATGAAAGGTGAAACGTTATTTACTGAATTTTTAAAAAAAATGGTTGAAATTAAAGCAATACTATTGACTTTCTGGCATACTTAAAACATGCTGTACCAAATGTATTTGCAGTAAATTGAGTCATTCATCGATATCAAATATTCCAAAAA
This sequence comes from Ampullaceana balthica, assembly GCA_944989445.1. Taxonomy (NCBI): domain Eukaryota; kingdom Metazoa; phylum Mollusca; class Gastropoda; family Lymnaeidae; genus Ampullaceana; species Ampullaceana balthica. The sequence goes on from CALYLW010001124.1 coordinate 2,065, forward strand.
ATCTTAGTGAAAGTTTGCATGGATCACTACATTATGTCATTAGAGCAGTTAATAACATCAAAAGGAATGACTTCAATTAGAGATTTTTTGCTCACTACGGTTTGTAAAATGAAGAAGAAGACTATAATGGATTATTTATTCACACAGAAGTACGCTGGTTACACGTACATATTTAAATCGATTTTATTCTCTGTTTGATTCATTGTCCAAATTCCTGGAAAACAAAGACAATTAGCATCACAATTAACAAAAATGACATATCCTTTATTAATGAATTATTTACCCAACTTTAAAAAAAACTAATTTGAAACTACAACTACTACAAGATAATCAATTAAATTTAATCAAAACTAAAAGCGTTATATCTGAGTTTGTTGCAAATCTTTTTCTTTGCAAACAAAACTTAGGAATAGGAGAATGTTCTCAGTTTTCAAATCTTTTGAAATTGCCACATAGTTAAAGATTTGCTTGCTTACTGTCAAAACTTAACGGCTCTTCATGCAGACATTTTGTAGACATTTGCCACTATAGGATATTTCCGACTGGCAGTTGAGCTCTTTAGCGCATGGACAAACTCAGATCCCAAACACAGATGAATACATACTCATACAGGAGCAGCTTATTGAAATATCAACAAATGAGGAGCTTATACCACTGTTTGAACTAGGATACCACAAATTCTGGTTACAAAGTCAGATCCCAATTTTATATCATGCATTATAGGTTATTGTACATACTTTTTTTGGCTGTTTTCCTGTCTTTCTATTTGGTAGAACAAAGATTCAGTGCCGTTATGAACCTCATCATAAAAAACAACAACAACAATTTAAAATAATAAATGACTAGAAATTGGTGCTCGTGAGGATTTGCGGTTCCTACACACAAACATTGAGTCAGGCATAAATACACTCATAAAATCTCATCACGTTAATCCAAGTTTTTTTTTCAATTTTATCTTAAACAAAAGTGATAATTTTAATAAATACCGTACTCTTCATCAAAATGTTGCTTTTGTAATTTTTGTACTATGCATTTATAAAGGTTGTTTTTTTTACTTGGGGGTCCATGGGGGAAATTTTGAGTATAAAAGGGGTCCGTGGGTCAAAAAAGTTTGGGAACCACTGCTTTAGACCTACGAGTCTGCTAGTGCCTAATGACGGGAACTTAAAGAATTTTACACTTTGGTGTCACCCCTTGTGATGATGTCACCATGGTGACGCCAATGCTAACTGTGCGGGATGTCGACTGTGTGGGGTGCCGACTGTGCGGGGTACCGACTGTGTGGGGTGCCGACTGTGTGGGGGGCCGACTGTGTGGGGTGCAGACTGTGTGGGTTGTCTCTGGTAGACAGATTCCAAGTATCATCATCATCATCAGTCCCGTGACCGTTGCGGTCGTTGGGGGGAGCGCATGGACACATCAACATCCACAGATGCCTATTTTGAGCGGCGGTCAATAATGTTCCAGGTATAGAAACACAGTAATAACTAGGGTATGCCAGATTAAAATTTTTGAAAAAAAAATTGCAATATTTTTTTAAATGGCCGGATTCCGGATTTGCCGGAGCCGAAATCCGGTACACCCCTAGTAATAACGTAATAACACTGTTGAAGTGAAAGGAGATACATGTATTATCTTATTACGGAAGCGGTCGCCGGCATGTAATATAGTGACTATAAGTTATCCTCCCTTTTTAAATCCCTTATATTAACTTCACCGCCGTCTCTCTCTGTCTCTCTCTCTCTCTCTCTCTGTCTGTCGTCATCTCATGGGCGGGCGGAAAAACAAAAGTCGAAAATGACCCACTTCCCGTGATCCGATCGAGCTGAAATTTGGCACACGGACCCGTCTAACCTAACAATGCATCGTATCAAAATTTCAGATCGATCGAACGTACCGTAATTAAATTAATGCATTTTTAGTTTATCCTTATATGAGGTATGTAATTCAAATTCACGGTTTGTTATTGTTTTTTTCCCACGTGAAATTTTGAGTTGACGCGTTGAGGCGACCCGTCGAAGCGCCGGGGCACTTTTGTTTACATTTTACGTGTCACGCTGAGCTCGGTCAAGCGAATCGGTGACCAGACTTTTCCCCTCTCACCCTCAGGGTTATGAAGCAAACTTGAGTTAAGACAGATTCAGTCTGTAAATGTTTGAAAATAATCAATACTGTTAGTTATGTCTAATTTATAAGGGATTTATAGTCAAAAACTTTGTTTTTACGGGTTTGTTTTATTTTTCTAACCAGCATGTGAGCCGGGCACCCATGGTCAGTACTGTCTCTCTCAATGCGGCCATTGCTCCGAGGTCCGGCCCATTTGTAACCCTGTCAGCGGAAAGTGTTTGGCCGGCTGTAAGGCAGGGTACCAGTGGCCCTACTGCAAGATACGTGAGTGCTCAGTCTTGTCAGTGTAGTACTCAGTGTTGTTAGTGCAGTACTCAGTGTTGTTAGTCCAGTACTCAGTCTTGTCAGTGTAGTACTCAGTGTTGTTAGTGCAGTACTCAGTGTTGTTAGTGCAGTACTCAGTGTTGTTAGTGCAGTACTCAGTGTTATTAGTGCAGTACTCAGTGTTGTTAGTCCAGTACTCAGTGTTGTTAGTGCAGTACTCAGTGTTGTTAGTGCAGTACTCAGTGTTATTAGTGCAGTGCTCAGTGTTATTAGTGCAGTACTCGGTGTTATTAGTGCATCACTCAGTGTTGTTAGTGCAGTACTCAGTGTTGTTAGTGCAGTACTCAGTGTTGTTAGTGCAGTACTCAGTGTTATTAGTGCAGTATTCAGTGTTGTTAGTGCAGTACTCAGTGTTGTTAGTCCAGTACTCAGTGTTGTTAGTGCAGTACTCAGTGTTGTTAGTGCAGTACTCAGTGTTGTTAGTGCAGTACTCAGTGTTATTAGTGCAGTGCTCAGTGTCATTAGTGCAGTACTCAGTGTTGTTAGTGCAGTACTCAGTGTTATTAGTGCAGTGCTCAGTGTTATTAGTGCAGTACTCGGTGTTATTAGTGCATTACTCAGTGTTGTTAGTGCAGTACTCAGTGTTGTTAGTGCAGTACTCAGTGTTATTAGTGCAGTACTCAGTGTTGTTAGTGCAGTACTCAGTGTTGTTAGTCCAGTACTCAGTGTTGTTAGTGCAGTACTCAGTGTTGTTAGTGCAGTACTCAGTGTTGTTAGTGCAGTACTCAGTGTTTTTAGTGCAGTACTCAGTGTTGTTAGTGCAGTGCTCAATGTTAACAGTGCAGTGTTCAGTGTTGTTGTTAAGGCAGTACTTAGTGCTGTTTGTTAGTATGCGGATCATCATCTCTACATATCTCCTACATACAAAATTCCCCCCGCCCTCAGCTTGCCAGTACAACAAATGGGGTGTAGACTGCAACTCCACCTGCAGCTGTAAAGGGCCGCCCCTGGAGTGTGGCTGCAATCATCTGACGGGCGCTTGTACCAAGTGTGGCATCGACGGCCGACCGGAAGTCGCGTATGTGTCAGGTGAGTTGGCGTGTGTTTCAGGTTGGTTGGCATGTGTCAGGGGTGTTGGCGTGTGTGTCAGTTTGGTTGGCGTGTGTCTCAGGTTGGTTGGCGTGTGTCAGCTAGGTTGGTGCATATGTCAGCTGGGTTTGTGCATGTGTCAGCTGGGTTGGTGCATGTGTCAGCTGGGTTGGTGCATATGTCAGCTGGGTTGGTGCATGTGTCAGCTGGGTTGGTGCATGTGTCAGCTGGGTTGGTGCATATGTCAGCTGGGTTGGTGCATGTTTCAGCTGGGTTGGTGCATATGTCAGATGGGTTGGTGCATGTGTCAGCTAGGTTGGTGCATGTGTCAGCTAGGTTGGTGCATGTGTCAGCTGGGTTGGTGCATGTGTCAGCTAGGTTGGTGCATGTGTCTGCTGGGTTGGTGCATGTGTCAGCTGGGTTGGTGCATGTGTCAGCTGGGTTGGTGCATATGTCTGCTGGGTTAGTGCATGTGTCAGCTGGGTTGGTGCATATGACAGCTGGGTTGGTGCATGTAGCTGGTGCTTGCCATGTGTGTCAGGTTGGTTGGCGTGTATGTGTATTTGGTTGGGGATAGGGCTCATTAGCCAGGTATATAGATGACAAAGATGGGAACTTCCAGCTGCTATCAGGGGAAAATTGTTACGAGATAATTATTTTATTATAAGCCCAATCTGAATTTCTATTTATTCTATTTCCAAGCTCAGTGTCCATTTGTTCTAAACCCCAGCTGAATGACCATTTGTTATACGTAAAAGAAGAAAGTCCCTTTGTTCTACGTTCTAGTTTAATGTCAATTTGTTCTATGTCCAAAAAGAAAACCCAATTTCTCTAAGTCCAAGCTGAATGTCCATTTGTTCTACGTCCAAGGTTAATGTCCATTTGTTCTACGTCCAAGGTTAATGTCCATTTGTTCTACGTCCAAGGTTAATGTCCATTTGTTCTACGTCCAAGGTTAATGTCCATTTGTTCTACGTCCAAGGTTAATGTCCATTTGTTCTACGTCCAAGGTTAATGTCCATTTGTTCTACGTCCAAAGTTAATGTCCATTTGTTCTACGTCCAAGGTTAATGTCCATTTGTTCTACGTCCAAGGTTAATGTCCATTTGTTCTACGTCCAAGGTTAATGTCCATTTGTTCTACGTCCAAAGTTAATGTCCATTTGTTCTACGTCCAAGGTTAATGTCCATTTGTTCTACGTCCAAGGTTAATGTCCATTTATTTCATGTTTGATTTCACCTCCTGCAGTCAACAAACCGCAGTGTCTCAACCAGCATGCAATCAACACTGCCAACAAGATGTACAGTAAGTAACACCGCCAACAAGATGTACAGTAAGTATCACTGCCAACAAGATGTACAGTAAGTAACACCGCCAACAAGATGTACAGTAAGTAACACCGCCAACAAGATGTACAGTAAGTAACACTGCCAACAAGATGTACAGTAAGTATCACTGCCAACAAGATGTACAGTAAGTATCACTGCCAACAAGATGTACAGTAAGTATCACTGCCAACAAGATGTACAGTAAGTATCACTGCCAACAAGATGTACAGTAAGTATCACTGCAAACAAGATGCACAGTAAGTATCACTGCCAACAAGATGCACAGTAAGTATCACTGCAAACAAGATGCACAGTAAGTATCACTGCCAACAAGATGCACAGTAAGTATCACTGCCAACAAGATGTACAGTAAGTATCACTGCCAACAAGATGTACAGTAAGTATCACTGCCAACAAGATGTACAGTAAGTATCACTGCCAACAAGATGTACAGTAAGTATCACTGCCAACAAGATGTACAGTAAGTATCACTGCAAACAAGATGCACAGTAAGTATCACTGCCAACAAGATGCACAGTAAGTATCACTGCCAACAAGATGTACAGTAAGTAACACCGCCAACAAGATGTACAGTAAGTATCACCGCCAACAAGATGTACAGTAAGTAACACTGCCAACAAGATGTACAGTAAGTAACACTGCCAGCAAGATGTACAGTAAGTAACACCGCCAACAAGATGTACAGTAAGTAACACTGCCAACAAGATGTACAGTAAGTAACACTGCCAACAAGATGTACAGTAAGTAACACTGCCAACAAGATGTACAGTAAGTAACACCGCCAATAAGATGTACAGTAAGTATCACTGCCAACAAGATGTACAGCATTGACAAACAAAAATATCCCGACTCATCAAGTCTGTTGTTTTGTAGAATCGATTTGGCAAATTCATGTCTGATACTGATAGAATCTATATCAGATGCTCTTAACTGCTATATAAACGTGAATATTGACTTTGCAGTAGCAAATCTTACTCTACACCATCCAAATTCAGCAACTCACATGGACTTGGGACGGAAATTGTAAAATTGTTATAACTAATAAGTGCAGCGAGGTTTGGGATGAGTCCTACATATGAGTGTTAGCTTTACCAAATCAGACACGGACCTTACACAATAAGGAGATATGAGTCCTAAATATGAGTGTTTGCTTTACCAAATCAGACACGGACCTTACACAATAAGGAGATATGAGTCCTACATATGAGTGTTAGCTTTACCAAATCAGACACGGACCTTACACAATAAGGAGATATGAGTCCTACATATGAGTGTTAGCTTTACCAAATCAGACACGGACCTTACACAATAAGGAGATATGAGTCCTACATATGAGTGTTAGCTTTACCAAATCAGACACGGACCTTACACAATAAGGAGATATGAGACGACTGATTCGAGAATGGTTTTAGCGCCATTAGCTTTAACTAATGGAGAAAAATGTTAACTCTTGGGTGGCTCATTCTCCTTTATCTATAAAGCATCATGTTGCTTTTGTTGTTCTTCGTTTTGTAGCATAAGCACACCGAATTAATAAAACTCGCAGGAACGAATTCCTTATCTTTAAAGGTATTTATTTAATATTTATATTTAATATATATATATATATATATAATATGTGTGTATGAAGTATGAAGTGTATGTATGTAAACATATTTCTAATCCATTTCTATGGTATTGATAACCTCTACAGCGCCACCTAGTGTCCTCAACATTCCCTGGATGCCAGTAGCTGTTGTATCTGGCCTCATCGCCTTGTTTATCTTCACAAACTTCATGTGGTGGTCAGTTTGATGTTTTATTATCTGCCTGTTTCCATGTTGGTCAATTTACTGTAATATTATCTGTCTGTTTCATGGTGTTCAGTTGGCTATTATTGTCTAATGACTAATGTTCAGTATATTATTGTAGTTCCTGTGTCTAATGATCATCCGTCTTTTTTTTATTCGTGTCTGTTAGTGGTAAGGCTATTCTTTTAGTCAGTATTTTCTGTCCGTTGTGGTACTAAACTAAACACATATTCTGAAGGCCTGAGACTAGTCTCTTAAGGCCTTGGCTAGTACCCGGGCAACCTGCTCCATTTGCTGAGCAGTGCCATACAACTTTTTTTTGACGCGGAACTCTTTTGCCTCCCTTACCTCCCCGGCTATGTCTAGCGGGGGACACGACGTCAACAGGTGTAGGACTGTCTCAGAGGCTAGGCTGCAATGACGGCAGTTCGAGTCCCTGTTGTGGTCTAGCCTGTTAAAATACGAGTTGGTTGGGCGGTGCTCTGTTTGCATTTGAGTCACTAAACTCTGATGATGTTTGCGACTCAAGCTCCACCACTGGTCTGATCGACTTGGCTTGGGCGTGTTAGCGAAAAAAAACCTGGCAGTCGTATTGTCAGCCCACTCCTGGTACCACTTGTTCCGAAAGTGGCCATTAGCCAGGTACTGTTGTGGTACTATAATATTTTATTTGTGTGGTCTTGTTGTTAGCAGTCTGCAGTATTGTATTTCCTTTGCAAACTGATCATTAGCACTTCTTAGTTTCCGCCTTTATGTCAGTACACTGTTGAATTTCTCCTTAATTTCTCTACCGCTATATAATATATATATATATAAATACCGTATAAAAATCTACTGATATATCACACAAAACACACACATACACACACTCATACTCTCACTCGCAAACACACACGCGCGTGCACACACTCACACTTTGACTCATATTGTGTCCGTAGAGACGAAGCACCCAATGTTTGTTTTACGTGGAGTTGGTGCTCAAGAATGTGAATGAATAAGTAAACATTTTGTTATTGCTCTTTGAAACAGGATCATCTATGTACGTAAGCCTCGGAGAGCAGAGAAGAAAACGGAGAAAGTGAGAGAGAGGCGAAGACAAAGACCGCTGAAACGATTGGTAGGTCAAAGGTCAAACCTGCCCAGGTGTTGGTTGTTTGGTCAGGCCATTAATTCGTCAATAAATCTATAGCCCATTGGAAAATCATTAGTTACCATATACACAGATTCAACATTGGACATTCATTAGCGGATACATAGGTTCAACATTGGACATTCATTAGCGGATACATAGGTTCAACATTGGACATTCATTAGCGGATACATAGGTTCAACATTGGACATTCATTAGCGGATACATAGATTCAACATTGGACATTCATTGGTTAGCAGATACGTATATTCAACAATGGACATTCATTAGTTAGCAGATACGTAGATTCAACAATGGACATTCATTGGTTAGCAGATACGTATATTCAACAATGGACATTCATTAGTTAGCAAATACGTAGATTCAAAATTGGACATTCATTGGTAAGCAGATACGTATATTCAACAATGGACATTCATTAGTTAGCAAATACATAGATTCAAAATTGGACATTCATTAGGTAGCAGATACCTAGATTCAAAGAGAAAGCTACATTATAATCAAACATATATAAAAACCAGATTTTAATCATCTTTTTAATACCCATCATACATGAGTGTGTCTGGTTGATTGTATCCGATAATCTGCTCTTTAAAATTTAAACCTATATCATTCTAATTCTCATAGGAATGTCCGTATTCAGATTAATGTGTAACCCGTTTCTCGTTGTTAGTGCCTGACAATAATGTTCTAGTATCTGTACGTCTGCAAAGTGCCCTAACATCTGTATAGCTATATCTAATCGTTCACTCAGATATGTTTCTTCATTGATGCTATACATTATCTTGTCCATCGTCTCATGTTGCCAGCTCGAGTTGTATGAATTACATGCCAGGAAGGACCTGGAAAAGTATCGCCTTAACCAGAAAAAGCAGGCACAAATGGCCAAGAAGTGACTGCAATATGTTTGTGCAGTGGTTGCCGGGCTTTCTTTATGTGTCTCGCGGCCACAAACGAGGAAAACAAATGATATATTCAATTGTGCAACGCAAAAATGACTGTGATCGAACTTAAAATTGTTGAGCTGATAATGGGAAATATATTATTCAATTAAATATTACCCGAAGTTATATTAAATATATATATATAATAAATTTTATTATGAATGTTACTAAGTTTGTTACTCACCTTTATTGTTGTTGAGAAAACAACACATTTAAAATTTGGAAGATCAATGTGTCGTCATTCAATTGTTTGTACTATTGTTAGTGTTATTTATTTTATTTTATTATTTTTATTTTTTTCTGAGAGCTTTTTATCGAAGGTCGATTTTTGGGATTGTATGAAGAGGTGAAATTAAAGATTTCTTAAAATGAATCCTAAGCCTTAACACAACTTGAACCCACTACTGCACACAGTAACATTCCATAAACTAAATTTTAATGACGTGTCTAGAGTTAGTTTTTGTTGTACCTTCATATGTATGTGTATATGTGCTCTCTCTCTCTCTCTCTCTCTCTCTCTCTCTCTCTCTCTCTCTCTCTCTCTCTCTCTGTATGCTATGTGTGCGCATGCTCTATATGTGTGTACGTGCTCTGTGTCTGTGTGCTTTGTCTAGTATCTTAGTTTGCTGGGTGGGCGTCAGTGCACGGCGGGCACTGCAACAAGTCTAAATGATCACACCAGACCGTGTTCAGATTTCTAATGAACTGATTGTAAAAGTGTTATCAATCAACTAACAAAAATTTAAATAAAAAATAAAAAAAAACAATTATACGTACCCAACAGAGGCGTCACTAGGGGGTGCGGACCGTGCCGGATGACATCATCACAAGGGATGACACCAAAGCGTAAAATATGTATGTTACCGTTATTTGGCACTTGCAGACTCGAAGGTGGTATTTGGAGTAAGTTGTGAGCGGGTGACACGTGACCTATCGCACTGGGTGACATCAACCCTACTGATGCCTCTGGTACCCAATGAACTGAAAAGTCTCCAAAGGAATATAAAAGTTAATTATGAAGCGCTTTGGTCTTAAAGTTCCACTTATTTTAATTGTTCTAACTTGTCATGACTGAAATTTAGCTTTATTATCGAGCGACTCGGACCGTCCCATACAGATGTAATAACTAATAAGAATATAAAACTGAAATGCTACCTCCTTTTGGTATGAGACCTGGAATAGGAAACCAACTTTTTTATCAACTCTAGTAAAATGCAAGACTATACATAAACCTTGTATAAGCGTATAATATTCTTTATAGAAGGAGCGTCTCTATCACTAATCATGACACAAAAGGACGAATTTAGCTTTAATTAATATTACAGATTAATTAAGAAAATGCATGAAATCGACAATATGAACGTATTAACATAGGCAAGTTGTCCACAAAAACAAATATTGATAACATTATTTAAGTACTTTGGTAAGAAAATATATTTTCAACTGATATTACAAAAATGTTTAGGATACTAAATAACTTCTCTTAGCTTTAAATAAACTTGTTGCATTTTAATGTGATATATTTTATTTGATCATTAAAAAAAATTGTTGAAGTAAATGTTCAGTTTTCATTTCATGTATGCTGCGTCACCTTTTTTGATGTCGTTCTTCAGTTTTATTGGCTTTTATTTTTGACGCTCTTCTGTACTTAAGTTATGGAAATAATTCTAAACATTACGTGGAGACAGGAGAAATCATGGCACCTACCGGCAACAGCGTCTTCTCTCAGGCTTTCTATACTTTATTAATCTACTTATTATTTGACAGTGTCTATTGTTCAAGTTAGTTGATTGTTAAATTTAATTAAGCTTTTATATTTTAACGTTTTCCACTCATACAATATTACTAGACTTCTCAAAAGCATTTGACAAAGTTCACCACTGCCACTACTTAAGTTTAAGACTTAAGTTTAAGAGTACTTAAGTTAAGTCCGACTTAGGACTAATAAATAAATTTAATATTATACTATACTACTTAACTTAACTTGACTAAACTAAACTTACTTAACTTTCACCTTCCGTTTTTTTGGTGAAGTAACAGTAAAGTCTTTAGTTTACTCAAAACTTTAACTGCTTTGAAATCTTGGGTCCCATACTCATACTCATACATCATATTCATATTCATATCATCATAATCATTGGATCCAAGACTTCCTTGTGGGTAGAGAGCAAACTGTAATAATTATTGGATCTGCCTACTCTAAATAATCATTAATAATTATTTGTCCAAGGGCAACTGCAACATGAACAAAATATAAAAAAAAATTAAATCAGAATAAGATGGCATAATCATAATCTTACAAGGATGTTGCTAGCGTTACGACATGTCGTAACGCTAGCCAGGAAACTAGTGCTACGACATGTCGTAACAGCAGACGATTCGGCGGGATGTTGCTAGCGTTACGACATGTCGGAACACTAGCCAGGAAAGGTTTGCTTGGCTAGTGTTACGACTAGCACTTGCTACGACTAGCCTTAGTACTATTAGTTATTAGTAGTAGCAGTAAACACTTCGGAAAAACTAAGTCTAAGTCGCTGTAATATTTTAACAAACTCTTCATAATATTTTAATTTTATACGCATAAAATATAACATATATTACATATAAATATATAATTAATAATAATATAAATATCGTATTATTATAATACGATATTAATAGATCTGGCAGCTGGGCTTATTTATGTATTATATTTATATGTGTATTAATTCTAAAATCTAAATTTATTTAAATAGATTTAATCAACGTATCCGCTTTTAATTACAATTACCAGCACACTCATTTAAAAGATAAGTATTTTTATTTTAAAAAACACGCCGGGAGCGGGAATAGAACCCTAGATTTGCTTTTCAAAGATCGTCCATCACTAACACTTCATCTAGCGGAGCTCATGTCTCTAGTTTTGTTTCTAGAAAGTCATATCTGTTTGTCATTAAATGGACACCAATCAAGTTTTTTTTTAACCTTTAAAATTCATTATCCGGCTTACCTAGTAATCATGAAATTTTATTATGATAACTATTTTGTATTTATAAAGTATTAGTATTAGCATAATTAAAATACAGCATATTTTTACTACTAGTCGTAGCAGCAGACAACTCGACGGGATGTTGCTTGTGTTACGACATGTCGTAGCACTAGCAACAGCCCGTCGAGTTGTCTGCCGTTACTTTGTCGTAGCAGCAGACACTTCGATCTTACAAAAAGACTTAAAAGAATTAATAAAATGGAGTATTTCTTTCCACCCAGAAAAGTGTCAAGTATTTTGAATTTATTTGTTTCTTTTTCTTTGCTACTCTTGACTAAAGAGTAACAAAGAAAAAGAAACAAATAAATTCAAAATACTTCATTCATGGAAAATAACTAATCCAAACTAAAGATGCAAAATACTTGGTAGTAATAATAATAACACTTTTTGAAAGATAATATTTTCTTTTTCTGTGGATTTACTGATTTACTTTACAAAGTGCGCGATAAAATTAACCAGCATGTGATTTACAAATGTTTTTTTCAATCTGGTCTCATAATAAAAAATTTCTCTTTTTGTTATTTATTTTATCTTGGTTAGTAGCTAAATAATATTTTTAATTGTCTTCTCCTCTTTTAGTCAGCACCCATAATGGACTACTTTTTTTCCTCTGTCGCCATCTTTTTCACGTCACATGGCATAGCAACAAAGATGTTGTGCCGTTAGCACAGTGAAATAAAAAAAAATTAAATGTCTTATTATTTTTAATTCCTCAACTTGCCAAAATTATATTGAAATTAATAGGTTGGTTTGATATTTGACTGATTTGACACAACAATAAATGATCTGCAGGTATTAATATGCAGAGGAATTAAAGTTACATTTAACCAGGCCATATGAAACAGGATTGGTCTTTATCTTGGGACCTGTTAACCATTTACAATCTTAGTATTAATACATCTAAATCTAAGTATGTGCTTTAATGCTGGAGGAAAACATCTGTCATGTGTCATTAGGGCAACCACTGATCACATGTCATAGAAATGAAAGCAGGTGAAAATTAAATAGACATCAAGTCCAAATGACATAGAGTGCTTATCTTTAAAAAAAAATCACTCATAAAATCCACCCTCTTCCTTTTGATAAATAACAAAATTTACATGTAATTTATTTGTATTTAAATTAATAAGAGAAATACGTGATTTGCATTTAAACTTTGTCTTCAGCAGAATTTGATTATGACTTTGTCACATGTGGATCTGCCTTGAAAATAATAAACACAGCCAACAATGCCAGGCTGCATTCTCATGATGTCAAATATGGGTCAGGAAGTGGACAACAGGTTCGTTGATAGAGTTGTTAACTATTAATTATTCCAAATTCAAGCCTATTTCTTCTAATCAAGTAATAATTTTTAAATCTGATTTAGAGTAAGTTCTATTAATAGGATCATCTAGAGCAGCGGTTCTCAACCTGTGGGTCGCGACCCCCATGGGGGTCGAATGACGATTTGGCAGGGGTCGCCAAAGAACATTGGAAAAATATGTTTTTTGTGTGTTTAAATGTGTAAAAATGTGTAAACCTTGCCATGTACATATTTTGTCTATTACTCTATACTAGTCTATAGTCTATTCAGTACCTTTAGTAAGTTTAGTTGTTGTATCTTTGTTGTTATTATTTTTAGCTTTTTATAATGTTTATTTCAACACTATTTTATGAACCCCTCAACAACCGATAATAAGGGGTCTACCGATATGCCTTTTTGCCGATATTGCCGATACCGATATTACTGATATTTTTTTTGCCGATATGAGTATTTGTTAGGACAAAAACCAGCGGTCATATTTGATGACGTCATTCTTAAATTTATCACTCGTAATTATTTATCTTTAATATTAGGGGACTACCGATACGCATTTCTGCCGATATTACCGATATTTTTTCCCGATATGAGTGCCGATAGGGTATTTGTTAGGACAAAAACCAGCGGTCATATTTGATGACGTCATTCTTAAATCTATCACTCGTAATTATTTATCTTTAATATTAGGGGACTACCGATAGGCATTTTCGCCGATATTACCGATATTTTTTTTTCCGATATGAATATTTGTTAGGACAAAAACCAGTGGTCTTATTTGATGACATCGATCATTCTTAAATTCATCACTCCTAATTATTTATATTTTATATTAGGGGTCTACCGATAAGTATTTTTGCCGATATTACCGATATTTTTTCTCCGATATGAGTGCCGATATGAGTATTTGTTAGGACAAAAATAACAGCGGTCATATTTGATGACGCCATTCTTAAATTTATCACTCGTAATTATTTATATTTTATAATTAAGGGGTCTACCGATATCCAGTTTTGCCGAAATACCGATTTTTTTTCTCCCGAAACGAAGTTTCCGATGTGTTTACAAGTTCCAGTTCATGACCTACATAGGACTCATAACAAAACGAACCGTCCTTTATAAAAATGTACAAGCATATTAGGTACTCCTTTTGAAACTTCAACCTTGACTCATAATTATTAATTCTAACCAATAGTTTAATGGCTTTTGCACACGGCCACCTTTTATGAATGAAACAATGAGAACAAAGTACAATAGTAATATAGTGAAAATGAGGCTGAAGCTTGAATGGTTGCCAATGACAACACGTCTTCACACGGTACATTTTGTTATTCCATACGAAACAAAATGTTTTAGACATCTGCGATTCTGCGTGCATCTTTGCTATTAGAGCAATTACGTGAACATAATGTTTACATGTTATCCATTTATTAGAGCAATTACGGTATACTTGGCATCGGCACTATTTACACAGTATTTCTGAGTATACGAAAATCGGCCAATACCTAAACAATATCAAAGCACATGGCACACTGTATCGTGGCTGCACATATTAATACTAGGACTCTTTTGACTATTTCAATACTGGTATCGGGGTCGATATATTAATTTGTCGAGATATTGTAAACCTAAATGATATTTTTTTTGTTTCCGTTTTTTTTGGGGTCAAAATGTCACTTATTATGAAATATCGGTGACGTCAATATCGGGACCTTTACAGGCTAACGATACCGATATTGCCGATATCCAGATATCGGTGCCGATATATCGGCCAGCCGATATATCGGTAGACCCCTACCGATAATTATATAAACAGAGAGTAGGGCGCATCTGGATGCTCAGAGGTCTGAGCTCAGCAGGTTGGCTAAGTGACATAGAAGCTGAACTGCTGCTGCTTCTGGTTCCACACACTGTAGTGTAGAACTGTAGGTCAATATTTCATTGTGCGTGATATTGAAAGCTATCGTTATAGATTTTTCATTTTAAATTTAAAGTTTTTAAACCAACCGATGGAAATGGAACATGCAGAGAAGAACATTATGATTAAGAAAAGAAAATGTAGTGACGATTTCTTACAATATGGTTTTACTTCAATACTTACAGCATGAATTGAGAAACCGCAATGCGTTATTTGTAATGAAGTTCTATCAGCCGAATCTATGAAGCCAACAAACTGAAACGTCATTTTGATAGCAAACATCCAAGTTTTGCGGGGAAGGATACCGAGCATTTTAGAAGTAAAGCTGATGGCGCCAGGAAAGCCAGACTTGACACTGGCAGCAAGTACCACCAACTAAACGTAGCAGCCGTTGAAGCTTCAAATTTGGTGGCGCTCAGAATCGCAAGAGCTATGAAACCTCACACCATTGCCGAAGATTTATTGTTGACAGCGGCCAAAGATATTGTTCGAGTTATGATCGGACCCGAATTTGTTAAGAAATTGAGTGCAATTTCCTTATCTAATGATACCGTCCGGAGAAGAATAGATGATATGTCTGCTGATATTATTGATCAGGTAAACCAGGAAATAAAATCTGCTCCACTTCCAATATTTAGCATCCAGCTTGACGAATCCACAGACGTTGCAAACTGTTCACAACTACTGGTTTACGCGAGATATATAAATGAAGGCGACTTTAAAGATAAGTTTCTTTTTTGCAAACCTCTTGAAACGACAACTGCACGGGATGTATTTGATACAGTTGGTTCATTTCTGAAAGATCATAAGATCTCTTGGGAAAAGGTTTGTGGTGTTTGCACTGATGGTGCTCCCGCTATGCTAGGATGTCGGTCTGGATTTTAACGTTTTGTACTAAATTAATCACCAAAAGTCATTGGAACTCACTGTATGATTCATCGACAAGTGCTAGCAACGAAGACGTTGCCACAAGAGTTTCAGGGAGTAATGAAAAGCGTCGTAAGTTCCATCAATTTTGTAAAAGCGAGTGCGCTGAACATTCGTCTGTTTTCGAAACTTTGTAATGAGATGGATTAGTCCAATGATGTTCTGCTATTGCACACTGAAGTGAGATGGTTGTCGAGAGGGAAAGTTTTGAAACACGTTTTTGATCTTCGCGACGAACTAAAAATGTTCTTTAATCAGAAGTCTAAACCACAGTTCGAAGCACTTTTCAGCGACAAAAATGAGCTTCAGAAAATTGCTTACCTGGTAGATAAATTTGCCATTTTGAATGAGTTAAATTTATCACTGCAAGGACCAAATGCAACATGCCTAGATTTGTCTGAAAAGATCCGATCATTCGAAATGAAACTTCAGCTTTGGCATTGAACCGGACAAGAGAAGTAAAATGATAATTTCTGTGAAAGAACACTTGACGAAATTTCATCGTACTTTCCAAATCTACCTAACACTCCGTTTGCACTTGCCAGAAGTCCATTCACAGTCAAAGTTGACGATATTCCTGAGACAGCACAAGAGGAGTTCATCGAACTCATTAAAAGGGATGCAGCGCGAAATGATTTCTCTTCAATGTCAGTTACAAAATTCTGGAACAAGTGTTTGCAGTCATATCCTGTTCTGTGCGAAACTGTGTTGCGCATTCTTCTTCCTTTTCCAACTACTTATCTTTGCGAAACAGGGTTTTCCAGCTTGCTGGTTATCAAGTCTAAATACAGAAGTAGACTTGTTGTGGAAGCTGATCTTCGTTGTGCTCTCGCAAAGACTGTCCCGAGAATTTCTGATATTGTGAGAAAGAAGCAACCTCAACCTTCACATTAATTGACTTTGGCTTTCTTACGAATTTGTAATTAGAAATAAATACGAATACCTTGTATGAAATGTATGACATGTATGTAATTGTAATCATTGTTACATATTGTGTTTTTTATAAATAACTACGTTACTACGAGATCAGTGTCTGTGCTTTATTTACGTAAAATTTGTAAAAATGAGAATACAATGTGACATGAGATATAATTAAATATATTATAACAGTAACAAAATTACAGCTATGAGGTAGATACCAAAAAAATTGATGGCGGGGGTCGCCACAGCACGAGTAATTTATTAAAAGGGTCGCGACACAAGAAAGGTTGAGAACCGCTGATCTAGAGCAGAGCTTCTCTAAGTGGTGGTCCGTGGACCGGTGCCGGTCCGTGGGCTATCCACTGCCGGTCCGCAGAAGTAATCAAGAAAGGATAGCAAAATATTATTATATAATCCTTCATTTGTAACCATTAATACTAATTCTAAAGAATGTGTCACTTTTTCAGCAATAAGCACATACAATGAAACAAATTAAATAAAATTAATTACATTTCGTTACCACGTCATTACAGGGAAAATAGTTGCCTTGGTGCAATGGAAAAATTCCTGCCGGTCGGCCATACTAAAAAGTTTGAGAAGCACTGATCTAGAGTATATACTTTATGACTTTAAATTTTTTAAAGATTTGACATTGACATTAATATTATCCAAATATTTTCACCTAAACTTCTAAAAAAAAACAATCATATTAGTTTGTAATCACGAAAAGAAATCCATTTCAGTCATTGTTTTGTTTTTGCTTTGATTGGGGGGGAGGCGTAAAGAACTAAATAGTGATACATGAAACAATTAATTTAGTCCGAATCTTCTAAGAATAGCAAAATTATATTTTATTTTACTGTAGATCCCTTCAGTTAACAATGAATTCTAATTTTTTGTATTTCCTCAGTCGGTGACAGGAGTTGAATCCTCAGATGACCACAACAGCTACTGGCAGGTGAATGCCAAAACTGGAGCCATTTGTACTAGAGGGTAATATTTTGAAATTCTTATTTCATCGTAAGGTTATTTTTGTTTCTGTTGATTAAATTTTGTAGATGTTTAAGAGGAATGTGGTCATTTGCCTTACTTGAAACTTTCATAATGATTCATATAGATCAAGTTCCTGTCTAAAAATGGACACACACACACACTTCCCCCCACAACCACTTTGTTGTCTCTCTGAATGGTTGTGGTTAATGTTTTCATTTCTCTTGTGATAACTGAAGTATTTTTGTTTTCTATAGTCTAACTAGCTGCATTAGCAGCAAGCAAGTATTATTTATGCCTTTTTGTTAATGACTTGATATAGGAATCCCGTCAAATGTGGACAGACCATCAGACTGACCCATGTGGCCACAAAAAGAAATCTTCACTCCCATCACTTTCAGTCACCACTGTCAAGGAACCTGGAAGTCAGTGCGTTTGGTGAAAACGGAGAAGGAGATGAAGGTAGGGTCATATGACTTAACTGATAAAAGAAGTTTTACTTCCTTGGTTAAGACCCTGTGCATATTGTTAAGTCTCTATGTTTAGGTGGATTGTGCCTTGCTCTCCGCTACACACAACATACACAAGAGATGACACAAGTCTGTGTAACGATGCAATGTTTATTCTACTATAAACAACTGTACAACTGGCTGTCTTGCCTTGACATAAAATACATCTATATATAACGGCTGTATGCTCAAGCATGCCCTCGGTCCGACCCGACCGCTTCTGGGCGACGTTAAACTCAACTCTGTTTTACTGCAACCCTGCAGCTCCCCGGTCTATCCTGACCGGTCTGACCGCACAACACTGTGCGAAGTACACACTCTCTGCAACACCCCGCACTCGTCTCGACTACTCTCTTATATACCCCCCAACTGGTCTCAACTGACCCTGGCGTGTCCTCTGGTCATGTCCCTGACATATCCCGTGTGACCAGAAGTTCACTCAGACATCACTAGACATTATTCCCGTGATAGGAGTTCATACCCGTCAACAACGCTTTGACCCGACTCCAACACTGGCTCACAACAATCTCACAACAATCTCACAACAATCATTCGCAGTGATTCTCATACCCTGACATATCCCCCCTCTTCCGTTAGATTCTACTTACGGGTAGAATCTCACAATACAACAAAGTCAGGGCATGGAATCACTGCACATTACAATTACAATAATATAATACATAATGAAATAATATCTTTCAAAATAATTTTATACACAACATTGCATGGAAAACACTAGTATATACAACACAGAGCATAAATCCACTTGGTCGTACCTTTATACGACTTCACTAACCCGCAACTCGTACGTTATCATTATCTTTAATCTCAAAGAACCAACCTTCGACCTACTACTGGTCATAACACCTCACATATTAGTATCCAACCATTGACCATTTTTACGCTAGATTGTTTTCTATTTACCAACTGACTCTACTGGTTCCTCATATAAATTCCTTAAGATATTTATTCCATGATTACCTCCAGCATGAGATAATGTTATAGGGATAACTACTTATCCAAACTATAGACATTTCAGCCTGATTGTATTTAACCCATTACAATCAATTATATAACAATCATGTGCATATAGTAGTCGTAATCAACATAATTCATCATAATACTCATAATCATGAACAAAATCATTATCATCATATCTCATATTTCATAAATATATATATATATATATAATAATTACATCTCCTTATAATGAAATTTTGCCCGAGGTCACCCGGAGCCAAAAATTATAATAAAAAACATCAGCACGAAAATACAACCATCTCATATTTATTTACAACCATCCGTAAGTACTAACTAACATAAGTACATAATCGCTATGAAACCTTACAATCATGTTCATATAATAATAATACTGGCCCGAGGTGACTCAGACCTCAATTTCTACCCAAATTAGTCCCCCCTCTATCCCCTGGTCGCCGTAACTCGACCGAATTTTGATGTAAATATCTAACCAATCAGCTGCCATATCTGCTTATTGCCGAGATAAAAAATCTGCAATAATGTTATCTTCACCTTTAATGTATTCCACGTTGAAATCGTATTCCTGTAACATCAAAGACCACCTGGAAACTCTTGAATTTTCAAATTTAGTCGTGTTCAAATATTTTAACGCTTGGTGGTCACACTGGAGCGTAAATCTTGCCCCCATTAAATAGTAGGATAATTTCTGAATTCCCCATATTATTGCCAAGCATTCCCTCTCTATTGTTGAGTATCTAGTTTCCCTGTCAACCAGTTTACGACTAATATATTTAACCGGGTGGAGCATATTGTCTCTCTTCTGCATCAAACATGCCCCCAATCCCTTCGTTGACGCATCTGTACGAACTATAAAGGGTTCCTTAATGTCGGGCAGAACCAAAATGGGGTTATTTGTTAAATAGTTTTGGATTGTATCCAATGCTTGTTGGCATTCCTTAGTCCAACATATATTATTAGGTTTACCTTTCTTTGTAAGGTCCGTCAATGGGGCTGTTATCGTTGAAAAATTAGGTATAAATTTATTGTAATACGCTATTAGGCCAACTAGTCCCCTTACTTGTCTCTTATTTTTGGGTCGTTCTATTTCCAACACTTTGTTTATATTGTTCATGTCTGGTTTTAAGATGCCTGCTCCAATTCTATGTCCCAGAAATTCGATTGATTCTTTACCTATTTCTAACTTAGATGGTTTAATGGTGAACCCTGCCTTTTTCAAAATCTCTAAAACCTCTCGAGTAACTCGTATATGTGACTCCCAGTCGTCTGTGTATACACAGATATCGTCAAAATAAGTAACTACCTCTTTTACTCCTTTGAATAATTTCTTAACAATTTTATTGAACGTTGCCGGTGCGGTTGCCAATCCGAATGGCATAAAGTTATATTGATATGCCCCGTCTGGGCCTTGAAAAGCTGTGTATTCTTTGCTTCTCTCCTCAAGAGGTATTTGCCAATATCCCTTTGTTAAGTCTAGTTTCGTAAAGTATTTGGCTTTATTCATGTGTTCTATAAGTTTATCCTGGTTAGGTATAACTTCTGCTACTTTTTTTGTAATTGCGTTCAATTTTCTATAATCCACGCAAGTCCGAATCGATCCATCTTTTTTCTTAATTAAAACTAAGGGAGAGCAATATGGTGACTGTGATTCCTCGATTATACCTAGTTCTAACATCATACTAATCTCTTCTTTTAGACTTTGAATCATATGTATAGGTATTGCATAAGGTTTTACGTTAATGGGCTTAGAGTCTAATAATTCTATTTTGTGCGTACCCGCCGATGTTTTCCCTGGGATATCTGAAATGATTTCTTTGTACTCTTGCACCATATCGTCAACTTGTCTTTTCTGTTTCTCCGTTAGTTCCTTATTAATGTCAATGCCTGAATTAACCTTGACGTTGATTAACGGAATTTGCTTAATGTCTTCACTATTTACATCTTCCTCTTCTTCTTCGGCTATCACTGTGGCACTGGCACCATTAATTGTCTTTCCATTTTTCTCTGCTGCCGATAAGTTCGCATCTGTGTTATCCATGCTATTTTCGACAAATTTTGTTACTCTGTTGAGGTGATAAACTGTACGCTTATGTCCCTTCGCAATCTCTACATTAAATTTCGATAATTTTCTCGTGACGGTGAATGGACCTTCTGAATACAGAGCGAGTTTATTTCCTTTTTTAGGTTTCAACACGAGCACTTTGTCACCAACTTGTATATCTTTCTCTCTAGCCCTTTGATCATAATATTGTTTATATTTATTTGCCTTTCCTTTCGTGATTGCCTCTGTTTTATATAACCCTGATTTTATTCTGTTTTTGAGGTCTATTATATATTCATATGTTGTTTTACCTTCCTCTGTCGTATTTTCATTTGTCAGTATTTTCCTTAAAATTGACATTGGTCCTCTCACTTTTCGCCCGAAGAGGAGTTCATAAGGAGACATTGCCGTTGTCTCGTTCGGAACTTCCCGATATGCAAACAAAATTGCCGGCAAAAATCTATCCCAATTGTTGGGTTCCTCATCTGCCACTTTTCTTAACATGCTTTTTAGGGTGCCATTTAATCTTTCCACCATCCCGTTAGACTGTGGGTGGTAAATAGAAGAGTGACTGGATTTTATGTTAAACAATTCACACACCTGTTTGTACATATCGGAGGAGAACTGGGGCCCGTTATCTGACAAGATCTCTTCCGGGAATCCCATTCTAGAGAATATTGTTAATAGGGCCTCATAAACGTCTTGTGTTGTTATATTTTTTAGCGCAATAGCTTCAGGCCAACGAGTAGCCATATCTACCAACGTAAGGATATATCTATTCTTCTTATCACTTAATTGTACTGGCCCTACGATATCAATAGCAACCTTCTGAAATGGTGTTCCGATCACTTCCATTTGACCTAACTCTATGGGTTTTATGCTCCCCGGTGGACGTGCTTTTTGGCAAATAGGGCAAGACTTAATGAATTCCTTGATATCTATGCTCATACGTGGCCAGAAATACTGAGAACAAATTCTGTATTTGGTTCTTGTGACTGACATGTGTCCGGCTAATGCTGTTGTATGAGCCGTTTCTAAGACTAATCGTCGGTATGGTTTCGGAATCACCAATTTTTTTTCAACACTGTTATCTATTTTAGAAATAAATATCCTGTATAGTATATTATTGTTTATTTCAAACGTTATTATTCCTTGTTTGGTGTTTTCCACCCTCTGACTTTTAGCTTTTTGCCATAGTTTATTTAATCCACCATCCTTTGCCTGCTCCTCAGCTAAATTGATGTGTTCAAATATTTTTGGAATTGTACTAATCACAGTTTTCATTTGTGGTCCTCCCCCTTTATCTCGTTTATTCTGGGCCCTGGTAACTACGTTACCGTGATGGAATGGTGGGTCCTCGTCTGATCTAACATTTCCTAAAATCACATCTGTTACCGGATCTTCAAAAAGGGCGGACAAAAATCTACCGCAGAGATAAGGGGTTTTAATGTCTACTATAGCAGTTTCAAACGTTTTTATTGTCCCATCGATAAGTTTAACTGTAAAGGTCTGATCAGTCATGTATTTTTTTGGTATTAGACTCTTTCTGCACCCTACGATTGTACAGCCGGTGTCTCTAAGAAGAGAAGCTTCCTTCCCTAACAACAAGCATTTTTCGACATTTAACCTACCCGTGGACTTTCTAAAAATATCGCTCATACCTCCCCCCCATTGTGTATTGCGAAACTGCCACCCTTTTCTAGGTTTATACCCCTGCCACTGTATAGTACGGCCCTGTTTGCAATCTTTGCTTAGTCACCTATCCTGGCTGTACCATGGATACTTATTTCCATAGTTATATTTCTGGTCTGAGCTTTTATACTGATTTCCCTTCGCATTTGCAGGCATCCTATTATTGGCCCATTTCTGCCGACAGTTGGCCATTATGTGACCCCTCTGACCACAGTTAAAGCATGTACCCATTACTCGGCCCTCCGTCGAGCGACTTCTAGACTTGCCTCCATATTCACCCCTATATTCCGCCACACCCCCTACCAGTGACTGTGTATTGACTTTCCGACTTAATTGTCCTTGTCCTGCCGACTTTATATGGTCCATTTGTGTCAGTACGTCCTCACATTTGGGGGCATTATTCATTAGGATGCATTTAACAGCCTCTTCATTCATGTTCAATAATAACTTGTTTCTACATAATAAATCCCTCAACCCCTCAAATGTTCTCTCTGTTTTTGTACTGGCCACCCAATTGTCTAAACTTCTAACCAATTTTGAGTGAAATAATCTAAAATTATTACTCTCCGGTGCTAGACGATTCCACGCTTCCCTGTACTTCTCCCCATTAAATCCTGCATGTTGCAAAAGGAGTCGCTTGACAGTGTCATAATCATGCAGTTTTGTCCTAACGTCTTCCGTCATTAAGAATGATTGTAACTCAACCGTTAGCCTTACTTGTAGCTCTATCAGCCATTGACTTTTTGGCACTTTCGCCTGAGCCACTACATGTTCGAATGTCGCCACATATTCGTCGAGTTCTTGGGACCCGTCGAATTTTTGCAAATTTTTTAATATTTGTCGAAGGTCTTTGTTTTCTCTCGAGTGGCCTGTCATGTCCAGTTCAGTTACGTCTTTCCTTTTAATTTCTGCCAATTTCAATTCGTGCTCCCTTTCTTTCTGTCTCTGTTTCTCGTCATACTCTCTCTGTTCCCTTAACCTTTCCTGTGTTTGAAAATCTTTCCATTGCTCTCTCACATATTCGTCTAGTTCCTCCCCTCTGAGTGTGAGTTTTTCCCCTTGTTTTTTAAACGACTCTAATTTCTCGTCCATGTTTATACCCTTACTACTGCTTCTAGTTTCCATTCTACTTCTACAATAACTTACAACTTACTTATAATCTAGCTTCCCTTATTGTCCGTTTATATCTGACAGGTATGCTATATCTATATATATTATCTAACAGATCAATCTTGCTATAGCACACTTCCCCAATTTAACACTATTTTATAAGTAATTAAGTACGTACTTACTGTGGGTTATATTTCAGACATAATATCCATATACAATGAAAGTCCCATTACACAATAAATATCCATTCGTAAGAAGTTCACAAAGTCACACTTTTTGCAGTTTCCTTGTCACTTAGTAATGTTTTTCTCCACCTTGAATATCTTCTCGAACTTGTCCCGATTTGAACTGTGGTGCTGTGGGTCGTCTCGGCTCCTCAGGGTCCCACTGTAAGCTGGGCGGGACTGGTTGCTTATATTTTAAAATTTATAAAATTACTTAGAAGTTAAAAGTAAAAGTGACTTTTTCTTAAAACATTTATTAGTCAATTTTTTCTTCCTTATGCCTTATACTTATACTCATATTAAACTTACAATCTTACGTTTACATGTTAAAATAAACTGACTTCTGGACCACAATAACAATTATACAATTTAAATGTTTTGGCAAGTAGTGATGCCGCATTTTTTGTTGTAGTTATAATTATAGGGCTGAAAATTATTCAAGGAAGTTTCACCAATACTAAGTTCTAACTAATAGCAAGTTGTTGCGTGTAATTTCCTGGAAATTAACTCCGCAAATACTACTATAGACTATATGCATTACTTGACTTACAGGAACAGAAAATAATCTGAAATGCTCGTGCAGTCGACTAAAAATTTAACAGTTGTTCACTCTTCACTGTGTGACCGTGTGGTTGTCAATCATTGTCAGTGTTGGCCAGTCTTGAGGTGATCTACTAATTCTAGTCTAAGTCTATGGCCTAGTAATTATTGCCTTGTCTAAATTTAAATTTTACTAACAGCTTTAAACTTAAAAGAAAATGATAAAAAGGCTTATTTACTTTAGTTACTATAAGTTATAAGAATAAGTTAGGTATAGAACTAGCAGTATCAGTATATAATTGATATATTATAGTATAGTGGAGTTCAAATGTATGTGAACTATGTGATTGTGAATGTGTAGGTCTTATAACTTATATATTATATACTCAATACTCTAAATTTATTATTTCTCAAGATATAATATATTATTATTTTTAATTTCTCATGCAAACTCAATTTTTAATGATAGCCTAATCTTGCCTAATAATTATGATTAGGCCTAAGCTAATGATTTCTTTATTAATTAAATCAAGAAAAAATTATTAGCTAGACTCAGGCCACTGTGTTAGCCATGTTTTAGCCAATTGACAATACCCCCTCCCCACCCCCCATTTTTTAAACAGCTTCAGCTTCAGTCATGGTTAGTTTTAACTTGTTAGTACTGTTAGCTTTTTTTTTCACTGTATGATAGTAGGAGTATGACTGTATAGTATAGAGAGCAACGGTGGCCAAACTGCTGCTCGCGAGCCGCATGCGGCTCTTCTGTGCTCATTTTGCGGCTCGCGAACAATCGATCATATTAAAACTTTGTTTGAAATATATACTGTGAAATACGATTAACAGGAAAACGCATACGAAGAAAATATCTGTCAAAGGGAAGTAAAATACGGTCCCAACAAAATACAAAGTATTTTGATACACCTTTTTTCCCTGAACATGAAACAAAAATCTATTAACACTAAAATATTTGAACTTGAACTATCCCTTAACCCGTCGTTGGGGCACCATCGTGAACTGCTCACTATCTCACGCTATTTGTCCCGGTCCTGTGCTGCCTTTTCAGAGTCGCTGAATGACCTAAAAGATTTAGGTTCTTTGAATGAATCAAGGAAACCACGACCACACCCAGAAAATTAAAAGGGGTTGGTATTGTGTGTTATTAATAATAACAAACCAGCTTTTAGTATATGACAGGGCGCTAACTTCGCTTTGAAATACACCGAATTATTGAGTTTCCGGTTGAGACAGATGAGCCAATGTTGTTTATCTACCACCCCCTCCACTCCTATCCCCACCATACTTTTAAAACTCATAATCTATTATTGGGTTTTAACAAAAATAATTTTCAGTCGTTCAATGATTTTCACTGTAGTAACAAAAATAAATGAACGTTTAAAAAACAAATCTGGACAGAATCAAAGGGTTGAAAATATGTTTGGCTTATTCAAATTTAAAAAGTTGAAGGAAGGGATTGGTTGGTAATGTAAACTGTTAAATTTCTTGTTCCCGTATTGATAAAAATCCACAAAATATGGCATAAAAGTTGCAGGAAATGGAAATATAAAGAAGAAAATAGAAGAATGATTTTCACTGTAATAACAAAAATAAATGAACGTTTAAAAAACAAATCTGGACAGAATCAAAGGGTTGAAAATATGTTTGGCTTATTCAAATTTAAAAAGTTGAAGGAAGGGATTGGTTGGTAATGTAAACTGTTAAATTTCTTGTTCCCGTATTGATAAAAATCCACAAAATATGGCATAAAAGTTGTAGGAAATGGAAATATAAAGAAGAAAATAGAAGCTTTCAACCAGAATGGGAAGAGGATTTAGACGTAATCAAATATGGTTTCCAGCTTCCTATGAACATTGTTATGGAACCTTCTGCTGCTGAAATGGAGATGTCAGAGTTACAGGAAGATCCGGGTTTGGCGATGATACACAAATCACAATCTGTGATGGATTTGTGGAAGCTTGTGCCAGAAGTAAAATATCCTCCACTTAATTAGCTAGTTGCCGACTTATATCCATTTTTAGTACAACCTACTGCTGTGACTGTGAATCTTTGTACTCCACAATGAATTTCATAAAATCAAAGCATCAAGCAGTAACTAGTAATCAGCACCTGACAGAACTTCTTCGCACGACTACCACTAGCTACCAACCGGACTTAAAGAAACTTGCTAGTTCAAAGGCTTCTTACCATAATCATAACAATTAATGTTCACAGTGAGTCTCATGCAACGTGTTTCTATTCATAAATTTTCATGTTTAAATGTTTGTTAATAGAGTAACTGCACGCATATATTTCTTTAACATACCGTTATGATTAAAACAATTGAAATGTTCAAGTCATTAAATTCAAATATAAAATAATTTTCAAAAATGAATCACCAAAGGAATTTTTCATTGTGAGTGGGGAACAATGTTCTCTCTCTAAGGTTCGCTGGTCCGTGTGCAAAGTAAAAAAACTTGTGTGCAAAGTTGCACAACATCCACTTTGTCTACAATATTTTACCAAATATTTTACTTCTCTGTAATTCTAAACTGCTGCGCGGCGTCGGTCAGATATCTGCGCAGCTGCAAGGGAACATTGGTGGGGACGTGAGCGATAATGTCTCAATGCGGCTCTCAAAATTTTTGAATATTAATAAAATTGCTCTCACAACAGCTCTGGCCACCCCTGGTATAGAGTCTAGGTTATAGTTATAGCTTCATTTTTTGCTAAATAACCCCATCCCTCCTCCCTGAAATATGAGTTGCATGTGACTTAAAATCTGTTTTTTAATGTAGTATTAGTAATAATAACCGTTTATTATTATTTCACTCGAAAAGAAAGTTTTAGAAAATTTGAGGCTTAGCATAACGCGTGTTATGTACTAAGGTTATTAACGGTTAACCGGTCCTCAGATCAGGACCGGTCCCGTTTAATCTGGACCGGTTAACCGCAACTTCAATGAACCTGTATTCGCTTATTACCCGGAGTTCGTTTTTGTTGTGTTACGGTTAAGATGCAGGGCAGCATACGACATACTAGACTAACGCGAGCGACGGTGACATCAAATCGCTTTCTCCATATTCTGGTATATAAATAATATACACGTCATCACTATTAGTTTAGTTCGCCTACGGCTAAGATATGATTTTTTAAAATTTGCTTAGTTGTCAAGGCACTGTACGAGAGCTAACACACAGTGCACGTTTGATGTGAACAACTCGACTGTTTCTATTTATATTAATTATAGTCTGTCTTATAAAGACAAAGAAAGCTATAAAAGCATATGACCCCGTGACCTATCAACATTCTCTGGTCACCGGTTTATAGCCTGTTTCCCGCATCCAAAAAATTGATAGGCGCGAGCCGCTTAGTGAAGTAAAGTACCTACGAGAGTCATTTGATAGACGTAGCAAAGATACCGGGCGATTAATCTGTCCTCAAATTCGAGTTCGGTCTTTTAGTGACAGTTTTCCTGCAAGTCAAATGCATTTGACATCAGATTACCACATTAATATCAAAACTGATATTTTCTTTTAAAAAATGTAATTGTAATGTGTTGAAAGGAGAGTACGGCGAGTGTAGCTCAAACCCTATTGGAACAGGATAAAGATGGGGAACGTCGTGTGCGCCGCAAAATTATATAATTCTGGCGAGTTGACGATTGAAAAATAATATGGTATTTAAATAAATTCCTTTTTATTGTCACTGTTTACTCCATAAGCTTTATAATTTTTTTATTTTTTTTTATGATTCGCGAGTTGACCGGCATCACACACAAGCTACAAGATAGGTAAACACGATGTCCCACCGGACGAGGCGAGGCGTGGGTTTTTTAAACTAAGGAAAAATACCTCACTTTAACTAACGGTTTAACCGGTCCTCTTATTTAGAACGAGTCCTCAAAATAAATTTTAAAAATAAAATAACAGAATTAAAAATTGACTATAAACCATCAGTTTACTTAATTCTTTGGAAGATTTTTTTTTAAAATTCGCTGAATTGAGAGCCCCGCAAAAAAGATCTGAACGGAAGCAGACTTTGATGCCACCATCAGACGACGCAAGGCGAAAACATTCTCTCGTTGATTCTCAAAACATAAGGCATATAGGATAGGTACTGGCGGTTAACCAGTCTTTTTTAAACGGTTAACCGGTCCTCAAAAACGAGCGGCTCGTAACAACCTTATTATGTACTGCAATTAATGTGGTTGTTATGGTATGAATGCCTATTTATTACTTATATGTATGTTATTACCTTCATGTAAAGCGCTGTGAGCCCAGTTCCTTACTGGAATACAGCGCTATATAAATCTTCAATTTATTATTATTAATTGCCTTAAGTATCGTTACTACTTTATTCTTCTATCCTAAGTATTGAAGACCTGGTTTTTGGCAGACAGATGCGCTGAACTACCACTCTTTGACAGATAAATGTCCATGTCTTGACATTTGTATATACTGTTTTGTATATTTTTAAAGATTGGGAGTGTTATGTCATCTTTTGTCTAGTTGTATTTGGAAATTATTTGTGAAGGACTGAAAGCTGAGCCATAGGCTGGTATACAGGGTTATATAAGTGTACATAATAAATAAATGAATAGATAAATTATTACAGAAGTACATTGTAATCATAATTCATGATTTTTTAATATTAAACCAGGCATTCAGGTGTTTGATTTTGAATTCATTGCTAAAACCTTTTGCAATGAATGATTATATTTCAGGAAATTACCACACTCTATGTACTTTTGAATTCCAGTTTGGATATAAGAGAATTCTTAATCAGTTCTTAATTAAGTTAAAGTTAAAATCATAAGTGTTTAACAATGTCATCAATGGCATTTCTCTGTTTTACTTTAATTTTCTGTCCTCTACCTGAATCTTCATATATGCAATGTATTTCATATTTTATTTCTAGGTTATCATGAAAGTCATCTGATTGTCCTCATGAATTTCCCTGTACTTCCTTATTCCCCTATAATTGTTGGTAAGTTGGATATTTGAAGAAAAAAAAACTTTTGAAATAAATAATAATAATTATTTTTTGGATAAAACTTTTGATATTTGATTGTATTTCTTATCCTGTAACTGTAATGAAACTTGCATATAACACAGTTTAACATAGCCTAAATAACAGTTATTGCACTGTTACTGTAAGATGCAACTGAATTAATTTATTTTTGTGTGTCAATAATACAGTACTAATACTTATTAGAAATAGAATTAATCATAATTTATTGCTTCCCTAATATTTTCTAAATGTCAGATACTAGTTGTCAACATTTGTGGTATGCAGCCAAGCAGTGCATGTGTCACCAAGATGAGAAATACAGGAAGAAGGTGGAAAGGGAATTGCAAGGTTTGTGGTTGTCGGCTGAAAACAGAAACCATGTCATGCCCCTGCTCTCTGTCAGGACTGGGTTGGATTTATTCCTCTGTGCTAAAAACTTCCCCAAAGGATCAGAGATCATCATGTCGGCAATCAACATTCCTGACATGAGCAAAATAGTCAAAAGTCATAATTTAATCATCGTTTCACTTGATGTCAGCATTGAAACATTAGAGCCAAAGTTGGACATCTTGCCCAAGTTGGTCACCTCAAAAACAGTTGCCATTCTTGTTGCTCACTTGTATGGTAGGATCATTAATATGGAGCCGATCATTGAATTTGCCCAGCTGCATGGATTGGTTGTTATTGAAGATTGTGCAGAATCTTTCTGTGGTTTTAAAAACATGGGACATCCGTCATCAGATGTTGCACTCTTCAGTTTTGGAGTCATCAAATTTTATACCTCTTTTGGGGGTTGCATTGCTAAAATCAGAGATTTTAAAATGTATGAAAGCATGCAGAATATACATAGAAGCTACCCTGTCCAAACTGCTGATATGTATTTAAAGAAAATAGTTAAATATTCATTTATCTACTCTTGGCTTCATGTCGGCCCCTTGCCAAAAATTGGTAGAGAAGTTTTAAATAGATTTGGAGTTGATTACAAGGCCTACTTTGTCAAATGGATGCGTGGATTTCCTGAGCGAATGCTTGAAATGATTCGATGGCAGCCAAGTACAGCCCTGCTATCAACAATGCTGTATCGTCAGCAAGGTTTCACCCAAACAGAATTTGAGGTACAGAAAAATAAAGGCGACTACATCTTGAGTAAACTTCCTGCGGGCTATGAACCTGTGGGAAATTTGGCAATTACCAACAATTACTGGCTTTTTCCAGTACTAGTGGTAAGTTACCATGGGTACAAGGAATAATAAAAGGATATTAAGTGGTCAGTTAATTTATATGTATAGAATATTTAGCAAGATAAATTTTTCCAAGATATTTCAACATTAAGAGTATTTTGGTTAGAAAAAAAGCAACAATTAATAAAAAGTTAAATATAAGACATTAAAAAACAAACAAAAATCCAGCATGCTTACAAAAATTATCATCTAAATATACATAAAAGAAAAGAGATGTAGGGATTTTTAAACATTCATTAAAAATTGACTTCTGTAAAGAATAAAGTAGGAATGAAATAAGTAAATGCAGCATACACATTTATCAGTAAAATAATTGTCTGTAATGTATGAGATAAGACAGTCAGCTCAAAAGTCTTAATACAAGAGCCAAAAGCTTGACTAACTCCATCACATATTAATATCTGCTCATTCAAACTTCTTAGAATCCCAGAAAATTTAAGCAACTTCTGTTTTTTCTTAAATAATTAGTATTCCAGAAGGATAACACCTCTATTTGACCAAACCCATATCTGATTTACTTATCAGTCTACTTTTTCAATAAGCCTGATTGCAGTCTCACCCACATTTTGTTTCCTTTTTCAATAGAATGGTGGGAATGGGGTGGGAGGCTAAGAACGTGTTAATTGACAAGGCAAAAAATGTTTTTAGATCAAAAAAAGTTCAGTAGCTTACTACATGCTGTATACAGGAATATGTACTTTATTCTTTGAGCAAAGTTCTTAATTTTGATGTTTTATTGATTTCCACTTGTTTGATGCTACATGTATATTGATTTTACTTTTTTATAATACTAAATTGATTTCACATCTTTAAAAGTACAGGTACTTGTGTATTAGTTGAAGCTGATGTTTTTGTTAATAATCATTTTTGTCTCTGTTCCTGTAGAACGAGCCTGACGACTTGGTGAATATATTAAATCTGCTGGGAGTGGATGCTTATCGTGGTGCCACCCAACTCAACATTGTTGAGCCATGCCGTGAGGTAAAACTAGGTTTATTCCATGTTGTTGTTTTTTGCCAGCACGCCATGGCTATCAGCAAACATGATCAAAATTGTTTAACTGTGACTGGAAAGTCTAACATTTTATTAATAGTTTCTGCCACCCTATTTTATCGATAACATCATTTCATAATTTAAATTTAAAGATCCTTTTTAACTTTTCTTTTAGCTCAATAAGGATAATTAAATAATTCTTTTTAATAACAGATAACAGCATTACACAGATTTTTTAAAAAAATGTGTAGGCCTAAATAATCTTTGCCCCAATGTAATAGTTATCAATTGTTTTTTGGGTTGATAGTTTAAATTTAATTACAAAGTACTGTCATTTAACTTTACTGGTTTATGTTAGAGAGTTGCTGCTGTATTTAGTTTAATTCATCTTACTGTAATGGCAAAAGATTGTTTTCCCACTTTTTTAAGGCCATGCTTACATTTTATTAAGATAATAACATATAAGGTGTACCACAGTAAAATATTGGTTTTAAAATGAATAAATCTTCACGCAGGGATCAGAACCTCTAGACAAATTTTACCCACACGATGCCAAGTATTTAATAGATCATGTGCTTTATTTGCCTGTTAACAAGTTTGTGCCATACCATCACCTGGATGCCATGTTGGAAGCTTGCACCGTTGCCATTGAGATGTTAAAGCAAAAAGATCACAAACCACTTCACAATAAGTTGAAATTTTTTAAGTCAAAGTTGTAAAAAAATACATGTACATTATTTGTTTCATGTGAGAAATGTA
This sequence comes from Ampullaceana balthica, assembly GCA_944989445.1. NCBI lineage: Eukaryota > Metazoa > Mollusca > Gastropoda > Lymnaeidae > Ampullaceana > Ampullaceana balthica. The sequence goes on from CALYLW010001124.1 coordinate 34,977, forward strand.
ACTGAGAAAAAGTTTAACATAAGACACATAAAAAGTTCATAATGTACAAGTATTTTAAAAGCACTGACCAAAGCTCTTGATGAAAAGTGCAATTAAAATTATTTGTATCAGCCATCCTCCCAAAAAAGCAAAAAGATCACAAACCACTTCACAATAAGTTGAAATTTTTTAAGTCAAAGTTGTAAAAAAATACATGTACATTATTTGTTTCATGTGAGAAATGTAACTGAGAAAAAGTTTAACATAAGACATAAAAAGTTCATAATGTACAAGTATTTTAAAAGCACTGACCAAAGCTCTTGATGAAAAGTGCAATTAAAATTATTTGTATCAGCCATCCTCCCAAAAACTCTGTGTAAATATAGTAATATGTGATGTACAAGTGTAAATATAGTAATATGTGATGTACAAGTATGTATTATTATGTTACACAGCTATGGGTATTTGCAGATCAAGTATGACTCTGTGAAATAGCTTTATGCCATCTGGCAATCTGCAAACCAACAATAAAAAAAATGTAATAGGATATAGCCAAATAAAATGAATGTAAAAAAGAATATTGACTGCTTAGGTGAAATATAAGAGATGTAACTTGTAATGATATCAAATTTTTGAAAGTTCTCAAATTGTAATATAGATAAGAAACATTTATTTACATATAAATATAATTAATTTGTTTATATTGGCATTTAAGCAAATAATCAAAGGACATAATGCTAGTATCAATTTTATACTTGCTACTCTCTGCTGTTGCAATTAAAATAGTTAGTTAAACTATTGTTACTTTTGATACAAAAATCTTGTTTGATACATGGTGCTTACCACTGTTTTTTATTTTTTGTAAATTCACTATGTTTTATTAAAAAATATTGAACATATATTAATTTAAAGCTTATGGGATTACTCATAATGCAACTGAACATTAAGGAATTTTTGCGTGTGCTCTTGGTAAAGTATTTATTCCACATTCTTTAGTTATAAATATTTACTTTTCAAGCCTTATGCAGTGCTACTCCTAATATATTTACACTTTCTTATAAGCCTATCACCAAAATGTGCCGAATTGAAGGAAGATTTCTATTTCATATTAAATATTTTAATATATTAAAACAAGTGATCCCATATGTTGTTTTCTCAGCGAACCACTTTCTTATTTGCTACAACCGTTTCTTAGAAACAAATATTTTTATACCACACAGATTTTTATCTGAATCTCTAACCTACAAAGCTCTTTGTTGTTTGATTGCTTGTTACAAAACAGATATTGTTAATCCTGCATAAATGTGATCACCGTCTTGTATTTAAAGAGGACACCATCGTTGCCAATCATGAAATGTTAACCAGCCTTATCATTCAAGCACCGTACTTTAAGGACGATCTCTTGTATTGCAAAGAAACAAATCCCAAATTTTTAAATAAAATTATTGTAGATATCTGTACTGAGATCAATATTAAGAGTTAATATTTTCAATTAAATTTTAATAACATTTTATATATATATGTATTTCATCTTTTGATAAACCTTCATACACTCTATTTATTTAATTTGCAGAATTTTTAAAGGGTTGTACTTGTTTTGAATTTACCTTGCAAATAAAGTAATATGTGTTTAATTATAGTTATTCAATCATGAGTGATAGGTTTGTAAGGACTTGAATTATTGAAAAAGAGTTATTTGAACAATTATTGTAATTTTTTAATTCAAGGTTTAGATGTCTCTGTGATACCAGCCCTTGATTTAAGATATTTTTAAATTTCAAAATTCCTTTAAAATCCATGTGTGACATCTGTTTCCATTTTTGGAACCATACCATCTCTTCTAAGTGTTAAACATAAACAAATTGTAAAGACTTATTAAAAATAAATGTAACTACAGTTTATGAAGGAACTTCAATTTATTATGTTTGCAATTTTAGCAACAAAAGTAATTCAAAATCTGCAGAGATGAGTAAACTTTTTTTTTCAATTTTCAAAAATCTTTTCAAAATTTCTTATATTTATACAAATTATGTTTACAATAATATTAGAAGAAACATATTTGACATTAACCATCCAAATAATAATACCCCTATATATATTTTTAAGACATAAGTGAACACATTTATTTTTTTAAATCCGTATAAGTACAGAAGTGAATAATTGCCACATTTCTTACGGGAACATAAGGTGTGAATTATTTTGTTTGGGTTCCATCCATCACTGTCATGTTACAGCCAATGGTATGGCTCACCACATACTTTCAAGCAGGCTCAAACTGATTCTTGTCTTGTGCATGCTTGAGTTCCCAGCTGGTATCGAACGGATTGTGAGTGTTGTGTCCATCCAAACCTAGGTCTGGCTTTTTGCCTTTTGGGTTTGTGTGGTCAGTGGTACACTCGTTTCACCTCTCTGTTATACTATACTAGGTGTCCAGCCCAGTGCAGGCTTGCCTTTTTCTTTGTAGGATCTTGATATTGTTCATGTGAATCCTGGCTGTTTAGCTCTCACCATCCATTGTCAGTCTGTGCTGGTCAATATATTGTCCACGTTGATAAATATTATCTCCCCACGTATAAAAAATGTGATTTTTGCTGTTTTCATTAAGATATTGGATGTAAACCCCCCCAAAAATCTTTCATTTTATAGGCAGCATTACTAGCCATTTGTTTTGTTTTTTTTTGTAAATACTTTCCACAAAATTATGTTTTGAATGTGTTTAAAAAAAATAATAATTTGAAATATTATAATTTGAAAAGTCTTAAATAGTTAATTTACTTGTATTTCATATAAAATTTTCCTGTATTACAGTACCTAATTCTTCTTCAGCTTTACATATTGTCAATTTTATGCATATATATTTTTTATATTAATGGTTATTTAATAATTTTAGGAAAACATAGATTTAAGTACTGTATTTTACTTGCCATTTCTGCTTGATCTGAATTCTTTTCCCTGATGCAAACCACTATTAACTATTTCTTTATTTATGTTTTTTTTTAATGTCTAATGAAGTATACTTGCTTGTTTCTTACAGTTATCACTTCTTTTTGTTATCTTAGAACTTTGATACCTTAACAGTAATAAATCTCAGCTAACCACAAGATTTTGAAAGAAAAGAAAAGCCTCACAAACATAAATAATTACAGTAGTCCCTCGCCACTTTGCACTTCGACTTTTGCTGCTTTACTAAATTGTGTGTTTTTCTCAAATACTGTATATTCAATGTTAATTATATCTTACTTTCCCTATTTTTGCCAACTGATATATTGGGTGATAAGATATTGGGTGTTATCTCTTGACAAGAGGCACCAATAATGCTGAGAAATGTTATTTAGGTCATTATCAGGTTTTCTATACTCTAACTGTGAACATTTGCTATCTTTAAATGAAGAATTTAGTTTCATCCTTTTGGTCCTTACAATGCTTTGTGCCAACAAACTTTGCCTAACTGAACACAATGTGTATGTCATGTTCACTTGATGCTCTTTACTCCTCCACGGGGCACTCTCCCCTACTCCAAGACCTAGACTCCACAGCAGCTCAGGCTCTGTCGAAAGCTTATTCCTTCCATCTATTTTTTTTAAGGAATTTCTTATCAAGGGCCAATAACCCTACAATGTGTTATGAATGTCAGGCCTCAATGTTAAAAATGTATCCCTGCTATTTTTATCATTAAAAGTTAACAGATGTGTATATTGTTACTTTATAAGATTACTCTTTCTGCGAATTTTTAAACTGTTTTAAATTAATCTATTTTGACATGTTATCTTTTTACTGCTGGTTATATAGTCATGCCATTTGAGCAAGTCATGAGCTGTATCATCAAAATCTCTTCTTTTTTTTTCCTTCTCTCTTTTTTATTGTTGTGTACATTCCATTTCCTTGTTGTATTACTTTGAAAAAGACTGTTAATTTTGTCCAATTTCTTGCTTATTTATTTAGATCTGAAAGACTTCTCTAATAACCTTAATTTAACACTTTAATGGTGATCCAGAATCCTTTGGGTTTATATTGAATTAAGATAAAATAAATTACTATATTTGAATATTACTTTTATGGTGTTTTATTTGTTGCATTTTCAGGGTCCTCAACTTTATATGTGCTGGCCTAACATCTACATAATTAAGATTCAGACATAACAAGGCTTATTTGTTAAGTAACTGATTAATAAAGAAATGAGAATAAAATAGAAAATATATAAGTTGCTAGTGATTGTATTAGTGCCATACATGGTGTTGAGGTGCTGTTGCTTCCAAATATTACAGACATGTACAGCTTTGGTATACAAAATGAGCAGGATTTTTTGTTTATGTGCATTTTTAGCCAACTGCAGAGTTTTTTTCTAAGACGTGGGCATTAGACCATACCAGACTTCTAACCAAAGCTAATTACTGATCTAAGATTTTTCCAATGTGGAATGGGTAATAGTAATGGACTCATGGGCGTAGGGAAAGGGGGGCATTTGCCCCCCCCCTACATTTGAGAAAAAAATATTAATTTATTAAATGCATTAATAAATGTTGTATTTTAACTATTACAGAAATAATTTGTAAGTCTTATTAATTTCTAAGGCTTTTTTCAACTCTTACTTTATACTGAACTTGAATTTAATTGAAAATTGTACCTGTATGGCATTGCCAGTTAAAATTTAAAAAAAGTGGGATTTTTTTTTGCCCCCCCCCTGGAAAAATTCATAGCGACGCCCATGAATGGACTGGTTTGTAAAAAAAAATAATTATATAACTAGATTATGAGGGACGATTGAGGGCAATTGCGGAAACCATTTAGAATGTCGAATGTGTTTATAGCGGGATCTGCTTACTAGAGAGAAAAGATCTCATCGTTCATCCTAACCAAATTAAAGAATTACGAAAGGAGGAACTTTCAGCTGCTTGGCTTTCGTAACGTAATATATATATTTTTTTTAACATACCTGGGTTGTTAGTCCTGCGCAAAACCGTCTGGGGTGGGAGGGCTACCCCTTTACAGCTCTCTGTGTAGCTGCCCTAGTTTTTGAAGTAGGGTTCACTAGCTTTTGTGGATCCCTCCACTTCCTACAAGGCCGTAGTTATGAATTGGTCCATCCAAAAAAAAACAACAACTCGTGCGCAAAGTTGCACAGCATCCATATTTCATTAATTATTATTTTATTTGCAATATTTCACTAAACTTGCTGCTCTGTAATAGTATTTTAAACTGCTGCACGGCGTTAGTAAGGTGTTTACCGAGTTTGAGTGTGTGTGTGTGGGGGGGGGGTTAATGTAAAAATAAAAAGACCCTTGTTTTTACCATTAATTTTCTAAAGATTTTTTAAAACCCTGCAGTTAGAAGTGAAGAGCCCTTTGCCTTACAATAACATCGGTGGGGCGTGGGAACTAACCAGGGTTCACGCCCCATCCTGTGGCGTGTGATACTAGTACATTGTTAATCTATTCGAGTGTTTCAGCATAGCCAGTGGCGTAGCTAGGGGGGAGGTGGGGGCGGTCCGCGCCGGGCGGCACACATTTAGGGGGCGGCATTTGTAGGCAGTTGAAAAGTACAGCCATTGCCGACAACCGCCCTTTTTCTTTTAAAGGGGGAAAACCAAGGTGAAAAAATATTCGTACTTTCGAGTCTTAATTAACGGGTCGCACAACATTTGTTTGATTACATTATGTTTGTTATAACTAACGCAAACCCGTTCAAAAATTTAAGATCGCTAAAAAAAAAGTATCGATTTGTTTGGAAAATTAAACAGTATACGTCACAGATGACGCTTTTATATGAAAACTACACACCAACACACATCACCGCTGGGCCGAATATTGTGTGCTGTTAATCGCCACGACTGTTCTGGTGGAATTTCGACATGCGCAGTATGATGCGCGAACAAGTAGGCTACCTACATGGTATGGTGGTTCAAAATATAGTGTTTAACTTGCAAGTAGTGACTTAAATTAATATTTCAGTTTTCAGAAAATTACTGTAGGGGAATTATTAAAAATTAAATTTATTTCGTTTTATTGCATTAAATTAGCATACATAATTTTGGCTTTTTTTTTATTAAAATACGGTTATTCAATAAAAAGGTTATGCCTTTCCTATTAAAGTAATGTGTAAATAGTTTGAATGATGACAAGAATATGAAAATATTCAAATTTCTCCGTTAATAAACACCACAATAGGCATAAATAATTAAAATTGACATCTGAAGAAGTAACTAGTAAAACGAGATCAGATGCTGGAATTTTACTCGATTCAATGCAATATTTTTCTTTACTATGTTATCACAATTTATGGGAACCCGTCTTCATGGAACAAAGAGATGTGCTAATACAAAACGCTGTTATATCAGACAAACTGTTTGTAAAGAGTTGGAGATATCAACTGAACGTGGAGTTACAAGGAAACCCGTTCTCCTTGCTAGACGTTGGCGCACCTCCTTCAAACATCTGCAGATCGCCTCCAGTTCGGCGTCGTGACTACTGCATGCAGATCCGCACGGTCCTGACAGTTCGGTACTGTCAGGTCCAGGTTGGGGGTATTGAATTAGTACTACGTATCCACTTCTGCCATCCTTGATACGTGAGCCGTCTGTGAAGACTCTAACCACGCTGTCGCCATAAACCTCGATTGTTTTCAGAGCCTCGTTTTGCTGTAGCTAAACGGGGCTGGCCTTTGTCACCGCCGTATTTTCCAGTGTCAAATGTAGTTCAGGCAAGTCAAAACTTTCATGTGGTCCTCGAGCAGGGACCAGTTGCATTCGTTCCCTGTGCTTGGGTATGGGGACTGAGTCTTCTAGTTCGTGGACCGTATCCATAAAGGATGGTCTTTTGAGTCGTGTCCGCTTTACCCATCGGTCTTGTAATTGGAAGCAGGGTTCGTCATGCTCCAACCTACGGTATCGCTCCACCGTGGTCATGATTGCTTTTTCTCGCCTTTTCGCCAGGGTTCTACGTTCGTCATAATTTCTACGGCGGCTGTGGGTGTAGTACGCAACGCCCCGCATACAAAACTTAGAGCTTGGCTCTGTATTCGGTCCAGTCCCTCTAGATGGCAGGGGTGCGCAACCTTTGGGCTATTCACGGCCGCATTAAAAAAAAATTACTTTTGCGACGGCCGCCAAAAAATTTTCACTGAAAAACGAAACGGTCACTATCAAAAATTTACCTCTGGTAATTGTGAACGCGAGATAATAATGATAATGTATTGTAGGCAAACACAGTGCTTAATTACAAACAAAAACATTTTCATTGATATTCTCTTATATTTTTACTATATATAACATTATCATGTAAACCTAACATCATGTCACACACGTACAGCATGAATATATTTTTAAGTGGCATTAGTACACTGACAACACAATAATTGAAAAAGTGAGACGATGCTTCATTAACACTGTCAATGTAACTTAGCAGTCCAGAGTTCTGGAAATTAGGGGTTGCCTTGCTCTTGGATGTTTGCAGAGAGTCGCGCAAAGTCCGGGCCCTCGCTGGAGATCATCAGTCGTATTCTTAACGCCAGATCGGTGTCAACCTGTCGGGCTCGATATTTGTTCTTGAGATATTTCACTCGTGAAAATGACGCTTCGCACATGTAAGTGCTTCCAAACAGCACTACAGTTTTTCTTGCTATTTCGTGATACTCCACAGCTATTTTCCATGTCTCCAGTAGATCGTTTTTGTCCTCGAATTTCTTCACAAGCTGCGCGTTATTTTTTAGTTCGATCAGTTCCATTTGGACATCCAACGGCGCTCTCTCTGTCTCAACCACATGTGGAAAAGCAACGAGTCTCATATTTTCTGAAATCTTGTCGAAATCCTGAAAACATTCTTCGAATTCCAACAACAGCGCTTCGAGGACGCCTGAAAAAGATGTAGCCGGAATTTCATTTTTTTCTTATTTCATGGCTCTCGGTTAGAGCAGTGAGTTGTGAGAAATGATAGAGATTGAGCTGTTGAATATAAATTTGTAGCAGACGACATTTGTCAAAGAAATCCTGTACTATTATGTGCATGAGGCACGCTTTTGTTCCTTTGCCTTGAGGCAGTTGATATAAATTAACAAATCTACAAGGAAGGCTAGAGATTTTAAGAAGGCCTGCAGTGGGCAGTCCTTGTTTTTCGTGGCATAAAATTCCAGTATTTCTTTTCGTAGCAGCAGAACACTGCGAGATGTTTCTCCCTGAGACAACAAACGAACGCTGGTGTGGTACAGAACATCTTCAGCCGACGAATCATTTGTGTGAAGAATTTGTATGAATTGGCGGTGGTGAAGAGCATTCGCGTGAATGAAAAGGATAATGCGATTCACATCCTTCAGAATTTTATCCAAATCAACAGATTTAGAACACAGAGGACCCTGGTGAATAATGCAGTGCAGATTTTTGAGCTGGTCATTACCGTGATCCTTCAACACATAATCGAAAAATCTAGCCACGAAGCCATTTTGCTTACCAACCATGTACAGATGCCTCGCAGGTTCTTCAGATCAACGTGCGAGTCGATGCAAGCTTTTTAAACTGCCAAAATATGTCTTCTCCTCGCGTTCAAGTAATGAGTGTCTCCTTGGAGAGCAGATCCTCGCACATATCAAATGTTGGGGATAGGGAGCGAATGAATATGAGTAGCTGCGCTATTTCAATGTCTATGAGCGCTAAACACTGCAGCTAACGCTACAGCTGGAGTCGTAATTTGTTTCGCAATAAAAAGTGTTTAAGAGTGTTAATGAATATTCAATATTTCGTTTACAACTTTAAATAATATATTGCCAAATGGCAAATATTTGACGGCCGCAGGTTATTATAAATTAAACAGATTTCCACGGCCGCAGGTTATTATAAATTAAACAGATTTCCACGGCCGCACATTTTCGTGCCCACGGCCGCATGCGGCCGTACGGCCGCAGGTTGCGCCCCCTAGAGCAGTACGGCTCGCAAAGGCCTTGACCTGGAGGCTATAGTCGATGTCACCCCCCACACTACCGAGATAGAGAGCCCTCAGTAGTCTTGCGTCCACGCCCCAACTATTGCTCGCTAGTTTCTTCACCAAGGACAGCTTAGCTTTGGCGCATAATTCACGCACATGGTTATGTAGTTGGACTTTCTGGTCCAACTTGATTCCCAAGTACGTTGGTGTCCGGTCCCAATTCAACTTCTTCCCACATATCTGAAGCACCATGTCATTCTTCAGAGCATTCCGTCCATTTGTAAAAATGGAATGGAACGTTTTATCCGTATTGACCACTAGGCGCCATCGGTTGATCCGATTCAGATCGTTCTGCAGCCGGTTATGCAGTGTTGCAACGTCTTTTACGGAACTCCATAATATAGCCAAATCGTCAGCAAACATGGCATTATGTGACTCGAGAACGCCTTGTAGGTTGTGGACGTAGGCGAAGAACAATGCACGGCTGAGGGCGGACCCCTGCGGGAGTCAATCCTCCAGGCGTGCCTCGCTGGATAGTGCTTCTCCCACTCGGGTTTTGATCGTTCGGTCTGTGAGGAACGATTTTATCCAGCTGTACATGTTAGCAGTGACACCTAACTGCTGCAACTTATATAGTAGCCACACCTTGTCGTATGCTTGCTTCAGATCGAAGAACACAGAGCCTGGTCCACCGGTTGGCGTCCCTTTCAGAACCCAACTTGAGTCTTATCTATTATAAACGCTCCTTCTATACAAAGGATTATTGCATCCTACGCTTATCTATGGTTTTATGTCTAGTGCATAGTTGCATTTTTATTAGAATTTTAAATTTTTGATATTGTTGGTTTTCCTGGTTGGATCAGGCAACCCATTCCACGTCTGAATTCCAGGCGGAAAGAGCGAGAATTTGTATGTGTTTGTTCTTGCAAACGGAATTAGAAAAGTGTTTTTATCCCTATGTCTATCTGAAGGCTGTATTAAACTATCTTTGTGTTGTATTTCCAAGTTATAATTAATTTCCTTACTTATGTGTCATTACTACTGCTTTTTGTTCTTAACACTTATCAGCTTTGAATATCTTCCAGTATTGAATATGGCAGCCCTTTTTGAATTGCTCTAGTTAATCAATGTTTTTTTTTGGTGGATGGGTCCCGTACAGATTATGCATATTTTAGTCAGCGGCGTAGCGTGGGTATGTGCCGCTCGGGGCAGAACCCAGATTTGCCGCCCCCCCCCTGCCTGGAAAATACATATATGCTCTAAAGGAAAGACACTTTTTAACAAAGTAATAATAAGGACACTATTCATTTTTCATGTTACTAATAAATAGGAAAGCTTTCATTTAAAAACAATAACATTTAAGTTTTCTGCTTTTCTTCATGAAACAATCTTTAATGTATCAATGTTTTTCAGTCATGCCATGCTCAAAATCCAAAATAGCTATTAGATTACGTAAACTGTGTACGAAAATCATAACGGCCAAACCTCACTTGAATTCTACAGTAACCTCATCTTATGAAGAATACAACTTTCTTCTCAACTATAATTCTCTACATAATATGACTACACAATCGCTTAGATCACCACAAATTTCTCTCTTGTTCTTTGACTGGAGAGTACAATTAAAATCGAAAGGTCTCCACATAAAGTGTTAGTGAACGTCAAAGCATCCTTTAATTAGTCCATTAGTTTCTCTGTGAGAAGCCTTTGCAAAAGTATGTTTTGCACGTTTATAAATAATTTCGCGCTTCATTGACTTCAAAAAGTACATGTTTCCAAAAGTTCCTGCTTCTGTTCGTGTGTATAAATTTTCGTGTGTCTGGGTCAGTTTTCTATAGCTTAAAAGAGCGTCAAAATGGCTCCATGGTATATTCATGGCCATACGCAAGGCCCCCCCCCCTTGCGTATGGCCATGAATATACCATGGAGCCATTTTGACGCTTTTTTTCGTACGTTCGAACGAACCCCCTTTTGCGAATGTGTGCCTTTTTTGTGTGTAAAAAATAGATCTTGACATTATTGAGAGATTTGGGATCCCACTACAGAATATGAGGGGCCAGTGTTATGATGGCGCTGCATCTATGTCGGGCGCTGTCTCGGGAGTTCAAGCGCGTTTTGTGCGAGAGGCCCCTTTGGTGGTATACACACACTGCAGCAATCAGGCTTTAAACTTAGTCATCACGCATTCTTGCCGACTTCCCGATGTGCGTAACATGATTTGTCAATTTAAAAGAAACCTGCATGTTTTGTAACAACAGCCCAAAGCGCGAAGCCTTGTTGAAAAACATCATACAAACAAGTCTTTGACAGTGCTACACGGAAGGCACTTACATATTTGTGCAAAGTAAGATGGGTTGAGCGCCACGAAGCATACAAACACTTCTATTAATCGTGTGTTTACATTTTTCGCACTCTTGAGATAATTTCACTGCCACGTTGAAAACACAAGAACCAAGGATTTGATCCAAGTTTGTCTACAAATGGTGATTGGTACATGGACAGTTAGTCTCAAGCAACGTCACTTCTTCATTCCTTGTGTAACTTCACATTTAATGTGACGTTTGTTGTAACATTCTAACTGTTATCTAGGCTGGAAGGAATAACAGTCCAACTTCAGAAATAAACGATTGACATAATTCCGGCTATGTCACTTATCGAAAACGTAAAGCAAGAGTTTAGAGAGATTGGAACAAATGTAGATTCTTATTTTCAAAAAACTTATGATCATATCATTATCATGGCGCAGTCTGTAGGAGTTAAAGCTTCAATGCCCGGAATTGCTAAGCAGCACATCTACCGAAGCAATGTATGCGTAGAAACGCCAATGCAACATTATCTGCGGAACTTAATTAATCCATTTCTGGAGCACATCATTGCTGAACTAGATATGCGGTTCTCTGGCTTAACCAGGACATCCTCACAACTGTTAGCTCTTGTGCCAAGTGCTGTTAGAAATTGTATGTGTGAAGATCTGAAAGGCGCTGTGGATTTATATGAGCAAGATCTGCCTGCACCAGAAGTGCTGCCCGAAGAGTTTACCGGGTGGAAATTGAGGTTCAGCCAATGGGGGTCTAACTTTTTTGTTGAAGAGTGAAACAACTAGAATACAATTTAGATTTGAAACAAAAAAACGTAAACAAAAATATGAATTTATGACAAATATTTATTGCTTCTTAACTAGAAAACTGTTAAAGACATTTATTTTTGCAGATGCTTCAAAATTTGACGAAAATGTGTAGTAACCGTTTCGTAGACATTCTTGACACTCCATTTGAAGCCTCCATCTCCTGAATTGTTCTTGAGAATAGTGCAGATCGTTGATTTTGGCCGATTGTAGTTGCGAGCTAGATTTAGATTCGCAATCTTGTTCTCGCTGTTCAATGTTTTAAATCCCTTATATTAACTTCACCGGCGTCTCTCTCTGTCTGTCGTCATCTGTCTTGGGCGGGCGGAAAAACAAAAAAGTCGAAAATGACCCACTTTCCGTGATCCGATCGAGCTGAAATTTGGCACACGGACCCGTCTCACCTAACAATGCATCGTATCAAAATTTCAGATCAATCGAACGTACCGTAAATAAATTAATGCATTTTTAGTTTATCCTTATATAAGGTTTGTAATTCAAATTCACGGTTTGTTATTGTTTTTTTTTCCCACGTGAGAGTTTGAGTTGACACTTGACGTCGACCCATCGAAGTACCGGCGTGCTTTTGTTTACATTTTACGTGTCATGCTGAACTCGGCCCCCCCCCCTAGGGTTATGAAGCAAAGTTGAGTTAAGACAGATTCAGTCTGTAAATGCTTATCTTATCTGTTTATAGACGCTCCTTCTATACAGAAGATTATTGCGTCCTACGCTTATCTGTGGTTTGTGTTTAGTCCTGCATTTTTATTAGAGATTTAAATGTTGATAAAGTGTTGGTTTTCCTGGATTCTTCAGGCAACCCATTCCACGCCCGAATTCCGGACGGGAAGAAGGAAAACTTGTATGTGTTTGTTCTTGCATACGGAATAAGAAAGGTGTTTTTATCCTTATGTCTATCTGAGGGTTGTATTAAGTTATCTTTGTGTTGTATTTCTAAATTAGAATTAATTGCTTTATGTATGATTACTACTTTGCTCTTGGTTCTTCTATCCTCTAGTGTTTCAAGGTTTAATGATTTAACTAATGGTGTTATTCTTGTCAGTTTCGAATATTCTCCAGTAATGAATCTGGCAGCTCTTTTTTGAATTTGTTCTAGTTTATCAATGTTTTCTTTGGTGGATGGGTCCCATACAGAAGATGCATATTCTAGTACAGGTCTCACCAAAGTGAGGTAGCATTTTAGTTTTATATCTCTATTACATTTGTTAAAGTTCCTTTTTATAAAGCCTAAGGTTTTGTTTGATTTTTTAATAACTTCATTGACATGGGGATTCCATGATAGTTTCTCATTTATTAAGACTCCTAAGTATTTTGCATCTTTAGTTTGGGTCAGTTCTTTTCCATGAATGTAATATTTTGAATTTATTTGTTTCTTTTTCTTTGTTACTCTTAACAGTTGACACTTTTCTGGATGGAAAGACATACTCCAGTTAGTTTCCCATTTTATCAATTCATCTAAGTCTTTTTGTAAAATTTTGCTATCTTGTTCTGATTTAATTGTTCTATAGATTATACAATCATCAGCAAATAACCTAACTTTTGTACCTGTTGAGATGTTGTTGGGTAAATCATTTATATAAATTAAAAAGAGTAAGGGACCTAGCACAGTTCCTTGTGGAACTCCTGAGTTAACCTTTATTGGTGCAGATTTAGATCCATTAATTATTACAGTTTGCTCCCAGCCCAAAAGGAAGTCTTGGATCCAGTGATGTAAGGAACCTGAGATTCCAAAGTAGTTAAGTTTTTTAAGTAAACTAAGGTGGTGAACTTTGTCAAATGCTTTTGAGAAGTCTAGTAATATTGTGTCCATTTGATCATTTTTGTCTAAGCCTTTTGATAGTTCATCTATTAAACCTATTAATTGTGTTTCACATGATCTGTTTTTTCTAAAGCCGTGTTGATGTGGGCATAGGGCATTATATTTGTCAAGGTGGTTAACTATTCTACTATATATTATGTGTTCTAGTAATTTACAGGTGATACTAGTAAGTGATACAGGCCTGTAATTACCAGGGTCTGATTTATCCCCTTTCTTAAAGAGTGGAGTTACGTTAGCTAATTTCCAATCCTTGGGCACTTTACCCTGGTTTAGAGAGGCTTGAAAGAGAACTACAAGGATTGGGGACAGTTCATTGCTTAGTTCTTTTAATAATCTTGCAGGCAAATCATCTGGGCCAGTAGCTTTGTTTATTTTTAAGTTTTTTAGGAGTGAATGTATACCTATCTCATCTACAGTTATGTTACCTATTTCCTCCATTTTATTTAAATTAATTAAAACTTCCTTGTCGCCTGAGGCAGAAAAAGATGATGCAAAATATGTGTTAAGGATATTAGCTTTAGTTTCATTATCATTATAGGTTTTATTATTTGAGCCTTTTAGTGTGGCTATTCCTGAAGGTTCCATTTTTTTAGATTTGATAAAGGACCATAAGTTTTTATTGTTATCTTTGGTAATTACATTGTTTATATATTCATTTTGGAGGTTTCGACTAAGTTTTTGTGTCAAGTGTTTAATCTTTAAGTATTTTTTGTGTATCCTATATGAATAGGTAGCTTTATATTTCTTAAATAAGTTCTCTTTTAGTTTGCATAGCTTTTTCAATCTAGAATTGAACCAGCATTTGTTAATTTTATTTGATGTTAGTTTTGTTGGAACATTCTCATCCATTATAGTTTTTAGATTTGTTTTTATATCTTTCCAAATTTCTTCTACTGGGCTATTTTTGTTAAATTTACTTAGGAAAGTTTGTTGGAAGTTAGCCGCTGATTGGTGTAGTTTTATTGAATTACATTTATTCCAAAGATAGATTATTCTTCTAGGTATCTTATTAATTTTAATTTTTATTGTATTGGTGACCCTAACAATATCATGGTCGGACAATCCTGGAATTATTTTATAGTCTAACACTAGTCCTGGTCTATTTGTTAGGAATAAATCTAGTGTTTTATTTTTCCTTGTTGCTGTTTTTACTATCTGTTCTAGGTTTATGTTGTTTATAGTGTCTAAAAAGTGTTCATTAATTTCTTTGTTAGTTTGATGGTTATCAATTGTATAATTTTTCCAATTTATATCTGGAAGATTAAAGTCCCCCATAATCCATAGAACTGCATTTTTATTATTCTCTTTTATGAAAGTTAATTGACTACAAAGATTGTTCATGTATTCTAGGCCTGTATTCGGAGGTCTATATATACTGCCTACAATAAGTGGGGATGAGTTTGGTGTAATTATTTTACAATAAATAGACTCTATATTAAAATTTGGCTGCGTAGTAATTTCTTCAGCTATGATATTTGATTTAATTGCAAGTAGCACTCCTCCATAATTGTCTGGTCTGTCTTTCCTAAAAATATTATAATTGGTGTTTAAAATCTCAGAGTTATATATGTTGGGGTTCAACCAAGTTTGAAAATAATCAATACTGTTAGTTATGACTCATATATAAGGGATTTATAGTCAAAAACTTTGTTTTTAAGGGTTTGTTTTATTTCGTTTTATTTCAACAGTTATTTTTTCCCCTGTCTTGTGATTGTCTTCTTGTGTTTTTGGAAGATAATTTATCATTTTTATTAAACTTTGCACATAAAAAAAGACAAATACTGTCTTAATAAAACAAATTGTAAAATTGGTTTATTATCACACATGAAAACAATACGCTAACAGACCGAGTGCTTAACACAGAATAATACATCAGGGCGGAAGTGCCAGCTCACTAATGAATTTCCAGGGAAAATGGACTTTCCCTTTCTTCGTCAAAATAATTGGGGGTGAGACTGCAACGAGGCTTTTAAATTAGTAAATGTATAACATATAAACAGGGAATGAGTTAGCCTGAAAGGACGTAACGAAACAGCTAACGTTTCGGCAAAGAGCCTTCCTCAACGAACAAATATTACACAAATAAAACGAATATAACGAAAGAATAAAAACAACTTAGCTGCGGTGAAATCCAATTAGTCCAGTAGAGAAAATGTCACTTTCTGCGTCACTCGTTATGGGGCAATCCATAAATGACGTCACGCGATTTTGGCCGATTTTTTACCCCCTCCCCCCCCTCGTCACGCGTCGTCACAAAAAGTTAGACCCCCTCTCTAAAAATACGTCACAAAGCTTTGACCCCCCCCCCTTCCCAAAAAAACAACAACTTATTTTCTATTTGAAAATAAGTATATTTCAAATCACTTTTATTGTCATTTAAGTATTTATTATTTATTTAATGAAGGTCTAAATTGTAATATCGTAACCCGCGTGAAGCATTTTTTTCAAAACTTTTAACTGGCCTTCAAAAAACAAACTGTGTTAACATCCTTAGATTATATTTTATTTTAATGAATACAAATTAAACATTGTCTATTAATCATCACGGTTAACGTCTTTGTTTAGAAAAAAATATTTAAAAATAATATTTTTAAAATGTATTTTTTAAAAATCCCTCAATTGACTGACGGGAACGCTAGGAACATATGCCCATTATTGAATCGGTTCCTTCCAGAAAATGCATTTTTTTTAAATTTGACAACTGTGTAGATTTCTTACCTACGTACTATACGAAGACCACCCTACTTTCATTTACATTGACACGAGTGACAATAATCTTAATCCACATGACTTGACTGTATCAAGTATCCCTTCTGTGATATTTAAAATTAATGCCTTAAAAACTTAGCTAAGAAGAAAAGTTGTTTTGTGCTCCTCTTGAATTGCGATGTCAAGAATTTGATTCATTAAATAAAGTTAATGAATACTTGACAACTTTTAAATGGGCTCATTTATCATTATATCTAGAATGGACAGGGGCGTTTGACCACAAACCAATCGAACAATTATATCAAACTTTAAACTTTTATAATTCTATCAAAAAGATTCCACCCATCCCCATTTAAAGAAAAGGATATTCCGTGTCGTTTTGACTTAAAATATCTACACACAATCCTATTTAGATAATTTTTAGACACTTGTCGTGCTTGTAAAACTCACCATTAGCATATTTATTAATTTTTTTTTGCGCTACGATCCCCCAAATCCCCGAGTCATGTGAGCAGTACCTAGAGTCTGTGGGTTGGGGGGGGGGTAACGCACATATAAACTTGTATATTTTGGGGTAACGGGCAAAAAAGTTTGCCGACGGAGCTGCGGTTACATCACAAATGCTTTGATGTCAACATCAAACGACACGGTCTAACAATTTCATACGTTATCTTGTGAGTTCTCAAACTTAAGGATTATAATTATAATTAGATTTAATTTTCGTCTCTTGATAGCTTACGCCAACCAGCGTCTGATGGCCTACCGACCGGCACATTGAGAAGTCCTGATTTTAAAAAAAATAAATAAAAAAAGTCATTAAATAAATTGTACGCCGCCAAATATTTCAGTGGAAGTTTATGTAAAGTTACCCTTTTGACGTGACGTCACATTTCTTCAACCCCCCCTCCCTCCCCCTCGTCACACATCGTCACAAAAGTGTGACCCCCCCTCCCCCCTAGGAGCGTGACGTCATTTATGGACGACCCCTATGCGAATCTTCGCTCGTTAAGGGACCAACTTTTTCCATAATAATGTTGCTCGTTATGCGAAAATGTCGTTATGAGAGGTGCTCGTTATGAGAGGTTTGCGTAAACTTAACATGAAATGCCTTCGCGACAAGTGTGTGAACCCCCCTTAAAAAAAGTCTGGGTACGGCCTTGTATATTCACTATTTCGTATCCTGAAGTCAGTTTAATGTCGTGCCTTTAGCAGCAATTTTATCTTTCCAAAGTGCATGGATATTTACAGAATGCGAAGTAACGTTCTAATGTACTAAAAATGTTAGAAAGTTTGTTTCAGGTGGAACCAAAAAAACAACAAAAAAAAATATTTAATCAACTATTTGAGCAAGATATGACACTCCTGTATAATTTCCAGCAGTAATAACACACGTTGGGCCACTGCAGTCCATTATTTTAAGACCATCAGCTTTAAACTTATTTAAAATCATTTCCGAAATGTCTTAAGAAGATTAATTGTTTTTTCAATGAAATCTTTGAAAGATTCTATAACGTTACTTTCTGATTTTCAATTTTTGCATATCACACAACTGGATTGGTTTGATCATGATGTGAAATATTTAGAGATGAGGCATACAATGGAATAATATTAAAATTTGGTTTCATATATATGAAAAAAAATTTTTTTTTGCCAACCACACCTCCTAAAACTGCAATGGTCTCATTTTGAATTCAAGGGGACAATGTTTTTGATTATTTTATTTTTTTTAAAATCATTTCACAAATTTTACTCTCGAAGCACTTAATCGTACTTTTTTAGCAGATGCATAAGTTCCAGAATATCGCTTATATTTGCACTAGTATATTCCTCTCTGTGACCACGAAAAGCCAAATTCTATTTTGTCATGATTTAATAACGTCAAATATTATAACACGAACTTCGTTCCCCTTTGTTTTATTTTCTTTTACAACAACTTATTGTTGTTTTTTTTTCCGTTTTTTAATAGTCTATTCTTTTCTATCCAATTTCTGATCCCTTTCATTTTCAAATACTTTGGCAATGTTGAGCATTTGTTCACGAGTGGCTACATTTGAATTTATTTCTTGTCCAATATCTTTCCATTAGATAAGCAAATTTGTTCATTACTTTTGTTTATGCAACAAAGCAGGAGACATTAAAACTAAAATGATGATGCTTTCAGAGAATATGCCATATAAGTACGCTAACAATTTCCCCCCAGTAATTTACTTACGTTAAAATCATTCTCACGTTGCCCGTCTCATCTCTATTTTGGTGTAAGATCCGTGTCTATTTTGGAGAAGTTAATGTTAATATGTTGGACACACTTTCAAACTTGCTGCACTCATTGTAATCTACTGTTATCAATTTAGTCTATGTATGGTGTTAAAATTTTAGTAGTTGTTGGAATTGAATGGGTATGGCAACTTTAGCTTCAACAAGATGAGTGATTGACAAACTTGCATCAGTTATAGGTACCAGCACATCAGTGTCATATTCTTATACTACTTCAGCCACTTAGTTATTCTTTTCAGTATCTTTAGTATCAGAAGAATTTAATTAGATTCATTATGGCGTTTAAAGTTTTGGCATTAGAAAAGTTCACCAATTAGGGGCCGTCCATAAATGATGTCAAGCGATTGTTGCTGATTTTTGACCCCCCCCCCTCATCACAAAAACTTAGACCACCCCCTAAAAATACGTAACAAATCTTTGCGAAAAAAAGCAACAAAAAACAAACAACAACAACAAAAAACAACTTTATTTTCTATTTGAAAATAAGTATGTTTCAAATCACGTTTATTGTCATTTAAGTATTTATTATTTATTTAGTGAAGATATACATTGTAATATCGTAACCCGTGTGAAGCATTTTTAAATCCCTTATATTAACTTCGCGGCCGTCTCTGTCTGTCTGTCGTCATCTCTTGGGCGGGCGGGCGGAAAAACAAAAGTCGAAAATGACCCACTTCCAGTGATCCGATCGAGCTGAAATTTGGCACACGGACCCGAATCACCTAACAATGCATCGTATTAAAATTTCAGATCGATCGATTGTACCTTAATTAAATTAATGCATTTTTAGTTTTTCCTTATATAACGTATGTAATTCAAATTCACGGTTATTTATTGTTTTTTTCCCACGTGAAAGTTTGAGTTGACGCTTTGAGGCGACCCATCGAAGAACCGGGGTGCTTTTGTTTACATTTTACGTGTCGCACTGAGCTCGGTCAAGCAAATCGGTGACCAGACTTTTCCCCTCTCCCCCTCACTCGGGTTATGAAGCAAAGTTGAGTTAAGACAGATTCAGTCTGTATGTTTGTCGTGTTTGAAAATAATCAATACTGTTAGTTATGTCTCATATATAAGGGATTTATAGTCAAAAACTTTGTTTTTACGGGTTTGTTTTATTAAATCCCTTATATTAACTTCATCGGCATCTCTCTCGTCTTGGGCGGGCGGAAAAACAAAAGTCAAAAATGACCCACTTCCCGTGATCCGATCAAGCTGAAATTCGGCACACGGACCCGACTCACCTAACAATGCATCGTATCAAAATTTCAGATCGATCGAACGTACCGTAATTAAATTAATGCATTTTTAGTGTATCCTAATATGAGGTATGTAATTCAAATTTACTGTTTGTTATTGTTTTTTTTCCACGTGAAAGTTTGAGTTGACGCGTTGAGGCGATCCATCGACGTACCCGCGTGCTTTTGTTTACATTTTACGTGTCACGCTGAGCTCGGTCAAGCGAATCGGTGACCAGACTTTTCCCCCTCTACCACCCCTCCCCCCCCCCAGGGTTATGAAGCAAAGTTGAGTTACGACAGATTCAGTCTGTAAATATTTGTAAATACTTTTAGTTATGTCTCATATATAAGGGGTTTATAGTCAAAAACTTTGTTTTTAAATCCCTTATATTAACTTCGCGGCCGTCTCTGTCGTCATCTCATCATCTCTGTCTTGGGCTGGGCGGGCGGAAAAAGAAAAGTCGAAAATGACCCACTTGCAGTGATCCGATCGAGCTGAAATTTGGCACACGGACCCGACTCACCTAACAATGCATCGTATCAAAATTTCAGATCGATCGATCGTACCGTAATTAAATTAATGCATTTTTAGTTTATCCTTATATGAGGTATGTAATTCAAATTCACTGTTTGTTATTGTTTTTTTTCTTCCACTTCCACGTGAGTTTGAGTTGACGCCGACCGTCGTGCCGACACCCTTTCACATCCCACCCCCATTTATTAAAGACAAGGGACATCACTCGGTGTCAGTCTGTAAATGTTTGAAAATAATCAATACTGTTAGTTATGTCTCATATATAAGGGATTTATAGTCAAAAACTTTGTTTTTACGGGTTTGTTTATTACGGGTTTGTTTTATTAAATCCATTATATTAACTTCGCGGCCGTCTCGCCATCTCTGTCTTGGGCGGGCGGGCGGAAAAACAAAAGTAAAAAATGACCCACTTACCGTGATCCGATCGAGCTGAAATTTGGCACACGGGCCCGTCTGACCTAACAATGCATCGTATCAAAATTTCAGATCGATCGATCGTACCGTAATTAAATTAATGCATTTTTAGTTTATCTTTATATGAGGTATGTAATTCAAATTCACTGTCCACGTGAAAGTTTGAGTTGACGCGTTGAGGCGACCCATCGAAGTACCGCGTGCTTTTGTTTACATTTTACGTGTCACGCTGAGCTCGGTCAAGCGAATCGGTTACCAGACTTTTCCCCCTCTTCCACCCCCCCCCTCAGGGTTATGAAGCAAAGTTGAGTTAGACAGATTAAGTCTGTAAATGTTTGTAGCGTTTGAAAATAATCAATACTGTTAGTTATGTCTCATATATAAGGGATTTATAGTCAAAAACTTTGTTTTTACGGGTTTGTTTTATTTAAAAACGTTTAACCGGCCTTCAGAAAACGAACTGTATTAACATCCTTAGATTATATTTTATTTTAATGCATACAAATTAAACATTGACCATTAATCATCACGGTTAACGTCTTTGTTTAGAAAAATATATATTTAAAAATAACATTTTAAAAATGTATTTTTTAAAAATCCCTCAATTGACTGACGGGCAACCCGTAAGAAAGAGGTCGGCGAACAGACGTTAATATCCTAATCTGGGGTCAAAAAGAGAAATCTTGGGGGTAATGCAGACTCATTTGGGACATATAACATCGACTAGATATATTAAAATACGTCGTGTGTACATGAACGCTTGGAACATATGCCCATTATTGAACCAGTTCCTTCCAGAAAATGCATTTTTTGAAAATTTGACAACTTTGTAGATTTCTAGCCTACGTACTATACGAAGACACCTAAATTGCCTAAATCTACCGTACTTTCATTTATATTGACACGAGTGACACTAATCTTAATCCACATGACTTGTCTGTATCACGTATCCTTTCTGTGATATTTAAAATTAATGTCTTAAAAACTGAGCTAAGAAGAAAAGTTGTTTTGTGCTCCTCTCGAATTGCGATGTCAAGAATTGATGCATTCAATAAAGAAAATGAATACCTGACTAATTTTAAATGGGCTCATTTACCATTATATCTAGAACAATGCTTCTCAAACTTTTTAGTATTTCGGGCCGGCAGGAATTTTTTCTATTGCACCAGGGACCGGTGCACTATTTTCCCTGCACTGACAATTTTTTCTGTCCTTTTTTTGAGAACATCTGTGGACCAGCAGCGGATGGCCCACGGACCGGCACCGGTCCGCGGACCACAACTTTGAGAAGCACTGATCTAGAAGACCAGGGGCGTTTGACCAAAAAGCAATCGAACAAGGTAGTATGTATAATCTCGTCATGTTTGTAATAAATCTTGTTTCTTAAAATTGAAGAGTGAGAAATCATGTTTCTTAAATTAAAAGAGTTAGCGTTATATTTATAGCCTTCTTATTATAATTTTAAAAAGAACGAATTTTGTCAGCAGTTTCGTTGGTCAAATTAATAGAGCGACCGACCTCTGAAATAGAGGTCTGGGGTTCGATTTTAGTTGGGGGCGTTGTTTTTTTTTCTTTCTTAACTTTACATTTTTTAAAAACATAATTAATTTTTTTTTCATGGGTTTAGGGTTAGGGGTAGGTTTAGTGATAGGTTTTAGGGGTAGGTTTAGGGATAGGTTTTAGGGGTAGGGGTAGGTTTAGTGATAGGTTTTAATAGGGTAAGGGTAGGTTTAGTGATATGTTTTAGGGTTAGGGGTAGGTTTAGTGATAGTTATTCCTTTCTTAATTTTTTTTCTTCATATTTTCTCCTTGAGCGTAAAATTACTTTTAAAACAGGTCTCAAATAACAACAAAAATTAATTAAAGTTAAATAATGATTGCGGCGGCGCTCTTCTGTGCATTCGAACTATTTCGACATACTTGTAGCTCTTTAATGTGAGAAACACGATTTCTTACACAAACATGACGAGACTATACAGGCTACCATCGAACAATTATATCAAACTTAAAACATTTTTAATTCTATCAAATAGATTCCCTCCCCCCTCCTCTTTTAAAAGAAAAAGGATATTCCGTGTCGTTTTGACTTAAAATATCTACACATAATCCTATTCAGATCATTTTTAGACACTTGTCATGCTTGTAAAACTCACCAGTACTAAAAAAATTTTTTTGGGTGCTAACGACGCTCCTCCAAATCCCCGAGATCCAAACGGAGCTGCGTTTGCATCACAAATGCTTTGATGTCAACATCAAACGACGCAGTGGAACAATTTTATACGTTATCTTGTGGATTCCCAAACTTAAGGATTATAATTAGATTTAATTTTCGTGTCTTGATAGCTTAAGCCAACCAGCGTCTGATGGCCTACCGACCCGCATATTGAGAAGCACTGATTTAAAAAAAGAAGAGTCATTAAATAAATTGTAAGCGACCAAATATTTCAGTGGAAGTTTTATTTAAAGTTACCCTTTTGATTTGACGTCACATTTCTTCAACCCCCCTCCCCCCCTCGTCACGCATCGTCACAAAAGTGTGACCCCCTCTCCCCACCCCCCTAGGTGCGTGACGTCATTTATGGACGGCCCCTTATGACAGATACTTAATTTCTTTTAATAACTTTTACCTTAGCTTTTCTTTTCTTTTTTATTAAACTTAATTTAAATCTCTAATTTTTATAAACTAATTAACAATGAGGACTTTGCCGCCCTAAACAAAATGCCGCCCTCAGCATTAGATTGGCCAATGTTTAAAATTGATAGGGTACAGCAATTTTCGCTTCTACAACAAATTTGTCAAATTTGAAGAATAAATTAAGTTAACAGCAGATCGTTGTGGCGTGCTCATGCTACTTAAGCCTCTTGGTTTTGCTGTTCATTAGCATAAGTAACAGAAGAATTAATATCCAATGTTGAGTTTGAAATTTTGGCAGAACAATCGTTCACATATTTTATAATAGTACCTTTATTTCTTTGTTTAATTTCTTTTATAAAAGCTAATTAACAACTAGGAATTTGCCACCCCTAAAAAAGTGCCACCCGGGGCATTTGCCCCACTGCCCCCCCTCGCTACGCCACTGGTAACAAAATATATATATACTGGGAAAACAAGTTGATATTTAATCAGGGTTGTTAACAATACAAAAAAAAATATTGGCAATATCAATACCGCCTGTAAAACCTATTGGCAATACCAATATTTAGGTCATTCCACGAATAAAACGTAAATACGTAATTCATCGCTCTATATCACTTACATCGATAAACGATAACAACATTTCATATATGATTTGATTTCTATTATCATTCATTTCATTGATCAGTCTCATTCAAAAATTGTTTGGCAATGTCACTCGCAAGATGGCGACACCAAAGAAAAATTTATTATATTCAGCTTTATTCACAACCAATGTTGTAGAGAATTTATTGAATATTGCTTTTAGTATTGGTTAAAAATCAATACCAATATCAAAAATAATTATTGGCAATACCAATATCAAATTTCAAGAAGTATTGCAATATCGTCCCAATACTTAAAAAAGTATTGGCAATACTACCAATACCAATACAATATTGACAATATAATCAATATTAACAACCCTGTATACTGTATTTAATTTATGTAAGCAATGACATCGGCGTGGCGTAGTGCTGATTCTTAAGAACATTTCAGTTGAGCTTTGAATTTGGGGCCATATTGGCAATACGTAAATGCTCATATTTTCAGCCAGCTCAAACTCCAAAAATCATCTGGATGTGTTTTATCATAAAAATTATGTATACTCCCCTCAACCCTCCTACCTACAGACGTGGAAGTACTTAATGAACAGATTCACTCAATCTTTAGAGGAAATCATCCAGAAACCTTTTTAAAAAAATATACATGAATTACATGTACATAATAAACAAAATATATTTTGCATCAAAATATAGTCTCACTCAAAATGTTTTAATAGCACGGTTTACGGGTAAATGAATTATGCCAAAATATAAAGTTATGCATTTTAAGGACGTAGATTATGTGCAAATAAAAAAAAATACACAATACACCCATCCGTGTTTCGATGTTTCAGCTGTATGAGTATGAGGCTCAATTGTATTGACAGTATTGGCATTGGTCCAAATGTTTCAGGTCAATCAATTTTAAATACATGTAACTTATGTAACTGTGAGTTATATTTGAGAAATTAAAAGAAAAAATATCATTTTTTCATGAAGCGTCAGACTAATTAAATCTCTGTCTCCACACTCACACATAATGAGAAAAATATGACCCCTTTCCCTCTAGAACTAGAGGCGTTTGTCTGTCAGAGTCAGACCGTTTGTGAAGTTTGTCATTTTTTACAGCACCAGAAACTCTCGCGACGCCCAACTTACAAACTATTGTGAATATTTTTCAGGCACTGACCCGTGAATGATGAATTGCATATTATATTGAAAGGCTTTTATTTTTTAAACAAACACTTAATTAACATTATTATCTGATATGTAAAGCTCAGTTGGTGTTTGTATCTTTAGTTTGTTGTTATTGTATGTTTCATTTTTCGACTGTAAGTTCCACTATCACGGAAAAACCAAATGACGAACGGGGACCAAATTTGGCAGGATGGTTGGTTCATTTTAACCTGCAGATGGTTTACGTATATTTTTTAATTGTAATTGTCCCTTTTGCCCAAGAGCCATCAATTAAAAGATCAGAAAATGTTGAGACTAATAGTAATAGAGATAATAATATATTAATATTAAATCTCATTTTTATATTGAACAGCTTCATGTGACATTCAAAACTAGTTCATTTTGGTGCGGTATTTTTTCCAATACTTTATTTTGAGCGGTGCGCTTTAAAAAATCTTTTATTGTCAAATTACGGTGCGCACATTTTCGTGTACACATCTTAAATTGTGCTGAGTGGTACAAAGCAGTTGCTTTGTTACGGGTACTAGTATCAAAATGGTTGGTAATAGATAAATCTGATAAATAACTTGGCAAAAAAATGTAATAACCAGCAACTATTACTCTGGGAAAAGGGTCCGCACACTCCCGCTACAAAGTGCTGGTATATTTCTTGTAATTTATAATTATAAAGAAGTGAATAATTATGAATATGAATCATCTAAATATAATTAAAAGCATAATACATCTAATATAATTTAATAATTATTATTAATATTAATAATTAACCGCTAACATGTAGACATGTTAAATGATGTTACATCACGAATCACAAATTAAATAAAAACCCACGATGGATTTATGAGTGGGCTTTGTAATAGTAATGTATGCAACATTTTTCTGAAATGTTAAGCTAGTTCTCATCGAAAGACAGAACTTTTAAATCCACACTTTTATTCGTTGTTCTCTGTATTTTGTTGTTAAAGTTAAACTATTGCTGCTCACTGCTTACTAATCTTGAAAATTCTTTAAATAAAAGCAATGCAATATTATATATATACATATATATATATATATAAACTATGAAAATGTCGGTAAAATGGGGATTTAAAAACATTTTCTTTTAGAATTCAAACTCTCAATGAAAGAATCTAAATGCTGAACAATATCAATGTTACACTTAAATTCCTGAAGTTAAATTTTTTATAACTCTACATCATTAAGAAATAAAAAATTATTATTATTTGTTAAATTTATGCTTTTGATTTGACTAGAACCAAGATATTTCATATTATTAATTTGAAGTAATTCACTTTACTTATTTGACCAACATAGCCATTTTTTAACAATTGAAAACTTTCATCTGCTGGTCAAATTAAGAGACTGTTTACTTTTCATTCAAATGCTAATAATAAAATTATTCTTTTTTAGTCATTGAAGAACAGTCTTTGTAATCGGCATCCTTCCATCTCTCGAGACGATGTTGTGGTTGCATTTTTCAGCTCTCTAGCTAATCAGGAAGTGGGTTTAATTTAACTCACAAGATTCCTGGCAAACACGCACATATCAGACAGGTTGGTGAGTTGGATAAAAGTGTGTAAAAGTGTAAGGAGAAATAGAATAGAAGGAAGGGTAAGGCAATAGAATTTCATACTGATCGGCTCTTTTGCTGTCTAAAAAAATGTAAAAACATTAGTATTAGTATATTATTAGTATAGAATTTTAAATTTAATTAACTAGAAATGTGTCATTCAGCTACCATATAGTTCTGAAATACCCCTAAGTTTTAATGATTTCCTGACAACAGGATTGGAGAAGTATTATTTATCACTAAAGATGGAAAAGGTTTAGCAGAACTTATATTGATGCTCTTTTCTTTGTACAGCTCAATGCATCAAACTGGACCATGAATTGATTTAGCTGGTCATATCACAGTTCAATTTTTTTTTAAAAACATCACAGTGAGTATTCATTAGCAACAACTAAGGGGCTGGTTAAATTTTTGTTTAATAAATTAATAAACATTAGTGTTACAACTACTTTTCAATTATATGTTATGCTATTTCAAAATTCCTTTAAAAAAAAGGAACCCAGCAACCTTAAGCCTTTAATTGTTGTGATCCCTTTCTAAAGTATGCCAAGTTTTTTGACCCATTAACTAATAGAATTATTCCTTGAAATAGAGCAAAATGTGTTTAAAACAATTAGGTACAAAGCATTTTGTAAATAAATATTAAATTTGTTATAGTTTTGGTAGAGGGTGGAGATAAGCAGAGGTAATAATCGGCATAATAATAATAATAATAATCGGCATCCTTCTGTCTCGCGAGACGATGGTGCATCACCGTTGAGTTGGGTTGCATTTCCTCGAAAGGCTGTGCAGTCCTATCCTTGAGTGAAAGCAGAGGTAAAGGCTTCATTACTGGAGAATATTCAAAACTTAAAGAATAACACCATTAGTTAAATCATTAAACCTTGAAACACTAGAGGATAGAAGAACCAAGAGTAAAGTATTAATAATGAATAAAGCTATTAATTCTAATTTATAAATACAACACAATGATAACTTAAGACAACCTTCAGATAGACATAAGGATTGAAACACCTTCCTTATTCCGTATGCAAGAACAAACACATATGAATTATCTTTTTTCCTGTCCGGAATTTAGGCGTGGAATGGGTTGCCTGAAGAAACCAGGAAAACCAACACTTTATGAACATTTAAAACTCTAATAAGAATGCAGGACTAAACACAAACCATAGAAAGCGTAGGACGAATAATCTTCTGGCTAGAAAGAGCGTCTGTAACAGATAAGGTAAGATAAGGTTAAATTTAAGGAGACAAGGTAATTCGACCTGATTAAAAATTATTGGGACCTGTCCATCTCTCTCTTTTTTTTTCTTACTACTTCTGACTTATAATGTCTGTGGCAATTAGCTCTTATTTGTTTTTTCTTTTCAGTTAGTTTTTGTTGGTGATCTTTTGCCAATTTATTTTGTTTATAAGTTACATGTATATACAGTACATTGTAAATGACAAAATCTGTCCTTGGGAGAGTCAAAAAGTATTTTTCTTATGACCTTGATCCTATGCTTTCCTTTCCAGTGGCTGCCAATTTTATCCCATGCTTTGTCTTTCTATCATTTTCTTGTATTTATTGGCCTTCCCATTTTAATTTTTTTTACAGTGGATTTTAGAATGTTTGTAATTTGAGGGATAGTCTGGTGATGTTACCTTGAGATGTACAAAGTGTGCTCTTTTCACCTCCATCTTTCCCTATGTCATCAGCAATATTTTATTGATAGCTCTTTTCCATTCTCATTCTTTTGTCATGATGTGTGGTATGTTAGTGTTGGTGAAAATCTTTTCTGCATGATACTCCTTGCTCTCAAAGTTTTATCTTCTTAGTGTATGATTACTGTATTTTGATATTAGTTTTACATTTTTCATTTAAATTTAAGTATTGCAGATTCAGTTCAATTATGAAAATTTGAATTCTAAGCAAAAAGACGATTCAGAGTAAACATTTACTTGTGTTTAACATTTCCCAAAATGTATTAATGTTATCAGTTTGTTTATAATTAAACATGTACATATTTTATATCTTATTATTTTCTTATCCTTTTCCTTTTTTATCTTTTAAAAAAGATTATTAACTTCTGATTTATGTTTTTATTTTAACATAGAAATAGAATGGATAGTGAAAGACCTGTTAACCTCAGCACAAAGCTTCCTAATCAAAATGTTGAAAATTCATCAGCTTCATCACTACATGAAAATATAAACTCTAACTGTGCAACATCACCAAACCCAAGAAAACGTAAACAAGAAATTTTGCAAATTTATGAGTCATCCTCTGACACACCTAACATTCCTGGCAATGAGTTGTCAAAATAAAACTTTATCAACTGGTGTTAAAAGTTCCATTGACACTCAATTCACGACTTATTCAAATAGTCCAGTCAGGCAGTCACGTACCTTGACCATTGAAGTGAGGCAAGAATGGATAAAGTCTTATGATGATATTATAAAGGCCATCATTCAAATCAGTGACTGGTCACAAGAATATATCATTGACTGTTTGATTGTCTTGAAAGCTGCTGGACAGGAAATAAATCATCAGTCGTTATGGCGAAAATGTGAAGAATTTAAAAACAGATCAGCCATTCCCTTTCATAGAAATCAACCCAATACTTTTGACACTGTTAGTTCAAAAGGTTCAAGCTCAATTGTAAAGCATGATCAACGTTCAGCCTTAAATGTGGATGCCAGCAATGTCAATGCATCATCATTTGGGAGGCATTTAGAATGTGATTTTGAAGCAAGTAAAAAATGCTGTAGAAAGGACTCCATTGATGGAGTAAGGCATTTTAACTGTGATTCTACATCAATAAAAGACTCAGATAAAATTCATGGAGCTTTTGCTTTAGCTAAAACAGGTGTTTTAACTTGCAATGATATGCTGTGTGATTCTCAGGCCGACTTCTCATCTGTTAGACCAGATGTTGCACAGTCCAAATCAATGCTTGATTCAAAATCACAACATATCAAAAAGCTGCTATCAGCAGTTGAAAAAGAACATAAACTGTTAGTGGCCTACAAGCAGTGTATTGCCTGTGGGACTAATCCAAGGGGGATAACCTTTCTCCCTTGTGGTCACTTTGTAGCATGCAAGTCTTGTGCTGTGTCACTTTTGTCTTGTCCATCATGCACTGGAAGTATAGTTGCAACAGTTGACACTTTTTTAAGTTAAAGTTAATGAACTTTTTAATTATAGATGTTTTTCAAACAATTTTTAAAAAAAATAGTATGACAACTTATGTTAATGCAGTTTATTTTTAAAACTGATTTTTAAAAAAGTGAGAACTAATGCAATAGAAGGGTTAAGCAAGTCGAAATACCAACAAACATTGAATTAGTTAGTTTTTGTTATTTCAAGCTGTATATCTGCTATTTCATATATTCTTTTTATAGATAACAAAAAGTGTAGGTGTAGGTGATCAATCTATTTCTCCACATGTGTTATTTAAATTACCATGCACATTTTATTTCCAATATTGATCAAATTATCCATTAATTTGTTATTTTTATTTAAATGTTACATTTATGTGATTTGTAAAATATTATAAAATGTTGAACATAACTATTTAATTTTTTACTTCATTGCTCAAGTTTTGAGGGAAGAAATGGCTTGATTATTTTTGGTAGCTGGAATTAGAATATGAGACCAGCAGCATATGTCTGGTGTTTTACTGTCAATACTTTTGGGGAGGTTTACTATTTTGACACTAACATTCATCTTGAAAAACAGTATAGGATTTGGTAAATTTGATAACCACTGTACTTAATATATATTTAATTTGTATTATTCACTAGAGATTGATACTTGAGACCAAATAACCAAGGTACGAAGGGTGCATGAATTAAATAAAATTCATTATCACATCTATGACTTTAAAAATTCTCTTTCCTTTAAAAAAAAATTTCTAACATTTTAGAATTAATTGAAATAAATTTAACATAGATTTTAAAAGTTAACATTTTATGTCAATGAAGCAGAAAATCAATTTTGATTCTGATTTCAATTAAAAATTATTGAATAAAAACAAAACTACCGCAGATGGGAGCTAAAGGTAGAAACGTTCATAACCTGAAACATTGATATCATGCATGGAGACAATCCATTTTAACGAGAGAATCAATATTTTTTATTAACATATGGTTACTTACCTTACAAAATAATATATATGTTTATATAGTGCTGTACCCCAGTAAGCAACTAGGCCCACAGCACTTAAAAAAAATTGTAACACATAATTATCAATACATTCAAAGTTAAACATTCATATCTTAATTACAACATATAATGACACCATGGTACATATAGTAGTACACATTTAATTATCAATGCATTCAATGATAAACATTCATATCATAACTGCAACATATAATGACAATAATCTACACATAAGCTACTCTTATCGTTTAAAGAAATGTTTGATTGTTGTTTAATTAATTTTGAAAGTAAATTTTGAAGAGATTTTTTTTAGTGCAGTCTTGAAGTCCTTAGTAGAAGAAGAGTAGTTGGAGTTCTGAGAATGTGTAATGCTAGAGAATTCCATTGCTTGGCATATTTTAGGAAAAGAGAATATGCAAAGAATATATTTTATTTTTGCCATGCTGTGCTTATTACCGATGTCAAACTAGCAACATTTTCATAATTTTTTCTCTTCCTAGCAACACCACTACCATTCTTTAAACTCATTGAAGATGGGTTTACAAGAGAAATAACAAGAGACCCATTGTTACAAATATCCATATGGTGGAAAGAAGTTGTCACTTCATTCATGAAGGCAACAAACCTGGGATTTAGTATGATCTTTTACCTTCTCAACATTCATCAAAAATTATTCTCTGAAATTATCTATTATATAATACCTGTATAGGCCTAGCTTAACTATAATTTAAATAATCATAACAATATCATTCTAGAACAATCTAATAACTTGAGCCCAAATCCATTAATAATAATAATAATAATTGGTAATTTATATAGCGCTGTATCCCAGTAAGGAACCGGGCTAACAGGCTTTACATGGAGATCATAACATACATATAATAAGTAAATAACCATTCATACCTTAATAATTAATAACAACATAAAGGACAGTACATTACACATAAGCTACGCTAATCATTAAAACATGTTGTTTCATTAATTTTGTAAATACATTTTGAAAAGATGCGTCTTAAGTGCAGTCTTGAAGGACTTGGTAGTTGGAATACTACGGATGTGTAATGGTAGAGAATTCCATTGTTTGGCTGCACAAAAAGAGAATGACCTTTCCCCAAAAGTTTTAGTTCATGTCTTAGGAACACAGAGAATACAAGTGTCTGCAGAAGAGCGTAGCTGACGACTGGGTGAGTAGACCGAAAAAAGTTCAGTAAGATAGGAAGGAGATGAGTCAGAAAAGAAGTTGTGACAGAGAACAGCCAGTTTGTGATCAATTCGAGCTTGTATAGGTAGCCAATGCCAATGAAGTGAGTAAAGTAGCGGAGTAACATGGTCATGTTTTTTTGCATTATTATTAGGTGTCTTATAAAATAATAAAAGCCAGATTATTTATTAACTTATACTTTAGGAGAGTGTGAAATGTTTTGAAATTAAAAATAGATTAAGGGCAGGTTAAACACCAAGACTGAATTTTGGGAAAACAACAGAAATAAATATATCTAAAGTAAAGAGTCTTAACTCAGAATTTCATCTTTTAAATAAATATTGCATCATTAACTCACCTTGTTCAATGAGCTTTTAAAAAATAATTTTTTTTCATAATTGAATTTTTTGCGGAATAATAAAAAAAAAGTATCTAAATAACTCTTCAAATCAGATATAATAATTTTGATATTTATACATTATTTTTTCAAGGTTATTCACCAGGATCGATAAATAATTGAATATTCATTCGTAGCCTTCACAAGTAATTTGTTGCGTTTTTTTTGTTGTTTTTTTTTAGATATCGTTAAATACTTGCTAGGATATCTTTTTGTGTGAAATATTCGGAATGTTCTTTTAATTTTATTTGTAAGCCTATACCATAATTGGGTAAGCCCATAAATGATTTCGATATTTTTTAGAGAAGCAGTTCTGAAATAACTAATAACCAATAACTAATGATTTTGTTTAAGTTTTTAAATTAAATTAAATATTAATTGACGAAAGAAGAGTAGTAGAGGGCTAGGCCTAGTCCTAGTCCTAGTCCTAGTGACTAGGGTAAGCGTTATTCGCACGCTTTTAGCAGTGCGAATAATGTCCAACATTAAAGCCATAATTATTTGACTTTTATGGCTACTTTTCCACATCATTTCTCACAACTGTCTATTTCATTACATCTTAATTTTCCTCCTCCATGGCATCTTGTTGCTTGATGAAAGCCATTTTTTGGAACTTGCATACCTGTCGCCTGTACTTATTCTCTTTGTTATAACTTACAATGTATAACTATGGTGAAAGTAGTTATAAAATATTTATAATTGTGTTATATAATGTTAATAATATGCAAAATTATATTAGTGTAAAAGCATATAATAAAAACAGGGTATTAGTAGGCCTGACATGAGTAACACATCAGCTGGAACGTTTCGGCAAAGAGCCTGCTTCAACGGACAATAGTACACAAATGAAACGAATAAAAGGAAATAATAGACAAAAAAACTTAGCTGCGGTGAAATCCAAGGAGTCCAGCAGAGAATAAAGCAAGGAGAGAAAGTAAGAGCTTAAATAGGAAAGGAAAGGTGTGGGTGTGGCCAATCAGTCAGCTTGTCAGTGCGAACACAACGTGATCCCATGTGGTGTAGAGTCCCACATATTCATGATTTGTCTATTCTCAGACTGACCCGGCCGGGTGGTGTTTGTACCAGAAACCAAGGCTCGGTGCAGACTTGTCCTCTGACGCTCCATGTTGGTCCCGCCATTGAAGTGTCGGGAGACAGGACACTGTTTGTCTTGTTTAATGGCCGATACATGTTCCGCGTTACGGCAAGAGAGTAACCTCCCGTTTCACAATGTACTTCTCAAAGGACAGCGCTTACCACATGGTGTAGCACCACATTGCGGCTAGTACAAAGATTGCCATTCCTAATTCTGAATGTCCCTTAGGGAAGGACAAATGCTGGTCCTCTGGGGTAACAAAGGGGACATGTCTTGCAGCGATTACGATCCCCATGCTTGTGCCCAGGAGGGTGGCGGACTAGCAGACGGCTACGAACCAATAGGTCTCGCAGATTTTTGTCCTCCTGAATACAATGAGGGGTGGGGGTGGAACATATGTTGTTTGTCTCAGGGTCGCGAGGGGGATGGTGCGGTTTTTCACAAATATTTCCTTTGCTCTGATGTTGTGGGGATGGTTATGTCGCGCACAATGTGCTCCTTTCATTATTATCATGGAGCGTGATACAACGGCGTCGGCTCGAGTGAAGTTTTAATCGCTGAAGGCAGATTGAAGTTATAGTCTCAGAGTTAGACCTTTGTCTAAAAAATCCACATTTCCAACGCCTTTTCCAAAAAGTCCTCATTAGTTGACACAGCCTACGGAGGCGAAGGGAGTTGTTGAAAATGGCATAGAATCTTAAGGATTTGGGATGAGACGAGGGATGGAGTAGGTAAGAGTGACTGGCGTAGGTTTGAAGTAGGACGAAGTGAGGAGGCGTTTTCTTCCTGAGTGAGTTACAGTAATGTCCAGGTAAATTTAACCGATAGTTCGGATAATCGTGTGAGTGAATTAATGGAGGAAGGTGAAACGAATCAACAAAGTTGATGAACGTGTCAAGTTACTCCTTCCATATGAGTGACCCCAATGCGTCGCATCAATGTATCTTTTATAAAATTCGGGGAGGCGACCAGTGTATTGTGTTCCACTCTGTGCTCGAAATGGCCCAAGAATCACCCCCATTACTTTTTTAAACTTATATTAGATGGTTCCTCTGCCTAGGGCTGGGTTCCCGATCATCACTTAAAAAAACCTAAACATAAATATAAAAAACAACATTATTTGTAGATACAAAACATTTGT
The DNA here is from genome assembly GCA_944989445.1 of Ampullaceana balthica. Classification (NCBI taxonomy): domain Eukaryota; kingdom Metazoa; phylum Mollusca; class Gastropoda; family Lymnaeidae; genus Ampullaceana; species Ampullaceana balthica. The sequence continues at coordinate 69,964 of CALYLW010001124.1, forward strand.
ATTTTAGCAATGCACATAATCATTCATAATGTCATTGTTTAAGGTGTCTGTAAATTTATTAGTATTGTTCAATAATTTTTCATGTTTTGATGTGACGTCACATTTCTAAAATCTACCTCCTCCACCTCATTACACAGTCACAAAAATGTGACCTTCTCACCCAAGACGTGTTACAACTTTTTTGGATGACCCCATAATCAGAAGGCATAACCATAGAATTAGTTTCCATATTCTTTAGATTATACTTTATATATATTCTATACAAATTAAATTATCAATTATTATGTTGTTTTTTATGTAGGAATCTGATTTTAAGTCTTTAACTTCTGAGATGCCACCAAACTTAGCCATATTACTAAATGATGCTCAACCAGCTGATTGGATGGAAGCTATCATGTATGTGTGGGGCATTTCTACAGTTTTTTTTATATTAGTAGTTAATAATTTAAAAAAAATTTTTTTGTCATGAACCACCTTTAAATATTTTTTTTATTCCCCAACTATGACAATATTAATTAGCATTTATTTTTAAAAAGTCAATGAACAACATATTTTGGAATTTTAAAGTTTAATAATTTATTTATTCCTTAATTAATCAACTTGTTCATTGACCATTGTTTAATAATATGTACAAATTTGTCTTTAGTGCAGTTAAAAATGATGTCATTGGCAGTGATCGTGAAAAAATCCAAAGTTTGCAGTATGGACTAGTTCCAAGGTATAAATATTCATAGTTTTTTGTTGATTTTTATGTATAAGATTCTTTATAGTTCTGTATGTTCTGGCTCTTTTATTGCTTCCTTTTAAAAAGGTTTCATAAAATTTTTAAAGTTTAAGTTAATTAATTTGTTAACTATGAATGAGCTCTACCCCTACTAAAGTAGTCCAAACTTAGACTCAATTACTTTAAAAAGTTACACTCCCTTTAATGTTTATCAATATTATTGATTACTACAAGAAGGACTTATAAAACCTGTCTCCTTAAAGTTTGTTTTGCATTGGTTAGTGGGCATAGGCAGTCAAATTATTCCTCTAAAGAGGGAAGCTTTGGTGTGAGAAGTTTTCATACAAATAAAAGTGCTTAAAGTGAAGGAATGGGGTTAAAAACTGAAAGAAAGAATACTTTGGGGATAAGTAGGCCTCACTGCATTTGAAGAACATTGTTTAATCTGCAAGAATCATGTAAACATTGAATGAATTCATTTATCTTATCAATTACTGTTATTGACAGCCAAAGCATAATTTCTAAAATTTTCATATTTGTTGCCTGTTGTTTCATTTTAAGTTTGTATACCTTCCAGACTCCTTCAATGGGTGGCAGATGAAGACATAAGTATTGAGTTAAGGACAGAGGCAGCTATTGTCCTGGGCAGTTTAGCCAAAGGAAATGCTTGCATTGTTAAAGAACTAGTGCAAGAGAATACAGTTCCAATTCTACTAAAATGTTAGTCTTAAATTTTTTTTATACATCCCTTAGAATTGAACCTGATTTAATTAAACATATTTTGACATAAGCCTACAAGAGAAATGTCCTTTGTTTACCAGACAACTGAATATATTGTTTTTTGACATTACAATAATGAATAAAATAACTTTAAGAAGAGCCTAAAGTCATACTTCATTTTATTTTCCTTTTTTTCCTTAAAAGCTATAAATATGTTTTAATATTTCATACTTCCTTATTACAGCTCTAACAAATATAAGTCTGCGATATTCTGAAGCTGTACTAAGATGCCTCCGTTCTATTTTACTTGTCAATACTGAATCTATTTCATGTTTTTATGAGGTAAGACCACTTTATATTACCTTTTTTTTCTAAAGTAATTTTCTATTTAATTTATTACTCACTTATTTTTTCATAATTTTTTAAGAAGTGTAAACTGATCAAGTTAATAAAATTACCACACTTATGAGACCACGCCTAAATGGCCAGGTCTAAGTACAGGTAATATTGCTTTTAAGACGCATTGGAGGGCTGCCACATTACTACTTATATGGCAGTCCGGGAGACTTAATTCACATCACTGAATGGGAAAACATTAGTATGCCAGACTTTGATGTCCAAATGTAGTTGAGTTTTCATGCAGCCCACGTTAACCCTGTAGAGGAAACACACTTCAAATTTTACTCACAAGCTGTAATTCAGAGTTTAAATTTTACAAAAAGGGAATTTTTTCCCCTCAAAACTTTGAATAGAGCATGATTTAAACAAATAGCTGAATCCCCACCAGTGGTTTAGGGTAGTTTAAGTAGAGGATTCTATACCAGTCATTTGTAAAGTTAACTTGAAATGAGTTTTGAAAATCACCCTTTAATATGCCATGTATTTAAATGTGTAAAAAGGGGGGGGGGCAAAGAAATAAGTTGAATGTGGAAAGTAAGCCAAAAAATGCTGGCATTAGATTGTATTAGTTAGCTAAATTTGGCTGGTAACCAATTTGAAATAATTTTATAACATATTAAAATCATTAATAAATCTGTCATCTGGAACCAGATGTAATAGTAAAATTGTCCACTACTCCATTAAACTTAATGTTTGAAAATTCTGCTCTTGGTGATTTAAATTTTTAAAAACTTGTTCGTAAACGGGGACGCGGTGGTCGAGTGGCAGCGCACTGGACTGTCGTACCGATGGTCATGGGTTTGAATCCGTGTGAAGGCAAGGGTTTGTTCCCGGGGCCTAGGGCGTCCCTGAGTCACCCTGCTCCGAATGGGTACCTAACACTACATGTAGTTAGGCGGCTGGGTAATGCGTGGAACCCACAAAGCCGTGGCCTGTGAATGCTGCATCACTTGCCAACAGATCATCTGTCATGGTCTGTGGACGCAACTATCTTCTGCATAGAAGGAGCGTCTGTATAGATAAGATAAGATCATTCTTTTTTAAATCTCCTTCACTTTTATTTATTCATGTTACATTGGCATCTTACAAGATTATCCATTATTTAAAGCATTTATGTATTAGTTTCTGTTTTTCTCTTTTTGACCAGGAGAATGCATTTGGAACCACTTACATTCCACACTTGCTAAGTCTGATCAAATATTCAATTGTGTGTCAAGAATGTATTACTACTATTATGGAAAAGTGCTGTGTGGTATGTAATATGAGTTTTTAGTAAATTTATTGCACACCATGCCCGAAACGCGGACTTCTGAAGGAATATGAATTTATTTTTAAAAATTGGGATTGACTTACAGAGCAGAGCACCCTTTAAAGAACCCTTAACCCTTCTTTTACCATGCACTAATCTCCTCTGTCTATTGAGTGAAAATTAGTAGATAGCTTCTTTTTGTAATACTCAGAACTGGACAGGGTGTAAAAATCTGCATTTGGCTCAGCCTTAATTTCTTCATACTGAGAAGTGATCTTCAACATACATTCAAACAATTTTTTTACATGAGGCTTTTTATAACTTTAACTTTGTATACATTTACATTTTCAATAAGCTTTCTTGGGTTTCTTTTTTTTTGCCTAAAAAACCTGACCTCATCAAATATTCTTTTATGCTGATTGTAGAGGATATGGAAAATACAATAGGTTTCTTTTTTTCGGCCCTTTCTGGCAAAACTTTGCTGAAATTTATTGTAATTATTAATGAATAAATAATTTACTAATGATTTTAGTTAGTTAAAACTGGAGTTATATAATGAGTAAAGCTAATATTGTGTGATAGAAAAATTAATAGATGTTTGAATTTTTTTTCCAGACTAAAGAGCACCAGATGTATTTGTTAGAGAGCAACACATTGGATATTTTCTCCCCTCTCCTCCTTTCAGAGTGCTACAAAGTCCAGATGCCAACTCTAAGATGTTTTGCCAACATGTGTTACAAAAATACAGCTGTCTGCACAGCCATTGTAGCAGGTACCAAATAAAAAAAGAATTAAGGTTAACGTCTTCTTAAAATGAATGCTGTTTGTAATTGTTAATTTCTTAATTATTCTATAGATGATTTAAAATACTAATTATTACAAACAGTGAAATGGGGTTGATTTTGCGAATGAAATATTTTCTATAAGAAAGTAATCTTTCATGATTTACTAGCCTTATGTCCCTTAAATTTTATAATAAAATCAGACATAGTGCATTGACGGTTAACAATATTTTAAATTCTTAAATGGCATTGAGCACTTATTATTTGTCCCTTGGTCCTGTTTTTTTGTGTGTAGAAATGTTCATTTGATATTGTCCCAAACATTTTATATTTGTACCAGCTTCCACTTGAGTCAATCAGTTGCTGGGGAACAAATTATACAATTTTAAAAAATAACTTCTTAAGTATAAAAAACTTTATTTGAATCGTTCTGTCTCAGAAAAAAATTGAAAGTATTAAAGTCAATATTTAAGGTCCTCTGTACTATTGATTTTCTTTATAATACTGCGGTTATCTTAAATACTATTACTTTACACTATTGATATCTTTAGAAATATAATTTTAAAAAAGATGAAGTTCTTTTTAAGAAGTATATTAAGCAACTGTACAAATAAGTTGATTTTTGGATGGATCGTGTTGGCAGCCTTTCTTGTTAATTGAAACTGATTCCCTTAAATAAAGAGATTTATTTGATTAAAATTACGATACCCAAATCAGACAATTGGGTCAATTCCAAATGAAAATGTTGTTTGCTTTACCAGGAAAGATTGCCATCCACAAATGCATGAGGATTTTTTTCCTCATTGTAAAGTCACATTTAAATGTGTGTCTTCTCTTTATTAGTCCATTATTTCATTTCAGTTCCTGATTTGGTCCCAGTTTTTGTGGAGTTGATGGGGCGGGACAAACCTTCAGAGATGCAGCTTGCAGCAGCTAAAGTTTTGACTTACCTCCATCGTGGCGGGGCAATAGAAGCAACAGATTTTGTCATCAGTAGAAAGGTATTGAAGTTATTTGAAAAGTATAGACAGTTGACATTTAAAAAAATGCATATCAAAAAGTTCTTTTTCATTACAAATTTCAAATACAGTTTACAAAGAGATTCATATGTTTGACAAAGATCAAGTTAAAGTCCCGTGCACCTTGAATTTGTGAGGGCTAAATCAGCGGGGCATTGGAACCAATCATTAAAAAAATGTTTAATTTTTAAAATTTGAATAAATAGCTAATTAATGTTAATCTCTTCGATAATTTAAACTGATTCTCTGCCTCTAAAGCAAAAGCTCACAAGAGTCGTTTGTTTTGTTGTGGCTCCTGAATGTTTGTCTAATTCAACTGCTAGCACTATTGAAAATTAAACTATTCAGCTAACACAAACTTACAAACATATTTAAAGAATCCTCATGAGCTTGTTAAATTTGTACAATCGCTATTTATTTAGACACTGGGAACACTTGTTCGGATGTGTAAAAGAGATCGGCCATTAGATGAAAATGTTAAAGGGGCAGAGACTCTGGCATACTTAGTTGAAGTGGACCCTGACCTTCAAATGACTGCCAGCATTACAGACCATCTGATCAGCACACTCTCTAACTACCTGCACTACAAGGATGTCAAGAAAATTTCTTCAGTTGACAAAAAGGTCAGCAACTCTCTATGTTTTTGTTTACTCTTCATTACTTTAATAATATGCTTCTGCAATCCAATCATTTGATATATTTAGTTAATTCAGATAAACTTTCTTAAACTGCCACAAGTAAACACACTATTTTTAAATCCTTTATATTAACTCGTGGCGTCTGCTTGATGCCTTGAATGCCAAAAAACTTAAGATCGATTTTTAACCCACTTCCTCATATGCTAGCGAGCTGAAATTTTGCAGGCAGACACGTGTCGATGATAAATATGATCTATCAAAATGTCAGATTGATCAAATTAGGGGTCTACCGATATATTGGCTGGCCGATATATCGGCACCGATATCTGGATATCGGCAATATCGGTATTGGTAGCATGTAAAGGTCCCAATATTGACGTCACCGATATTTCATAATAAGTGACATTTTGACCCCAAAAAAAACGGAAACAAAAAAACTATCTTTTAGATTTACAATATCTCGACAAATTAATATATCAACCCCGATATCGGTGTTGAAATAGTCAAAAGAGTCCTAGTATTAATATGTGCAGCCACGATACAGTGTGCCATGTGCTTTGATATTGTTTAGGTATCGGCCGTTTTTCGTATACTCGGAAATACTGTGTAAATAGTGTCGATGTTAAGTATACCGTAATTGCTCTAATAAATGTATAACATGTAAACATTATGTTAAAGTAATTGCTCTAATAGCAAAGATGCACGCAGAATTGCAGATGTCTAAAACATTTAGTTTCGTATGGAATAACAAAATATACCGTGTGAAGACTTGTTGTCATTGGCAACCATTCAACCTTCAGCCTCATTTTCACTCTATTACTATTGTACTTTGTTCTCATTGTTTCATTCATAAAAGGTGGCCGTGTGCAAAAGCCATTAAACTATTGGTTAGAATTAATAATTATGAGTCAAGGTTGAAGTTTCAAAAGGAGTACCTAATATGCTTGTACATTTTTATAAAGGACGGTTCGTTTTGTTATGAGTCCCATGTAGGTCATGATCTGGAACTTGTAAACACATCGGAAACTTCGTTTCGGGAAAAAAAATCGGTAATTTCAGCAAAACTGGATATCGGTAGACCCCTTGATTATAAGATATAAATAATTACGAGTGATAAATTTAAGAATGACGTCATCAAATATGACCGCTGTTATTTTGTCCTAACAAATACTCATATCGGCACTCATATCGAAAAAAAATATCGGTAATATCGGCAAAAATGCTTATCGGTAGACCCCTAATATAAAATATAAATAATTAGGAGTGATAAATTTAAGAATGATGTCATCAAATAAGACCGCTGGTTTTTGTCCTAACAAATATTCATATCGGAAAAAAATATCTGTAATATCGGTGAAAATGCATATCGGTAGTCCCCTAATATTAAAGATAAATAATTAGGAGTGATAAATTTAAGAATGATGTCATCAAGTATGACCGCTGGTTTTGTCCTAACAAATACCCCATCGGCACTCATATCGGAAAAAAATATCGGTAATATCGGCAAAAATGCATATCGGTAGTCCCCTAATTTAAAAGATAATTAATTACGAGTGATAAATTTAAGAATGACGTCATCAAATATGACCGCTGGTTTTTGTCCTAACAAATACTCATATCGGCAAAAAAAACTATCGGTAATATCGGTATCGGCAATATCTGCAAAAAGGCATATCGGTAGACACTTAGATCAAATGTACTGTAATTAATTTAATGAATTTTTTTATTATTTCTATTTATCTCTATGTAGCATGTTAGTTTTTGTGCTAGAGTGTTGTGGTGCGTATTATATTGAACAACCTTTTTAATAATTTCCTGTTGCGCTATATTGACGATAGTTTTTTAAAATATATTCCAGATCTATAAATGTTAATGCTATTAATTGCTAATCTTTTACGCGGTTCACACTATTTTAAACATGTTTTTATAACCCTTTTCCTGGGATCAAATCGATCTGAAATTTAGCAGGCAGACTGTAGACGTTTTTTTTTACTATAAATCCTTTATATATTTGAGACATAACTAAAATTTTTGATTTTTGGATTGTCGTGCGATGCGTATTATAATGAACATTCTTTTAGTTATGTCTCGTATATAAAGGATTTATAGTAAAAAAAACTTTTTTTAAAAACGTTTTTCTTTTAGACTGCAATTTGAATACAATTATTATTTTCCAAAATGAGAAAATTAAGTACCAAGAAAATTCCAGTAGCCTTTATGCTGAAGCAAAAAAAACTAACAAATAAACGACAACTAAAATAATAGCATCTATAAAAGTTTAAGCGCCACTTTTTTTTTAAAGTGAGATCTGGAGTTTTAACTATAACATTAGCTTTGAACTGTGTAATTATTTCTTATCATTAACAGTAAAAATACTGTATATTTATGGGTAATATCTTAAAGTATCAATTGAAGAGTACTGTAATTTCTTAACTGCAGGAAGTGGACTGGGGCAGTGAGATGAGAAGAGCAGCGTTCTTAGCTCTGGCCGCCATCAGTGCCAACGATGAGGAGATCAGAGATAAGGTAAGTCGGGGATCTGACAGAGACACCACATAAGAGTTGAGGTAGTTTATTGCTCTTATTAAAATTTATAATTAGAAGTATGGGAAGTTTGATGAAGTAAAAATACTTAATTGTTGAGATTACATAACTTTGTTTTCTTAAAAATTCTTACAAATATGTTGCTTTTTTTTTGTGAACATTCCAAATAGTATTCTGCATTTGTTTTTTCTTTGGTCAGAGAGAGTTTGAAATGAATATTTGTGAACCTTAAAACTTGGTTATCAAGAATTGAGGAAATACATTAAATGATTTAACTATTGAGACGTTTGTAACTGTTAAATATGTCACAATAGTAATCTAAGGGCACTATTATCCACTGAAGAATTTGTTTCAATTAAACAACTTTAATATGTATACTATGTACATAGAAATATCATTTGAGGTAATACAACGTGGAAATCTTGAGGCGCACACACACACTACCTTCCTTGACGGAAGTCTTCTAACAACTCCTCGCCCAACACTTTCAACCAATAGGAATGCTCCTTTCTTCCCGCGTTTCTTATACACGTGACCTTACGTCACAAATCAGGTTAATCACACGTGACAACGTTACAGGTTTTAAAAAATTTATATTTTTACAAGCAGTCCTGTTAAATTTTAATGAAGGGATTAACACTCTATTAGCTCAGATAAAAAAAAGGCGATCTTTAAAAATAGGCCGGAGAAGTTTGAGTGTGTAAGGTGACTAAGATTTGTTTTTATTGTGCTATTGACATGTATGCAGGTTATCAAGAGAGAGGGTATGATAGATCAAATCATGACCTGCATGCTCAGCTCCAACCAAGCTGAGGTGGCCGCTAGCTTGAGATGTCTACAGTCGCTGACTCGATCTGTTCATCAGATCCGAACAGTACTCCATGATAATGCAGTTTGGAAACCTTTGCTTGGGGTAAGCCATGTTTAATCTGTCGGCCCAGTTAGTGCCTGACCGTGGCATTCCTAACTTGCCCCTGGGCTGTCCAATATTGCTGAGGCTGCTGGTTTGCATCTAGAAGGGTGAAACTTTTGTGTGTGTGTGTGTGTGTCAGTTTATTCTCTGTTTTTCTTATGTTTGTCCCTGTCAAAATTTTTCATGACAATCGTAGCTGGAAACAATTTTCTGAGGTCACAGTAAAAGACATTGCCACGTTTAATAACCCTGACAAAGTCTGTACATCATATTTTGGCAGCACTAAAACCTTTCAAGAAGCAATTATTTTAAATTTATGTTTTCCCAATTCCATTCCATACAAAAAATAAAAATAATTATAATAATAGAACTTGTATAACGCAGTACCCCAGCCAATAAGCTTGTGAAATAGCTTGTTGTCACATTTAAGCAAAATACAAAATACACAAACAAATTGTGCAATGAAAACAATAAATTTTGAGCTTTATTTTAAAACTAACACTTATGTAAGTACGTATTTTATGTTTATTGTACTAATGAAGGCATTAGCCGAAACGTTTACTGTTGTGTTAGTTTAATAATAAAGCTCAAATTTATTGTTTTCATTACACAATTTGTTTGTGTATTTTGTATTTTAAGTTTATGCTAACAAAGGGGGTGGGACTTTTTCTGATACTTTGATTACATATCGCAGCCAAGTGTTTTTATTTCTATTAACTTATTTTTGTTTATGTTTTGTTTGCTGAGAAAGTCTTTTTGCTGATACATTTATTGCCTTGTGTCTTTTCCAGGCTTACCTTTACCCTGTTCAATAGATTTTTTTTTCTGTTGACCATCTTTAAATTGACAAGGTTTTGTTTTTTGTGTGTGTGCAGATGCTGCAGTCTACAAACCATGAGATAATGGTGTTGGCCATGACCTGCTTGTGCAATTTGGTCTTGGAATTCAGTCCAAGTAAAGAGGTATGTGCTGCATACAGCAGTGAAGAATATCAGTGTGTCTTGGCTGCAACCATATTTCAAAATAATGTAAAAGCTAACTTTTAAATATATTTTGCTTGGCCCTTTAATTTTTTTGGCAATCAAAATGAGGGATTAAGAACTAGAATCCTTTGGCTACACATGCACAAATCACATTCACATGTACATGCGTGTAACTGTGAAACATAATTGGAAGAACGTTGCCTTTGGATAGTAATGGCTGTTGTTATTACACCCTACTTGCTGTAAGACTAATATAATGTACTACTACTGCTACTGCTGCTGCTACTATTACTATTCCTACCACTATTACTGACTGAGATAGTACCTTTGAATGTCTTGCTGACAGCCCTTTCTTGTTGTGATAAGCTTGTGCCAACCCTAAACCCTGTGCTTTTACTAAGTTTCTCTGCTGAGCACTAAATAGATTTGCATTCATTCTATTGTCCCACAAATTTGCCTAGGCAGCTCATATTATGCAGCTTATGTGTTTTCAAGTTATAGAGACTTTTTTAATTGAAATTTTTTTTTACTTTGGGTAATGAAAGAGAATGTGTCGTAAAGTTATTGCAATACAAAATACCAAATTTTTTGGTTTTGTTTTGCCTTGGTGCTTAAACCAGTAGGTAATTTTTTGTTTTTTGTATTTTTTTAAATTGGAAAAGTTGATTTGCCACTTAATTTTAAAAGCTTATTTAAAACTCAATACATTGTTTTTTTAAAAGGTTATTGCTAGTTGATAATTAAATTCAGGTCAATGTCAAGTGTTGTAAAAAATTATTTAAAAAAAAATTTAAGGTTTCAATTTATTTTCAACCCAACTCTATTGGACCAGCAGTAGAAAAATTTGAATTGATGTAAAGATGAACTAGCAGCACATTTTTAAAAGAGCAATCTATATCTAAGACAGCATTAAAAAAATAAATCAAATTCTTGCCACTTTGTGTTTAAAATCCTGTTCAATATCTAAGCAATGTGAAAGGATGATTAGAAAAACAGTATCAATTTTTTTAAATATCATTCACTAAAAAATTGGCTATTATTCCAAGTACTGGGGCTCACTGCACATCCAGAATGAGATGCAGGGGGTTTAGATATGGTTTCAATCGTCCATTTGACCTGGCTTATGGAATCCTTTAATTATTTCATAACTCCTCAAGACTAAGGTTTTTTTTGTTATGTTTTTTTTTCATTTCTTCCTGTAAGGTTACTGCTAAATTGTTTGGGTTACCTCAAATAAAAATAAACAAAAATAAAACGTAACATTTATCTAGTTTGGGTTAACTCTAGCAATCTCTGATGAGGGTACTTTGTCGTGCGGGTTACCCATAATAAACTAACTGCCACCTGGTACTTAAGGTTACTTTTACCTGGTTTTGGATACCTCTGCTACCTATTTTTGTTTGTTTGCTTGGCTTCACTATTGTTCTCATAATTTACATTTAGCTTACGCCTGAAAGACGATGGGATGACATGGATGGGTGGCGGGTACGTAGAGTTTTTTTTTATAATAAACTTTGGCAGGAGATCACAGGGCTTTAGTCTTAGAACAAAATATTTGCAGTGACATGAAGTTTATAATTTTTCTTGTCTTGTTGTTATTCTTTTGGGTTGTATACCACTGTAATTTATAAACCTCAAAAGTTTCCCTGCAGCCTGCAATTTCATTTTTTAAAATGATCTCTGCTTTTTTTTCTCTCTAAAATATAACATAATCCCTTGTCACAAGCAGATGCCTGCTTTTTCACTTTTCATCCTGTCGTGTCAGATAAAATGCATAATAGACCAATCTGTAAGAGCTACTATGGCCGAAATGGTGATATATGAACAGCTTTGTGGTCTTTGACCAAATTATTGCTTAGGGCCTTGTGGAACAATGATGAGTCCACTAAGACTATTGTTTACTGGAGAGTAGTTAAATTTTTTTGGGAGAATAATAAAATTTAATGACCCATTTGGGCGAACTTTTTTTTTATAATGAAAAATAGTTATTAAATGTATACAGCTCAAGGCTGGAAATACAGTGATGCCCCTAAATGATTGCTTCAAGACCACTAGTCTTCTAGCTTCTTCAACTCTTCTTTTGGTTGAGACCTCAACATTTAAATATCAATATTTGTTGAAAGTTTTTCATTTTTTACGGGGAGGAATTATCTGTGTTTATTTATGTGCTGCTTTTTTTTATTGTTGTAATTACTCAATGTGAGTAGTAGTGTCTTTCTTTTATTATATGTTTCTCGTTATTGGTAACAGCTATTTTTGTTTTCAAATTTAAAAAAAAAGACTGTGTATATATCAATAATAGAGTAAACAAAATTAGTATCATAAAGTCATGGTAAATAATTACTGCTTTTGGGTTCCCAAAGAACTGCAACAATTGATATGCATGCCTTAAGTATCTGGAAAGAAAAAAATCCCATTGCTTAATTTACTTGTAAACAATATACATGTATTACTATTTAGTTAATGAAAATTTATGTAAATTCAGTTTTTAAACAAACTTTGTACATGTAATAATTTATGTCAGTGATATTCATTTGGGATTTTTTTTTCTATTTTACTTTAAGTAATCTATAATTTTCAAGCTGTTTCCCTGTTGTAGTATTTTATGCTTGTAAATTGTGTTATGCCTACTGATGGAGTTAATTCTGTATGGTCTTTAACAAAACCTTATTGATGAATTTTTAGAAAAATTCTTTGTCACAAGTACAAATGATTCAACTTTGCAATTCTACCCGTGTACTGAAAATGTTTTGAATATCCAGTTATTTATCTAAAGCCTTAATATAGAAATTTCTAGTTATCCAACACACTGTAAATCAGCTGTCATGTATATAATTTGTGACTCCATGCACTACATGCAACATCATTAATATCTGGTTTTGGCAACTAAAATTTTTATTTTCTGGTGATGGTCCTTGAGCTTAAAAAAATAATAATTGAATATTTGTGCACTTAAAAATCACTGTTCCACATAACTGACAAGGAAGACCTTAATATCTGTTCAAAAGGTAGCAACTTTTTCAGTTGTTGAGAATCTCATCATGTCAGAGGCACCTCATAAATCTAAGGCTTCTATGTTGTAATCTGATTGTTGTGCACTATGAGGTGGATTGATAACATGGTGCGCCTTCTAGGGCGACCCCCACTAAAAATGTTGGCCATATGTCGCTGCTGATATTTACCTTGAGAGTTAAAAAGAGTTGCCTGAAGGGTGTATTTAAATTTGAAGATTTTGGTATATGTGTGTTCTATATGGAAAGTGTGTGTGTGTGTGGGCGGACAGGACTGAAATTTCTTTAAAAAACATAGCACATTGATGCACAAATCCTGCAATAATTATCATTAAATTCGGAGTTTTTCTTAAAGTCATCTATCATCTCAAACTCTGGGAAATTCACCATTTCTAATTATTTTTGGATGATATAAAAATATTGCCAATGTTTTTTGTAGTTGTCATCACCATGTTGCTTTGGTTATTTTTCAAGCTAACTCACTGGACATCACAAAAGTGACAGTGATACATTGTTCATCATTTACTTTTCTATGTTATAGTATGTGTGATAGATTTAAATATTTCAGTTCTCATCGACCTTAATGACCTAAGGTCCACCCCCATTGCTGCCCAATGTCACAAATTCTAGCAAGAACACTTTTTACACCAGGTCTCAGGTGATTCAAAGGGAAAATAAAGATATCGAAATTGTTTGAGAAGAAGCTCTAGGGTGGGGTGGGAGGGGCGGCTCTATACACGTTGGTATTCATAGGATTACAGAGAATATTTGCTTTCTTTCTAGTGTAAAAATATGGCCCCTTAATACAGAGTATAATAGTTCAACAATAAAGTTTAATTGTTTGCCCAGAGTTAATGTTTCGTTGAGTGAATAGTTAACTCTGTAATATGCATTGTCATTGATACTTAATGAAATTAAGAGAGTACTGAATAAATATCACTTGTGGAAAATAATTTGGGTTGCCATATAGATGTTTAGACTTTTCTAAATGTTGTTGAAAGTTTGCATATGAAAATGTTAGTATTTTCAGTCTTTTCATGTCTTCATGTCTATATTATTAGCATAATGCGTGGATGTTTGATCTCTATTTTTATGTTTCCTGTCTCTATTTTTATGTTTCCTGTTTTCCATTCTTGAATGTTGTGTCCTTGCTGCGAGAATATGATGAGATGTTTCACGTTTCTATCTTTGTTACTGGAATGTTTCATTCATACATTGTTGTTTTTTTTCCTCCCCAGTCCTTACTGCAAGGTGCTGCTGTTGATCTGCTGGGAGAGTACTGCCAGAGTCCAGATAACACCATCAGACTTAATGCTATTTGGGCCATAATGGTATGTTAGTGAATGCCCATCTAAATTACACTGTCATGCTTAAAGCATTTTGGACTCTGATAATTAATGAATATCTAGAACATAGTTAATGGGTATCTAGACAACACATAACACTTCATTCATGAACTTTAAAATAGTAAGAACTTTATTACAACTAGACTGGTGCTCGACTTACAACCTATGCAACTTACGACTATTTGACTTTACGACCGCAATCACTGGCCATATTAAATTTCAGATTTATTTCTACCTAATTTGTATAAATGTGCAATAATACTTTTGTTAATAGTTTTACATTAAAAAATTATGATTTATAACAATAATAAAAGAAATTTATGATATAATTTCACTTAAATATTTTTATAATATCACTTTACATTACTGTACACATAGCCTACTCAATTTACGACCAAATTGTGTTACAACCGGTCTTTCGAAACCGATTGTGGTCGTAAGTCAAGCACTTGCTGTACCGACAATTTAGAATGTATTAATTCTTATCCTGCAATTGTTTTCTCATATTGACTTGCAAAAGAACATGAAAAACATTTTAAAAGATAATAAAATGTGACACACGTTCATAATCATCAAGGTATCCTCCTCCTCAAAATCTTGGGGCATTAAAGATTATTCTTCATTTTACTTCGAGCATTGCCGTTGTCTCAATGTCTTATCTGTCTATTGCTTCTATTCATATAATCATCTTTACAGTCATTAACCTACTGCTCGACGGAGAGCTTACGTATCAGGGTCATAGAGACAATGAGGAGTGATTGCATCATCAAAAGAATTGAGGACCCTGTTATGATCATCAGGCAGAAAGCTTTGGCTGTAGTGAGAAATCTCTTGACAACAGTAAGTTTTTAGTCAGTCAAGTCAGCATGTAATTAGGAGAAAAGTGACAAACTTGCCAAAGAAAAACAACCCAGCATTTTAACATTGAGAAATCCTGAATCTTAGGATCTATCATCCCTTCTATTTAAAAAAACCCAACTTTCAAGGAATTCTTCCATCTAGTGATTTGTTTAACTTAATGTTTTTTGTGTGTGTTTTTTTTTGCACATGGGAACCGCTCGGGTCAGTCCTGCAGTCTATACCCCTTAGATACACACTAACTGCTGGCACAAATTATACTGTCATTTGGTCTCTTGGCGCCAGAAATTGCAGTTTTTATTGTTAAAACTGGTAAATGATCATCATTCACAAAAAATAAGCATGATCTGTTTTCAGAAATCTTTTCACACTTAAAGATAGTCTATCGCTTTAATAATTTTGTTTGGCATATAGTGTTTATTTTAATCCCAGATATAACAAAATGTGTCCTATTAATACTATTTAAGCTCTCAGAATGGCTCATGAAGCCTTTGATTTTTCCTACCCTGTATGAGATTACCCTAATGTATATGAAATGCCATAAGAAATTGAAAGTGATGTCATAATTATATCATAACAATACCTAAAACATTGAATAGTCGCGTTTAATGATTACAACAGGAATTTCCATTAAAAAACTTCAATAAATTTCAATATATTTATAAATAGATGATTCATTGTTACAGAAGATATAAGTTACCCCAGAGAAGTTTACAAATGAATATGTTATAATATTCCTGTAATAACAATGCCAATGATGATGTCCAATACTCTGTAGGTTCATGATGTTGAGGACAGAGACTCGTTGGCCTCCAGGTCTCGAGGAGAACGTCGACCAGGAGATAAAACAGTAAGCCAGAGTTGTGATGACATTTTTATTGTTATTTATTCAGTTTCAATCTTTCTGTCATTATGGGCTCATATTTTTTTCTGTCAGAGTACCTTGCACATTGACCTCCCCTCCTCCCCACCTCCAAATGCTGTTTAAAAATTTGTGTTGGTTCCAAAGTCTTGCTATTTGTTTGTAAACTAGATTCTATGTGGCTAAGTACAGCAGTCACAGTAATTAATTTTTTATCCCAATGTATTTAATTTAAATAATCTCATTCCTATACGTGGTATCATGATCTAATACATGTTTACTTTGCAAAACTATGAAAACCACAAATGATATTAATATGAAGATACTTACCAAGCTATTTTGCTGTATTATCTTTCAAAATAACTATATTTCCTACATTGATGTACCCCATAAATAAAGAAAGTAACTTTCTCACTTAAGATTAGGAGCAAGACCTCTGGTTTCTTGTGATTAAGTGTAAAGCAACAGAATGCATAAAGCAAATAGAAATACAAAATTATTTGTCCATTTCATTGTTATCATTCAGATATGTGCTTTTCAGCTTGATGTAATGGGGAAGAACTTGACATTGAGATATATAGTCAATGAGCTATGTGAAGGCGTTGGGGTATGAAAAATGGCGTCGAGATAACCGATGATCCAGTTAAAACGAAAACCAATATGGCGGCAAAATATTAACATGTGCTTGAAATTTCTTTATGTACATGATTAATTAGTTAGCGTTAATTAGTGATAGGACGATTAATCGGAATCGTATCTGAACCCTAATATTTCTTCACTCTTTCCTAAGGTTGTAAATGACCGTTCGTTTTTGAGGACCGTTTAAAATTTAAATATAACCATGGTTCCCACTCAGGAAAACGGGAAAAAGTCGGGAATTCTTTAAAAAAATTTCTCGGTCTTGAAAGTCGGGAAAAGTTATGACTAATCGGGAATTTATATATATATATATATATATATACAGGTGCGGATTAAGACTGCACGGGGCCCCTGGCTGCAATTCAAACTGGGGCCCTATCCAGCCAGTGTACCTTTAGATAAAATGATTGCTAGAAGCTAATATAAGACTGTAACTTGTAAATAGTCATCCAAAATGATTATTCATGAAAAAACCGAATTCGAAGAAATAACTTTTTGCCGATATCCTAAAATTGAGTGTAAAAGACAATTTATAAAATTAAAAAACACATGAAACAAAAAATTCACACCCCACCCGGGGATCGAACCCGCCGCGGCTTGCACCATAAGCCTTAGTACTTCACATTCGGCCACGAGAGCTCATTTAGAGTTGTCAATTTAAAATATATATATAATATTCTTTAATAATTTCTGTTATTGAGCCTATCAAATCAGGTTTTTTGACTGCTAAGACTATCGTGTGGGAAAAGAGATCATTTTAATAGATGAGATTTTATTAATTTATCATATTTTCAGCAATTCATGTATACATTTGTCCACATTTATTATAAAATATGCTAAGTTTGGGGGCCCTAAATCATCGTGGGCCCCTGGCTTTAGCCCGTTCAGCTTAATCCGCCATAGTATATATATATATATATATATATATATATATATATATATATATATATATGCCGAAGTAAAGGACTTTGATTACGTCTCTGTCATGAGTCATGTTTCGATTCCATTTTCATTTAATGAAAAATAAGTTACCAGTTTATAATTGTCTGCGCATGCGCTAAAAGGTCAAATTTTACGCTTCGCCGTGTCAGCCGCTAGCGGCGGCTAGCGTTTGCAATGCCGTCGAATCAGCGAATAAAAAAAAATAAATAAACATATCAATATGGTAATTTTAAGTTTAATGCTTTTGACGTGCAGGATATCTGTTACTATCAGAACGCTCTCGAATTTCCTCAGTCTTGTAATAATATAAATAAAACTATTGCGGCCTTGACCGTTGATCACAGCACGCTGTGGGCTGTGTGTTAGACCTCGGCCGGCATCTAAGTCTAAGCGAATTTTTAAAAAAAATCATTCCTTATCAGAATTTGACCTACAAAAGTGATGACGTGTATATTAATAATATTATATACATGTACTGGAATATTAAGAAAATGATTTGATTTCATCGTCACGCGCGTGTTAGTGTAACAGTCACATATCTTACTGATAACAAAGCAACAAAAAACTTTTAAAAGAATAATAATTTTTTATTTAATTATATAAAAACCACCGTCGATTCTCGATACAAACCTTTATTTTCTTTTCTAAAGATATTCGTTTATCTTAAAAAATAAAATGATCAATGCATCAGAAAATGAATTAAGTGTAATAATAATATAACATGCACTACGAAATAATGACGGATTAAAGATCACTAAAGCCAATTTACAGAAACATGTACGAAGGGATAAACTGCCGAGTTATCCATGGCCAGCAGGTGACAGATGCGTTCCAGGTGAAGACTGGTGTGAGACAAGGTTGCTTGCTGTAACCATTCCTCTTCCTGTTAGCCATTGACTGGGTGATGAAAACATCTACACACCAGAAAAGGAATGGCATCCAATGGACCTTGTGGGATCAACTGGATGATCTTGACTTTGCTGATGATCTTGCCCTTCTTGCACATACCCAACAACAGATGCAGGAGAAAACAAACATTGTCGCAGCCACTTCTGCTAGCATGGGTCTCAACATTCACAAAGGGAAGAGTAAAATCCTAAAGGTTAATGCCACCAGTACATCACCCATTATGCTTGAAGGAGAAGCCCTTGAGGAGGTGGACAGTTTTGTTTACCTTGGCAGCGTGGTAGATAAGCAAGGTGGTACAGATGCGGACGTCAAAATAAGGATCGGAAAAGCAAGAGCAGCCTTCCAGCAACTCAAGAATGTTTGGGTCTCTAACAACTTAGGCAGCAAGTTAAAAGTAAGGATTTTTAACGCTATGGTAAAACCTGTGCTGCTATATGGAGCCGAGACATGGAGAACAACGGCCGTAAACTTAACCAGAATCCAGTCCTTCATCAACAACTGTTTAAGAAGGATTCTCAGAATTCACTGGCCAGACAAAATCAGCAACCAGGAACTGTGGCAGCGGACAAAACAGAAGCCCATTGAGGAAGAGATTCTCCAGAAGCGGTGGAGGTGGATTGGTCATACACTAAGAAAACCTGCTCCTAACACAACAAAGCAAGCCCTGAAAAGTCACCCACTGGGTAAACGGAAAAGAGGCCGTCCAAGAAACACTTGACGCCGAGAATTGGAGGCGGACATCAAGAGAATTGGCCATGAATGGAAGATCCTGGAGAAGCTGGCCCAGGATAGAGATGCCTGGAGGTCTCTCGTAGGTGACCTATGCCCTTGGAGGAATCGCATACGCCGACGATGATCGGTGGATGCCCCTCATGGACGAGAAGGCTCAACAACAACAAAGCCGATTTACGGGCACCTCGGGTGAATACATCTAATTCACACATGGATCAAAAGTGAAAGAAGATATTAACATCCGGTAATTTTTATTGAAATCTTGTAGAATCACACAATAGCTGGAAGTCTCGAAGAAGCGAGATTTTGAACTAAAAATGCATAGCTTGGCGAACCGACGAGGATCGAGCTAACCAGCATTAAGTTGCAAATTTGGCCCTCTTTTGTGCTCGAGGTATTAGGTTTGGGCAACTTAGAAAAATCGAATTAGCCGATGAAAAAATGCTAAGACAAAGAGAGAATTTGGCGGTTCCAAAAAAAACCTCGAGTTAGTGGGGTGGTCGAGCTAACCGAGCTCGAGGTAAGTGGGTTCGACTGTATATTTAAAAATAATTTTTTTTAAAATGAAAATTTATTTATCTTTTTATTATGTCTTGTTTAATAACAATAAGATTTTGTAAACTCATGGTATAAAACTATATCTCCATAGTTGAACTTAAAAATGTTTAAAGAAATGTTGAGGAACATCATGGTGATTGATTGATAAATTAATTACTTCTCTCTCCCTTAATAAACTTTTCCTCTTTGTTGTTAGATCATCGATAGAATGGTAAAGGCCCTTGGAAGTGAGGTCATTGATGCTGTCTTCAGGACGGTGAGGAATCCAACTCTTCCAGTATATGTTCTGGAGCAGGTGAATTTTTGTTTGTTTGTTTAATGCTGTGGGAGCGGGTACCTATTTTTTCCAGTTTTATCAAGGGTTAAAACAGTGGAACATAAAATTATTGAACTGACTTTTAGTTGTTAGGATGTATGACAATTCCACCACATTCCAGTAAAAGGTTACATAATGAATTGATAGATATATAGGATTAGGTGTAATGCAGGTCACCTTAGGGATCTACATTGGCTTCCTGTGGCTGTGGCATAGACCACAGAATTCTGTCACTATATTATGGCTGTGTCAACGGATCAGCACTACTGTATTTGAAGGAATTAACATTAGAACATGTATCTCTAAAAGGGCTGCCATCTTCTATGCCATCCCTTTTGAAAGTTCCTGGAGTGGTTGGAGGAAGTCCCTTGGCGTGCTCTCCTTTGAATTGGGGGCACCAAAATTGTGAAAAGTCTCCCAAAATCTTTTAAAGAGTGTGACATCAAAGTCAATTTAAGAAAAATTTGAAGACTCTTTTTTATTTGAGAGAGTTTTTAAACATCAGAGCAAAATGAGCATGCTAGGCTAGCATGGATAGGGAAAGCATTATAGAAAAAAGCATTTGTTCATTTATTCATTTGGTTAGAGCTATAGAAGGAAGCATTCATTCATTCATTTGTTAGGAGCAGTAGAATCACAAGCAACTTTCCCCACAATGTTCTCAGCCTAACTGTCTAATTAGTATGTAGAACACAAAGACAGATTATGTACTGTACTACATCACAGTGATTATCATTTATGTAAATCTTATGCTGCAAAAAGTGTTTATGACAAATACTAGCACTGGTCTAGACTGCACAGAGGAACACAAACTTTGGGAATGCAATCCTTTTTAAGGCAATCTACATATCCAACACATCCCCCTAATTCAGATCAGATTTAACTTGAGGAGTTGAGTTGATACCCATTTAAAGAAGCCATATATACATGTTGAATTTGAGACATTTTCATTTTAAAAATGACATATCTACTATAAAAAAGTACAGTACAAAAATAATAGATTACAGTGGGGCCCACTTAACTCGAGCCCGGTTAACTGGTTGACATCTCGCTTTCTTCGAGACTTCCGGCTATTGTGTGATTCTACGAGATTTCAATAAAAATTACCGGATGTTTTTACTTTCAATTTGATTCCGTGAATTAGTTTGAGTATGTATTCAACAGAGGTACTCAAAAATCGCGTTAGTGGTCTTTAATCCGTCATTATTTCGCTGTGCATGTTATATTATTATTAAACTTAATTCATTTTCTGATGCATTAATCATTTTATTTTTTAAGAATTCATTTTCTGATGCATTAATCATTTTATTTTTTAAGATAAACGAATATCTTTAGAAAAGAAAATAAAGGTTTGTATCGAGAATCGACGGTGGTTTTTATATAATTAAATTTAAAAAATATTATTATTCTTTTAAAAGTTTGTTGTTGCTTTGTTACCAGTAAGATACGTGACTGTGACTAACACGCGCGTGACGGTGAAATCAAATCATTTTCTTAATATTCTAGTATATATATTATATACACGTCATCACTGTTGTAGGTCGAATTCTGATAAGGTCAAGGCCGCATTTGTTACTATTTATATTAAAAGTTACACATATTTGATTGACGGAGGAAATTCGAGTGCGGTCTCATAGTGACAGATATCCTGCACGTCAAAAGCATTAAACTTAAAATTACCATATTGATATGTTTATTTTTTTTAAAAATGCGCCGATTCGACAGGCATTGCAAACGCGAGCGGCGGTGACATGCCACGCCACACGCTCCATGGGACGAGGCGAGGCGAAAAATTTGACCTTTAACGCATGCGCAGACAATTATAAACTGGTAACTTTTTTCTTTTATTAAATGGAATCGAAACATGACCACAGAGATGTAATCAAAGTCATTTACTTCGCCAAAAAAAAATATATATATAAAAATTCCTGACTAGTCATAACTTTTCCCGACTATTTCCCGACTTTCAAGACCGGAAAAATTATTTTAAGAATTCCCGACTGAGTGGGAACTATGGGTTATATTTAAATGGTCCTTAAAAACAATCGATCTTAACCTTAGGAAAGAGTGAAGAAATATTAGGGTCCCGATATTCCGATACGATTCCGATTAATCGTACCATCACTAATTAACGCACATTATGTATATAATTATAAAGAAATTTCAAGCGCATGTTAATATTTTGCCGCCATATTGCTTTTCGTTTAACTCGATGATCGGTTATCTTGGCGCCATTTTTCATACCCAGAGGCCGTCGACTTGAGCGGGTCCCACTGTAATTACATACCTGTAACATCCTTTTAAATTGTGAGCAAAATGCCAAAACTTATTTGTCTTTAAACCTTACAATCACTGTAGGCCCATTACTGTGTATTATTACTGTATCAAGATTTGTAAGTGTATTATGAGCTGACTTTGGCACCAGGTTATCTGTGCACTTTCTAGTGTCATTAGTTTGGCAAATAGAATACCAAAAAATACAGGAATTTAGCCAGGGATCACCTTGCAGAGGGCATCAATCTTTCAACTGAAGTAAATATATTTTTATTTATCACCTGTATCCAAACCTGTGTGTGATCTCATCTCTTTCCTAGGCATTGTGTGCACTGAGTAACATGGCTGATGGTCCATCATGTAAAGCTCACATTATTGGCAAGACAGAAGACCTTCAGCATGTCATCAAGTATCTGGTAAGAGTTGTTACAGCAGATAACACAATGGAGAACAGGCTTTTCCTAGGCCAAGCAATGCGCAAGAATAAGTTTTACATGAAAACAAAGCACAATTCATCTTACATATCCCGGGATAAACATTTGTAAAACAGTTCATGTTGGATGTTTTTTAATAATGTATAATGTATAAAATCCAATGATTCCAATATTTGCTATCAGCTCATTCTATTAATTTATTAAACTAGTTACAAACTATGAACATTAAGTATCTCCCATGACAGTACTGAAACTCCCACATCTGACAAAGTAGGATAAATTTAAATGAAATAAGATAAAATGGTATGAATTAGGATCAACAAGGCTAGAATGACAAATTGCAGCTATTATATTATATTTAACAAATTAGCTGTAATGTTTCAGTTTAAGGGAAGTTATCATTAGTGTTTTGATAATTGATAATCATGCAAGAGTTATCCAGGTTATCTATGGCAAACGTCATTGTTACTAAACACCAGCATTATGCCTATTCACCAACATAATTTAACACACAGCTGTACAACATATTCAAACTGTTTGCCAATGTGTGGGGGAGCCAGATATGACAAGGCTGATGTACTGTGGAAAAATTATGCAGAAAGTGTACCAGAATTCAGATTGTAAAGTTTTATGATTTTAAAATATTTTTAGTTGTTTGACGATAGAAATTATATCTGAATTCTAGAGTCACTTTTCAGAACAGTGTTAGTTGTTGCCCTATTTTTACATCTTTCCAAATTGTTCTTCCTCCTTTTTGAAAACTGGCTCACACCTTATGTTCACTAAAGTATCGTAGCTATGCAATGCTGACAAAAGGATGTACATGTATTTTCATTCCTGTTACTTTTGGTGCCTGCTGTATATATCTCCACTTTATTCTAGGATTCTGATGTGTACCCTGACCAACAGCGTGGCATCACACTTCAGCTTCCCGTTGTCCAGTTCATCACTAATTTAGCAGAATCATCAGAAGATGGTAATGCATTTAAATGTTGCTTTATGGTTAAAATTAATAAATGAAGTTAAAAAAATGTTTCAATCTGTCCACAAAATGTTCCTTCAGTGCTCTGTTGGGTAAGCAGTAAATAAATGAGAAATCAATTTACACTTTAGCTGTACAGGCCCTCTCATCCTTCTCTATTTTGATTCAAATGTTTATTTCTGACAGTATGTGTGATTTTTGTTAAAGTTTACATTTTAGGTGATATTTCAAACACCTGTCAGATTTATTTAAATAAACATAACTGGAAAGATTAATTAATTTCTGCTCTATGCTGCTCTTAGTTCCCTTTTGTCAATTATTTATGGGTCTACATTTGTCACCTTTATTGGTCACAAATATTTATGGATCTATATTTGTCTGAAATATTGATGGGTCTATATGTCACCTATATTTGGGGCAAAGAGCTGGTCATTAGCCCTGATTAGAGTCTGCATGTTTTCCCCATGCAGGTGCCTACCAGCGCATGTTAGTCCTGAAGAATCTTGGCGTTCAGCGGATCTTGGAAGACTTGTTGGGCAAATGTGAGAAATCTGATGCCAGGTTTGTATGATTTTTTTCATTGGTTGACAGGTTGGTACAATTTATTTCATTTGTTAGAAGTTTCCCTTTCGATCTACTGCAACATGTGTGATATTTCCAATAACCATGGAGTAAAACAGTGGCTAAGGAGCAGTGTGTTCTTACCTTGATTCTATTTGCAATTATTGCAATCAGCAACTCCTTTTTATTTATAGTTTAAATAAATATTTTGAATTTGGTGCTATTTTCCAAATGGCTTGATGAACGTTTTAATTTTTATTTAACAGTAAAAAAAAATTCATGAGCACTACATTTTTTATAAATATTGTGAAAAATGACTCACACCAAGTAGTATAACTTACTTGTTAATCACAATAAAGTCACCTATAAAAGAAAATAAATTTATCAGAATGCCATATACAGCTATATTACTCTGCAGCCATACAAGATTAGACCATTTTCAGAAAGTCAACTTCTGTAACAAATAGTGATAGTAAAGAAAGAAGCTTATCAAACTGACTTCCTTTTCATTCAACTATGTGGGTTTTTTTTTAAACTAGAAAATTTACAGTTTGGCACTGCCATAACAGGTCACTTCTGTGTAAATCATTTAGAATTCTGGAAAAAAATATAGGCTAATGGATTTTAAACAAATAAATTTATTTTAGTGCGGGATATCTGTTTTATATTAAAAAAATTAAGTTATCAAAATCTGTATGGTGCTCACATATGTTATTAAAATTTGCTCATTTGATGCTGTATTTTCCCCACAGCATCAACTGCCCACTAATGCATAGCATTAACAACGCTCTTAAACAGTTCTCCTGATGCAGCAATGGTCAATCTCATTTTAGGTGGATCTCTTTTCATTTGATATGTAGAAAAGTCATGTATAGAAATGTGCTTATTAAACATTTTAAATTATTTTGTGAGTTTATTTTTGTGATTTGAGCCCTTGAGCAATAAGTTATATTTAAATGATAAGAGAAATAAATGTTTTGATAAATTTTATTTAAACTTGGATACAGAATCAAACAAAAAGGTCAACAAAAATGTATTACAAAATTACTGAAAAATATATTTTTTAAAAGTATAACTACTAACTTTAATCAAGAAAAATGTGTCCACACTCATAAGGACATAACATAATTTGATTCAATAATATTAATAAATAGATCTGAGTAAAATATAATTGTGCATAAAAACATAATATTGAAAATAAAAAGATGTATCAAAACTTTCAAAAACTTTACCAGCAAGATTATTATTGAAAATTAAGCCTTACAAAAATCTCCATTTATCAACAGTAGTACAGTCAATATAAGCATACATTTAATACGCCCCTAAATAAAATCAGAAATGTCCAAATTCTACAATGAATTAGCTTACTCCATAATGTCACAAAAAAACTTGGGGTACAATTTCAAATTAAAGTTTAGTTGCAATAAGAGGTTCTCAAAACTATTTTATCAAAATTCTTCTTTAGAGTCCACAAACATTGATTTCTTTATTAATTACAGGTTTTTTTCCGTTTACTTTTTAGGAATTCGCTTTCCAACAAATCTAATTAAATGGCATGATAATTGTGTTAATGATTCTTATAAGACTTAATTCTTAAAGGAATGTTAAAGTGAAGTGTATGGTTATCATAAGTTGCAAGATCAGAGTATTTGAATAAAAAAAATGAAGAGATAAAATATTAAGTTTTCATGGTTTTAAAATAGTACATGTTCCAGTATCTGCAACTGTTGACTAAAAAATAAATTTTCACTATTAAATTCTACACTATTCTCCTTACTTATAAAAAGATGGGCGTCATTGAAATGAGTAAATATTTATTCATAACTTTGTGTTATTTATTTAATAAGCTGATGAATTATGAGAGAAACTTTACATGCCACAAAGGTTGAAAAACAAAATTTCTCAGGTTTAAAAAAAAGATGATTTCTGAGGTTGAGGTAGATGGTTTTTCATACCACTTCAACATGACTTGAGGGCTGTTGAGCAACACCAACATTTATACCAGTGTTTCTATTATTACAGTGGTACCTCCCTTAACGAAGGCAATCCGTTCCAGCGGTGCTTGCGTTCGTTAAGCGAGGAGTTTGATAAGCGATACGTGATTTCCCATAGACATCTATGGGAAATGAATTAATTGGTTCTGGGAAGAGGACAGGCAGTGTTCAGAGGCAAGTAAAGTGTTATTAGACACTCACCAAGCAGGGTTAGGTGTTGTTGGGAGGTGGGATTAGGAGGACACACACATTTATTTCCAGTTTTCACACACACATTTCCAGTCCAGCTTTTAGTTTCTGTCAGAGTCAGAGCTGGAATTAGAAGAGACCACAAGCAAAACCACACAAAAAATCAATAAATTGGGTGAAAAATCACCCAAAAAAAAAGACAAGAAACTTGAACAAAAAGCAACGAACTAGCCACACAACTGTTCGTTAGAATGGCCGACTGGCCGTGTTGTCGGCCATTTAATGAGCAAACGCTGTCGTTCCTTCGGCACGCGACCCGCCTGCCAAGCGCAGGCACACACGCAACACGCGTTCCTTGTGCGGGGCAACGTTCGCTCTGCGAGTCTCGGGGGTGTTCACAACAGCGTTTGTTCTACAGATCATCTGTTCGTTAAGCGGGGTACCACTGTATAGTGTTTAAAAAAAAATTGATTTCAATGTGAAGGAAAGATGAAGTTTCTACATCATCTGCCTGAATCATTACTTTTCAAAATGTCCCTCATTTACCAGCCCTTTTGTTTTCCTGAACTAGTTCGGCTAAACGTATTCAGTTCTAGTGAAAAAGGGATAGTGTTTATTATACTCATAGTTCATTGTCTTAGTTTTATACAAAAGGTATCATTTAGAAAAACTTAAGATCTATTTTGTAAAAAGTAGAGCATAACTAAAATGAGCATTGGTATTAGCTTAATACACAATTCTAAAGCTCCTAGTAGAATTGTTAAAATGTTGTACATAAATAATGAATCTTTTTTTTTCAAAATGTAAAGCCAAGACAAATGTGTAAAAACTCATTATTTACAAAATTGACTCAAACTTTCATGCTTTCAAAAGACTTGGGAAATGTGTAAACAAAAATCAACACAAAATAATGATTGATTTTTGTTCTTCCCAATATTTGTTAAAGCCACAATTTATAATAATTAAAGATATGGTGTAATTCGTTTCAAGGTGAGAACCGCTTTGATAGAACATGAAAATTAAATACAAAAATACAAATTAGTTTTAAAAATTAAAAAATACAAATTTGACTTGAATACTAGATTAAAAATCAATGTTTAAAACAAAAGAAACAAAAACAGACCAGAGATTCGGTATGCAAAATAACCCAGATCAACAAGCAACTTTTGATCAAACTTCTCAGCTCAGCCTGATGTTAATAATGAAAGACTGGGATAATGGTCATGGATGGACATTGATAAAATTGATATTCATATCACAGTTGAGATTCGTATTGATTAATGATAATGCAAACGATTATTTATTTGTCCCCTTATACTAAATAATGGGGAATCATGTGAAAAGTGCTAGCTTTGAGATAACATAACCTTGAGGACCAAAGAAAAAATATCTTTCCATGTGGTGTTTAAATTGGGTGAAATAACTGAAGGTCTTAAAACACAACCACTTCATCTCTTGAATTATAATAAAGTATCAGTTATAAATAAATAAATATATATATGTATCTATAGCAAACTTGTTCCTCATGGAAAGAACAAATTTCTGGTCTTTTGTCAGTACTTAATTCATTTTATTGGGGTGAATCTTAACACAAAAGATGGTGAAGGAAACAAATTTGAGCTTTTAATGTCATTAACATTCATTGCAATTTACCTATAGGTAAATATAACCATATGATTTTGAAATTGTTTTAAAACTTCAAATAATAATTAATATTGCTATATTGGAATACCATGGTTTAATAAAATAAATAACATTTTAAGTAACATTTTTAGGAAACTCTGTGGAAAATAGAATACATTTTGTTACCGGTACCAGCTCCAATATAAAGAATGATAAGATCAATCATTTAAATATCGTTCATGATAGTAAAAACATTGTTCATGTACATTCTGTAAAAAGTGAAATTTGCTCCATAGGAATGTATACATGTATTATAAAATGTAATATCTTTTTAGTCTGTAAATAGAATAAATACAAGTTACAAATTCAGTTTATGTACATCTATCACCATAATTACATCTGCCACCAAAATGAAATACTTTCAAATGTTGAGTAATCAACAATAAAAGCAATTAACAAAAAGGCACATCAGTCTATACATATTTACCTGCTATCAAATTATCTAAATTACAGTTTAGATTTAATAAGTGACATCCCCTTTGATTCATTTAGTGACCGGCACAAATCAAGGGCTTGCTTAGGTGGGCTAGACATGGACAGTGTTACTAGTTTACAAACTTTTGCCATGTGGTCAATGACATGGAAGGGCACAAACTTGTTGACCGGCATGTACACAACATGGTCTATTAAATACTTGGCGTTGTGGGGGTAGCGATCCTCAGGAGAGAGAAGCTCACCAGCAATGTTTGGCTGAGAGTGAGTGGCCGCCTGATCCGGTTCTATAACATTGAGTTGGGTTGCCCCTCTGTATGCATCAACTCCTAGAGCTCCAAGACAGCTCACAAACAACTCAGGATTTTCCTTTGAAAAATAAATTGCTATTAGAAAAGTTAAAACACCTATTACAATTAAAAAACAACAAACAAACAAACATTATGATGGTGTCCAACAAAATTCACAACAAATTTAATAAAAATATTTTTCTGAAATTTACACACACTTATACTGATACACTAAACAAAGAGAACAAAATTACTAATTCTTGAAAATGCATTACTCTAACTACTCTTAGAAAGATTGCAGAAGTTGAGTCCAAATTGAACTTAATAATTTGAAGTTTATGTAGACAAAAGGTATAAATAAATGCTTAATTTAATCAATTTTTAAAAGTATTTCCACACAGACTCTCTGTAATGTGTTTTCAGAAATTTAAAATTGATACTTTTTTGTGCCTTTCAAATTGACTTCGATAGAAAATCTTTGTTTAGCAGGCTTTTTGAAATTTAAATACATGTGTACTTTTTTGTGTAAATTATTAGTATTCAAATTTTAACATTAAATTAGTCATAATTAAGAACACTTGGTCTCAATCACTATGGTATGGCCTAAAAGTACACAGCACATTCGAACACTGAAGGGTCTTATCTAAATATAAAGCTGACTGAAAACTATTTAAAAAAGAATTTCTGGGTCATGCATTTTAAGAGATTTAAAATTATTTTCTAATTTTTAGTGCATCCTTGACAGACTTTTAAAGATAATAATTTTTATTATCTTGATAATAAGTTTTTAAAGTTGTAATCTTGAAATTCTTATTCACCCCACGGCACACCTCCAAACACTAACTCTAACTCACTTTTCTCTTTCAAGCCAGCTTTCCTGAGCAGTGTCACCATCTTTTAAACTCAGTGACATGAGAATTCTGAACATGTGTGGTAATAAATCAACACACAAACTAGATTCAATGCAGGACATCCAAGCCTAATTTGTACACATAAACTTGATTTAAAAACTCACCACAACAACAGGAAATAACCAGTAATTGTTGATCTTGGTTTTGGTGCCGATTACTTTTAAGGAAGTGGTTAAGTTGGACTGGAAGTAACTGCCCTTAATCCGCTGCAGGTCAAAGCTGGCCGGCTTGAACGATGTCTGAACATCGACCATGACAGAAAGAAGGGCTGAACTAGGTCTGTACCTGATGTTGTTTATTAGGTCATTAGGGAAACCTCGAAGAAAGCTGACAAAAGTAGCTTTCCAATCCACGCCCATCTCCCTGGACTTCTGCATCAACTGAGAGAATGGCCAGACTTGCAGTGTTGTGTATAATGGGATGTACTTTAATAACTTCTTTAAATATGTAGCATTGCTTTGGATAGGGTATTTTAAGTACAGTTCATACATTTGACGATAGAGCTGCTCCTCTCTAACTTTGATGATGCCCCCACCAAAAGAGGTGGAGAACTTTATAACGCCAAAGCTGAACAGGGCTACGTCTGTCTCTGGGTGGCCAATGTGCAAAAATCCAGAAAAACTTTCTGCGCAGTCCTCAATAACGTCAAGGTTGTATTGTCTGGCTACACATATAAAAGGATCCATGTTGACTTGTCGGCCATATAGGTGGGCTACCAATAGCGCAACAGTGTTTTGGTTGATAAGACGCTTAAAGAGGGGCAGTTTGGGTTCAAGGGTATCCAGATTGATGTCCAAAGGAACAACAATTAGTTGATGATGTTTAATGATGCTCACCATGTCCTGAATTGAACAAAAAATCATTTAAAAAAATTAACCATCAACCTTACTGGGGGAAAAAAAAGAGTTTTTAATCCTTAAATTGTAAAGATCTAAAAATCTAAATAAAAAATCCGTAAATCTTTTAAAAATATAAAATCTAATAAAATATTTTTCTACAGTAACCAGTGGAAATTGATGTTAACAATGCCATCAACTTATTATTTTGACAAATATGTATAAATTGAATTTTGAATTTTATCATTTTAATTTTTTTTTAAATTTATTAAAATGGATAAAAGAATCTGAAAACTCAAAAAGATATTTTGAGATACATGTATATAGATAAAAATTCCACAATAAATTTAGTAAGCAATATGATAAAATACGACAATGCTAATTTTTCAGCAAAACATTATTTGATCCATTTTTATTTTGTTCATAATGCAGTATGTTTTGTGGAACGAGAACTATTGCTTTTTTAAATACAGTTACAAGCACAGTGTTAATGTTTATTTCAACAAATATGTCACAAATTCCAGTGCAACTTTGAGACTTGTAAAAGTATTTTTTAAAAATTATTCTAGCATTTCTACAGCTTTCATAACAATAAACTTACAGGAATATTAACACCAGACATAATGATTTCTGATCCTGGTGGAAAATTTTTCACTCTCAAATATAAGTCCAAGCCTGTACGAACACAAAGACATGGAATGACATGATTCGGATTGGATGGCGTGTTCCACAATTGCTTGAGCGTGTTTTCATGAACCTCCCTGGTTTTGCTTCTATGACATATAAGACACTGGCGTGCTGCAAAGCACAGCTGAGAATAAGAGCTGTCTGGAGTAAAAAAAAAGAATTTTTATTTCAATTTTTTACTGTCATTGATACTGTAAGATAAGACAGTAGTGCAGTAATTCAACTGCCTGTACTCCTACAATAATACTTACATGTAGCCCAGCACTTAATCATAGTACAAGAAGAAAAACTTAATATTTAATGGTATCAAATATTTCCTTTATAATAATATTACAGTTGTAAGTGCAAAAGTTATAAATAGGAATCTTGTATTGGAACATACCAATGATGATGGCAGAGTAAGGCTGGCTTGGAAAGCTCATCTTACTGTTACTGCTGTTGAGCTTTACACACTGACTAGAGTTAAATGCCTTTTTTAATAAAATAACTCAGCATGCAGAGAGCTATAATAAATAAAAAGATTTAAAACAGTGCAAATGAAATTTTCATTCATATATTCTATAACAATGTAAACCTGTGATTCTCAAAGTGGGCGCTAGCGCCCCCTTGGGGGCACTGAAGCATTCCAGGGGGGCGGTGAAGGCCACGGGTCAATTTGGGGGGGGTGCTGACTAGCTGTAAGGGGGCGGTGAAAGCTTTAAAAAAGGAAGAGAAGATTTAGAATAAAATGATTTATGTATTCCACTCATAAGGTTTAATTTTTCTTTAAAAATCGTTTTGGACGTTGTTTGGTTACCGCATACTTCCTCACTTGCATTTAGTGTGGGTTTTTTGTGTGGATATGTGCAATAGCGCACTTCCAGACTGCAAGAACATTTGAAATTAAAATTAACGGGGATAAAAAAGATAAGGATTTATCTAATTTTCAAACACTAAAATACAAATTTATCAAACAACGACTCTGACAAAACTCTTTTTAACAGCAACCACACAAGATGGCAATGGCTTGCTAGCTTATTTTCAATATTTCGTTATTGATTGCCAAATCGGGTAAACCTCATACTATTGGTGAAAAACAAATTATACCGGCTATAAGTGAATTAATACGGCCTGTGATACATAAGCAAGCATCTGATATTATCAAGAAAACATTCGTTTAGCAATAATACAGTGCAAATAAGAATAGATAAAAAGGCTCAAGGTGTTGAAGATTAATTGTGTGGCTATTTAAAAACATCTCTGTTTTCTATTCAATTTGAGGAGTCAACTTTGCCAGGAAATGAAGCTTTACTTTTGTCATACGTGCAGTTCACAAAGGAAGAACAAATTTGCCAAGAATTATTATTTGATAAATATTTGCAAACTGATTCCAAAAAGTAACTACAAATAATGGATTTAAATTTTAAATTCAAAGCGGCTACCAACAATTCTGGATGGAAAAGGAGATCCTGAAGTATGGGCTGTAATTTAAAATTTCTTAATTACATTTCCTCCATCAAATTTAGTGGAAAGTAGATTCAGTGCTGTAACTTATTGACAAATTTTTTTTTAAAAATGCAAATAGTCAATCGCGGATACTTAAGATTACTGCTGACGAAAATAGAGCCGAGGATTACTAAATTGGTAGCAGCATACCAGGTTCATCTTCTCATTTATATGATTTCGATTTTTTAAAAAAAACTAACCTATTCTTTAATTGTGGAACCAGGTTACTGGTTATGATTCGCATGAATGCATTCAAATTGCAGTCAGTCAACATCGATCT
This sequence comes from Ampullaceana balthica, assembly GCA_944989445.1. Lineage (NCBI taxonomy): Eukaryota > Metazoa > Mollusca > Gastropoda > Lymnaeidae > Ampullaceana > Ampullaceana balthica. Next base: position 103,146 of record CALYLW010001124.1, read on the forward strand.
GTTCTTAGACTTATTTATTTTCATACAAGAAAAAGCTTGCTTAAAGATGTATGTGGACCCAAATAGTGGCAAAAGTGTAGCATTAAAGTTTTTTTAAAGTGTGGAAACGCCGCACCTAGCAAAAGCCCAAAAATCTCTAGCAGAAAAACTAACTTGAACTTCTCCTTCAGGTCATAATCTGCTTTTAGGTTAAGCAGTGCTAACAGTATATCCTCTGGGGCTTAATCAGCTTCTGCACTAAATTGCGAACTGAGGATATTGAAGAGTGGTTCCAGGTTCTTGATCGTCTTGGAACCTCCTTTCAAATTCCATAGCAAAGGCATCCAACTGAGCCTTGCACTTGTCAGCCATTTTACCAGAAACGGTTTTCTGTTTCAGCAAAGGGAAATGGCAAAACCTGTTTACACCTGCTTGCCTGGAGAACAGGGAGAGTTTTGCCTGAAATGATTTAACATACACATACATTTCATGTGCAAACAAGCTATTTAGCCCTGAAGTTTGACATTCAGTTAATTCAACTTTTCCACAATGTCAATGGCAAACATGAAGTCTGACTTCCACTATTCATTAACTTTGGTAGTAACAAAATCACCACAACAAAAAACCCTTCATCTCCAGCAATATAACTATTTCTTCCTTGAGATCTCATACTTGCCTTAATAACTTGCCCAGGCTCAGCCAGCAGATACTGCCTTGGTAGATAATATAATATTCAAATCTTAAAACAGTGCTTTTAACGCCTGTGGTTAAATGCCCTGGCTGGTTCACCTGACTTTATTTAAGTTCCCTTGATAAAGAAATGGTGTCAAATTGTCTTCTGTTCTGGACACATAATGCTCACTGCATCTGTCAAGCATTTCTTGATGAACTCACACTGTTAGAAAAAGACTTGTTCCGTTTTACGATCTTATGGGACATCTCCAAACTGGCTTCGGTTGCAGCATTCTGTATTTAAGACTGTTTGGTGAAAACATTTTGCTGCTTCTTTAAATTATTAACAAACTTCTTGCATTTCCTTTTTTCTCGTTTAATTGTGCCCGAAATACAAATATTTTGATTGGTGGTATTATTTCATGTCGTACTCCTTAAAGACGCTCACACACTCATGGCACAGCAAGCAGGCTGCTTTTCTCCCAACGCTGGTGAAGCAATATTTAACAGTTAATTCGTCATTTAATAAAAGAGATTCGTCCACAATCTTACTTTCTTTGGTAGCACTCATTGTTAAATCGACGTCTATTATCTTTTAAAATTACACATTTTCAAAACTGTTCGAAATGTAAATCGTAAACAAAAGCTAATTCCGGTTGAACTGAAATGTAGTTTCGAATAGGTATGCTATCAATTAATGACTAATTATTCTGGAGCCATAAAAACTATTATATATCTCTAGATTAGAATCAAGTGCTGAGAATAAAATTTAGAAAAATATATAAAACAATTCTAAGCAAAGGAAATTAATATGACATAAGATCGCCACATGTACATGTCTACGGGCCGCATAAATATATTCTGACTGACCGCATTTAACCCGCGGACCGTAGTGTGCCCATCCCTGTGTTGAATAATTTTTTTTTAATTCGGGGGGGGCGCTGAGGCATATTTTTTCTGGAAAGTGGGTGGTAGGCCAAAAAAGTTTGGGAACCACTGATGTAAACCGTTGCTTCCTAACTTGTGGTTTATACCAACTCTCTATCATGTACAAGGCTGCGAAACATAAATACAAATTTGTATGAATATTAATAAACAATAAAAGTTTCACAACTTTGATCACTATACATGCTACTATCATATTAGTTAGAACTATTTATCTATATGCAAAAGAGTAGTTGCAATGAGAAATGATTTGTGATGGGCGCCCCACGCTTTTATGTGCAGTGGATAGGTTCACCGATTTCACCTGTTATAGAAATTTTTTATTTTTTTATTTTTAGTGCACTTTCTATATGTAAATAAAAGCGTGTCCTTTTTAAAAAAAGATTTTTTAAAATTATTTTTTTTAACTAACTTTATTTATAAGTGAGCCCATTTGATCCTTAATTTAGTTTAGTTACCACCACTTTACGTTGGAATATATATTGGCCTACATTTTTATCTTCAAAGGAAACCACACTAACATTATGCAATGATTGCTCAGAAGGCTTAGCAGTTAAATTTAAATATGAATATTTATATGCTAGCAAAATATGAGAAATTATTATGGTACCAGTATTTGTTATTTACAGTACTACTTAACCGCTCTTCCAATGTCCCTGGTCCTCTGTATAAATTAAATTATGACTTTTTCAAGTTTCATTTTTCTGTGCTGTATACTGTATCACAGTATCAGTAAGCATATCAGGGAAAGTGAAGTGTCTCACACAGACTAGGTGTTAGTGTGAAGTTCATCAAATATATACAATGTCAATCATTGCTTTTGAGACCACTGACTGTCTTATTTTTATCACTCCTTCTATGCAAAAGATTATAAGTTCTAACCTTATCCATGATTTATGTCTAGTCTTACATTTTTATTAGAGTTTTGTCTTATCTTATCTATACAGACGCTCCTTTTATACTAAAGATAATTGCGTCCACAGACCATGCCGGTCTGTTGGCAAGTGATGCAGCGTTCACAGGCCATGGCTATGAGGGTTTCACGCATTACCCAGCCGCCTTTAATTCCTAACTAATGTTAGGTACCCATTCGGAGCAGGGTGGACTCAGGGATGCCCTAGGCCCGGGGAAAAAATCCTTGCCTTCACATGGATTTGAACCCATGGCCATCGGTATGCTAGCCGAGCTCGCATGCCACTCGACCACCGTGTTTTAAATAATGATAGTGTTTTGGTTTTCCTGGTTTTATCAGGCAACCCATTCCATGAACAAATTCCATACAGGAAGAGGGAGAATTTGTATGTGTTTGTTGTTGCATATGTCTATCTGAGGGTTGTATTAGTATTAGATGATCTTTGTGTTATTTTTCCAAGTTAAAATTATTTGCTGTCTGCTGGATGGATTATTATTACAACTAAGGTTGTTAGCGGTTAACCGGTTAGCCGGTTACTATTCCGGTCAATAAATAATATGCATGTCATCACTATTAGTTTAGTTCGCCTACGGCTAAGGAAAGATAAAAAAAATTTTTTTTACATTGCTTAGTTGTCGAGGCACTGTACGAGAGCTAACACACAGTGCACGTATTATATGAACAACAGTCAAAGCAAGGCCGCGACTGTTACTATTTATATTACGAGAGTCATTTGATAGACGTAGCAAAGATACGGGGCGATTAATTGGTCCTCAAATTTGAGTTCGGTCTTTTAGTGACAGTTTTCCTGCAAGTCAAAGGCATTTGACGTAAGATTACTACATTAATATCAAAACTGATATTTTCTTTAAAAAATGCGTTTGAATGTGACTAGTGAACGATTTTTTTTTAAAAACACGCTTAGTTGACGAAGCATAGTACGAGAACTAACACTCAGTGAGGCGATGTTAAAATATGAACAACGTTCAAGGCCGCGGGTGTTACTATTCAGCGCAAGAGAGCTGAAAACAAGTGGGCTGTGACATCACATGTTCTTTGAAGTCACAATCAGACGAAAATTTGATCATTGATACACTCTCTTTGTTGGTTCTAAAAAAAATAAGGAAAAATATGGACCGGACGGTAAAACTGCCTACACACGCTTTTATTTAAGTCACACTGTTTGAATATTGTATCCATCCATCCATCTTTCCTTCAAATCTTGAAATGAAAAATTAAACCACTTCTGATGGTCCTAGAGATCTCAAAATTTTACCACAGATAGATCTTGGATGACAATGCATTGTATCAAAATTTCAGATCGATCGAATGTACCGTATTGACATTATTGCATTTTTAGTTTATCTTTATATAAGCATCGGTACCCGTCTGCTTTGTTGACATCCATGAGTTCACCACGTGAACACATCACCGTGGTATAAAACGTTGGGCGGGCGCTTATGAGGTGTTTGGTATAAAAAATAAAAGAGGTAAAAAAAAGATGTGTGGGCGTCAGACGTGAATTGTAAAGAGTTTTTATTATAAGTTTTAAAAAATATCTGTAAAAACAAAGTTTTTGACTATAAATCCCTTATATATGAGACATAACTAAAAGTAGTGATTATGTTAAAAGCGTGTCCTTTTTAAAAAAAAAGATTTTAAAAATATTTAATTATTACACGCTTTAATTTAAGTCACACTGTTTGTATATTGTATCCATCCTTCAAATCTTGAAACGTAAAATTAAACCACTTCTGATGGTCCTAGAGATCTCAAAATTTTAACACAGATAGATCTTGGCTGACAATATATTGTATCAAAATTTCAGATCGATCGAATGTACCGTGATTAAATTAATGCATTTCTTAGTTTATCTTTATATAAGCATCGGCACCTGTCAGCTTTGTTGACATCCATGAGTTCACCACGCGAACACATCACCGTGGTATAAAACGTTGGGCGGGCGCTTATGAGGTGTTTGGTATATAAAAAAAAAGAGAGGTAAAATAAAACAAACCCATAAAAACAAAGTTTTTGACTATAAATCCCTTATATATGGGACATAACTAAAAAGTATTGATTATTTTAAAACGCGACAAACATTTACATTTACAGACTGTATCTGCCTTAACTCCTGCTGTATAACCGGGGGTGGGGGGGAGAGGTGAAATGTCTGGTCATTGATCGCTGGACCGAGCTCAGCGTGACACGTAAAATGTAAACAAAAGCACGGCGGTACTTCGATGGGTCGCATCAATGCGCGAACTGAGCTCTCACGTGAAAATAAAACAACACCGTAAAAACAAAGTTTTTGACTATAAATCCCTTATATTTGAGACATAACTAAAAGTATTGATTATGTTCAAACGTGACAAACATTTACAGACTGAAACCAAAATTATCTCCCCTGGCTTTAAAACTGGGGGAAGGGGGTGTGGACATGGACGGGTGGCGTCAACGCGTTAACTCAACTCAAGGTGGTTTACCTGGTTAAAGCACGAGATTAGGGGTCTACCGATATATCGCTGGGCCGATATATCGGCACCGATATCTGGATATCGGCATATCGGTAGCATGTAAAGGTCCCGATATTGACGTCACCGATATTTCATAAAAAGTGACATTTTGACCAAAATGGAAACAAAAAAACTATCATTTAGATTTACAATATCTCGACAAATTAATATATACCGGTATTGAAATAGTCAAAAGAGTCCTAGTATTAAAATATGCAACCACGATACAGTTTGCCATGTGCTTTGATATTGTTTAGGTATCGGCCGATTTTCGTATACTCAGAAATACTGTGTAAATAGTGCCGATGCCAAGTATACGGTAATATCTCTAATAAATGTATAACATGTAAACATTATGTTCACGTAATTGCTCTAATAGCAAAGATGCACGCAGAATCGCAGATGTCTAAAGCATTTTGTTTCGTATGGAATAACAAAATGTACCGTGTGAAGACTTGTTGTCATTGGCAACCATTCAACCTTCAACCTCATTTTCACTCTATTACTATTAGATCTTATTGTTTCATTCATAAAAGGTGGCCGTGTGCAAAAGCCATTAAACTATTGGCTAGAATTAATAATTATCAGTCAAGGTTGAAGTTTCAAAAGAACTTCGTAATTTTGCTTGTACATTTTTATAAAGGACGGTTCGTTTTGTTATGAGTCCTTTGTAGGTCATGATCTGGAGCTTGTAAAAACATCGGAAACTTCGTTTCGGGAAGAAGAAAAAAATCGGTAATATCGGCAAAACTGGATATCGGCTGACCCTTTAATTATAAAATATAAATAATTACGAGTGATAAATTTAAGATTGACGTCCTCAAATATGACAGCTGTTATTTTTGTCCTAACAAATACTCATATCGTCATATCGGAAAAAAATATCGGTAATATCGGCAAAAATGCTTATCGGTAGACCCCTAATATAAAATATAAATAATTAGGAGTGATAAATTTAAGAATGACGTCATCCAATAAGACCGCTGGTTTTTGTCCTAACAAATACCCTATCGGCACTCATATCGGAAAAAAATATCTGTAATATCGGCAAAAATGCATATCGGTAGTCCCCTAATATAAAAGATAAATAATTACGAGTGATAAATTTAAGAAAAACGTCATCAAATATTACCGCTGGTTTTTGTCCTAACAAATACTCATATCGGCACTCATATCGGCCAAAAAAATATCGGTAATATCGGTATCGGCAATATCGGCAAAAAGGCATATCGGTAGACCCCTACACGAGATGTGTTCACCGAAGGCTGGGGTGAAGTCAAGTGACCCGTAAAATGTAAAGAATAGCGACCGCTACATATAGTTTATATAGATAAACTAAAAATGCATTAATTTAATAACTGTACGTTCGATCGATCTGAATTTTTGATACAATGCATTGTCATCCAAGATCTATCTGTGGTGACACGGGTGCGTGTGCCAAATTTCAGCTCGATGGCATCACGGGAAGTGGGTCATTTTTTACTTCTGTTTTTCCTCGGTGCCCGCCCAAGAGACGGCGGTGAAGTTAATATGAGGGATTTAAAAACAAAGTTTTTGACTATAAATCCCTTATATATGAGACAGAACTAAAAGTATTGATTATGTTCCAACGCGACAAACATTTACAGACAGACACCGAATGATGTCCCCTTTCTTTAATAACGGGGGATGGGAGGTGAGGGGGTGTCGGCACGACGGTCGACGTCAACTGTCAACTCAAACTCTCTCAAAAAAACAAAAAACAATAACAAACCGTGAATTTGATTACATACATTATATGTATTATATGTTTTAGTTTTAATAAATAGAAGTAAAAAAAAAGATTTTTAAAAATTAAGTTTTCATAAGTGGACTAAAAAGAAGAAAATAATTTTAAACTTATAAGTTCAAGTACTTTGATTTCATATGACTAAAAACGTGGGGCGTGAGCTTATGAGGTTTAACATATGCAGCTCACTCATACTCTCACTTATTGATCTCTCTTTTGCCTTCTAAATTAGAAATCTTTAATTTTTTATACCAAACACCCACCCCACGTTTTTAGTCATATTAAATGAAAGTACTTGAACTTATAAGTTTTAAATTATTTTCTTCTTTTTAGTCCGCTTATAAAAACGTGGTTTTTAAAAATCTTTTTTTTACTTCTATTTATTTTATTCTTTTTAGTCCACTTATAACAACCTGGTTTTTAAAAATATTTTTTTACCTCTATTTATTTTACCAAACACCTCACAAGCGCCCGCCCAACGTTTTAAAAACATTGTGATGTGATCACTGGGTGAACTCACGGATGTCAACAAAAGCAGACGGTACAGATGCTTATATATAGACTATAGATAAACTATAAAGTTCAATAATTTAATAACGGTACATTCGATCGATCTGAAATTTTGATACAATGCATTGTCATCCAAGATCTATCTATGGTAAAATTTTCAGATCTCTAGGACCATCAGAAGTGGTTTAATTTTACGTTGGCAGATTTGAAAAAATCTTGGACAACCAAACCAACAAACAGGAACGAAAGCGAGTTAATAAAAACGTGGTAAAAACATTGTGATGTGGTCACGGGGTGAACTAACGGATGTCAACAAAAGCAGACGGTACAGATGCTTATATATAGACTATAGATAAACTAAAAAGTTCAATAATTTAATAACGGTACATTCGATCGATCTGAAATTTTGATACAATGCATTGTCATCCAAGATCTATCTGTGGTAAAATTTTCAGATCTCTAGGACCATCAGAAGTGGTTCAATTTTACGTTGGCAGATTTGAAAAAATCTTGGACAAAACCAACAAACAGGAACGAAAGAGAGTTAATAAAAACGTGGTAAAAAATAGCTGTAAAAACAAAGTTTTTGACTATAAATCCCTTATATATGAGACATAACTAAAAGTAGTGATTATGTTAAAAGCGTGTCGTTTTTAAAAAAAGATTTTTAAAATATTTTTAACGGTTAACTAGTCCTCAAAACGAATTGACTTTACAACATTTGATAACATGGCGTTTTAATACTTTTAATACATAACATTAAAAATTGAATATTAATCATTACAGTTTACATCTTTGTCAGATGATTTTTAAAAAATATTTTTTTTAAAGTAATTTTTTTCTTTTTTTGAATTTGCTATTTTGATGCCAACCACAGAGAGCTAAACACTAGGGGCGGCACATATCAGGCCTTTGATGTAAAATTAGACGACGAGGGGTGAAAATAATATGCATTCTCTTGTTGCTTCACAAGACATAGAAGTAATACGGTTAACCGGTCTTCAAAAGCGAGCGGTCTTTGTCACGTAATAATCACAAGATTAGTGACAGAGAGGTCACATGGGTAAAAGAGCGCGAAAGCAGTTGATAGAGAGTAATGGCGAATGTGTGGCTGATGTCTCCACGTTGTGAAACCTCAAAGATATACTTTTGTATATAGTGTGCATATTAAAGTTATTTTGTTGACAATAGTATTTCAAAGATTTATTGCACCAAAGTTAGTATTGTGAGAACGCCTACAAAACACATATAAAAGCAAACCATTTACAGTCTTAACAACCTTAATTACTACTTTGTTCTTCTATACTCCAGTGTTTCTAGGTTTAATGATTTAACTAATGGTGTAACTCTTGTCATTTTGAATTCTGAATATTAAATATTATCCAATTATGAATTTGGCAGCTATTTGATTTTTTTCTAGTTTATCTACGTTTTCTTTGGTGGATGGGTCCCATACAGAAGATACATATTCTAGCAACGGTCTCACTAAAGTAAGGTATTGATGGGTTTTTGATAAAAGCAAAGAGAACGGTGCGCTCCATAAATTGTATTTTATCATTTTTGGCTGCTATATTTGCTTTTACTATTTTAATTTAAAAAATAGACAACTAAACCTAACCCAGATCCTAACACTAAAACTGCAACCTTAATTACGTTAATGGATAAAAATAATTGCACTTATTCAATTATTCACTTTTCAAGTATAAAAATACAACATTTCATTCCCGGAAGTACGCCTTGCTCTGCCATAATAACAATATAAATAGTGGAGCGCACCGTTCTCTTTGCTTTAGCCGGGTTATTTAAATTACTTCTTCAAATTACTTAAACTTAATTCATTTTCATGATTCATTTCATGGGGATTCCAAAGTCCAAAGCGACCAACGTCCATAATTTTAAGTATTTAGATTAGTTTTTTTCTCCATGAAATTATGTAATTTAAATAAGCTGAACTTTTTATTTAACAACTTATAAAAAAGACGTTTACCGTTTACCAAACCTTCAGTGTTTAGTTTACCTTTACCTATTATTGCCTCTTATTTAGTAGAGCTGTGCAACTGTGTAGACATGGATGGGCTTGCATTGATACGGGGTTAAACTCTTTACCGAGATATTACATCAATCAGCAATAATTTCTTTCTGTAAATTTTCTTTTTTTATATATTTTATTATTAATGAATTTAAAAAAAATTAATTCGTTTATTTTTAGTAAAAAAATTCAAATTAAGTTTATCGCCTACTTAAGTAGGTGAATAATAAATTTAAATAAAGATAAAATTATTAATTAATTAGGTAAATTATTTCGATCCGAAGCGCTTAAAAAATACAAAAAAAACAACAAATATTCAAACAAACAAACTTATACTTATACCCCAGATAAAATGGAAATTTAAAAAATCTTAGTTTTATGCAGGGTTGTTAATATTGCAATATTGTATTGGTATTGGTAGTATTGCCAATACTTTTTTAAGTATTGGGACGATATTGCAATACTTCTTGAAATTTGATATTGGTATTGGTATTGCCAATAATTATTTTTGATATTGGTATTGATTTTTAACCAATACTAAAAGCAATATTCAATAAATTCTCTACAACATTGGTTGTGAATAAAGCTGAATATAATAAATTTTTCTTTGCTGTCGCCATCTTGCGAGTGACATTGCCAAACAATTTTTGAATGAGACTGATCAATGAAATGAATGATAATAGAAATCAAATCATATATGATATCTTTGGCAATGAGCATTGACCAGTGACTTACCAAGGCTCGATTAAGGCTTAGGCACTTTAGGCACCGTGCCTAGGGCCTACAAACAAAAATAAGGCCAAACAAAGAAAAAATTTTTTTTTAAATTTATATAATATTAAATTTGTTGTAATTAGAATTATTTTTAGTAGCGTGAATGCGTCGTTCTATTTCGTTCATAACTTTTCAATGATTGCGCATATTATGGACTGATAGGTAATACTTTCAAGATCTTGATGCCATTTTTTTCTTTGGTCAATATTTTCTTTCCGATTTCCTTTTACAGAATTTCTTGCTTGAAAGTGATTCAAGTTAATTTTTGTTTCATCCAATGCCAATGTAGACAGATTTTAGATATAACTCATGAATTTAAATTTTAAACTAAAATTTAATTATTAATAACGGTAAAACTGCTTTATCTGCCGATGTTAATATCTACTGCAATCCACTGACTCGGTCTGACTGTTTTTACTATAGTATGTTTAACCGTTTATGTATCATTTGCTTTTCTATGACAGTCATTTGCTTCATTCATCCATCCATCCATTCATTCATTCACAATATGTGTACAGTATACATATTAAAAATCTTGTTGCTTAAGGACGTTAAGGTATGCCGACTTATTTAATATGTTGTCAAAGATTGTTGAATGCTTTGAGGAAAACTGATGAAGCAAGTGTTAACTATTGAACAAAATTTGGTTAAAAATACATTGTCTAAATTAGCCAAAAATGTTGTTATTGTTTATCGATGTAAGTGATATATAGCGATGAATTACGTATTTGCGTTTTAATCGTCGAATGACCCAAATATTGGTATTGGTAAGGCAATAATAAATAAATATTGGTATTGGTATTGCAATACTGGTTTTAAAATTGTATTGGTATTGGTATTGCCAATAGATTTTACAGGCAGTATTGGTATTGGTATTGCCAATATTTTTTTTTAGTATTGTTAACAACCCTGGTTTTATGTATAGTGAAAAAAAACTATAATAATGAGCTTTCTTTTAATTATAGACTATATCACTGATTTTCTTAGTCTAAAACAGAGCCAAATGATTTTGATGAACCCTTATGACTTATGATGCCTTATCTTAAAATGTGTTTTCACGACCAAAACCGTACGGATAATCACTTCGATAGTGAAATCTAGGTAGTATTAGTGCAACCTAAGCCTTATGAGAAGTTAATATTTATCTTAAGATCTAATCCTAAATATATTTTTTAAAGGATTTTTGTTTAAATACTATGTTATGAATCTCTTTACCTTCATTCAAATGTTAACAGAGTAACTCATGAAGTAACCTGTACTAGAATATGCATCTTCTGTATGGGACCCATCCACCAAAGAAAACATTGATAAACTAGAACAAATTCAAAAAAGAGCTGCCAGATTCATTACTGGAGAATATTCGAAACTGACAAGAATAACACCATTAGTTAAATCATTAAACCTTGAAACACTAGAGGATAGAAGAACCAAGAGCAAAGTAGTAATCATACATAAAGCTATTAATTCTAATTTAGAAATACAACACAAAGATAACTTAATACAACCCTCAGATAGACATAAGGATAAAAACACCTTTCTTATTCCGTATGCAAGAACAAACACATACAAGTTTTCCTTCTTCCCGTCCGGAATTCGGGCGTGGAATGGGTTGCCTGAAGAATCCAGGAAAACCAACACTTTATCAACATTTAAATCTCTAATAAAAATGCAGGACTAAACACAAACCATAGATAAGCGTAGGACGCAATAATCTTCTGTATAGAAGGAGCGTCTGTAAACAGATAAGATAAGATAAGATAAGATGAAGGATGTGAAAAGCAAACAAATCACATTAAATTTTATCCAGACGGATTATTGACTCTTACGCTTATCTATGGCGTCTATGTTTTGAGTCTAGTCTTGCCAGTCTGCATTTTTATTTAAGTTTTGAATATTGATAGTACATTGTATTTGTATGTTGGTTTTCCCTGTTGTTTCGGCAACTAATTCCACAACCGAACGCCAGATGGGAAGAAGGGGCTTGTTCTTTCAAATGTAATAAGAATACATGTTTTTTAAAAACCCATTTGTCTTTACGACTTTTGTTGTGTTGTTTTTCTAAGTTAGAACTTAATGTATTATGTATTACTAGACGCCCCGCGGCGTAGCATACGGTAGCGTACGCCGCAGACTTGCTCATGGAGAGTGCAAAGAAAGTGGAGAAAGAACGGACAAAAACTACAGCACGAATAAATCAAAACAACGCGAGTGAACGTCGGTTGGAACTGCCAACTCATTGTTGGCTTCGAAACATTTGCAGGCAAAATTCGGTACACCCCTAACTTCTATGAAGTCAGCTATAAAACGATAATCGGTTTTCAAAAAAAACAACTAACAACACGCAATTAACAACCCTAAATATGACTAACCCTCGCTAGGGTCGCCCAATCACAGTTTATGTTTAAGGGATTTTAGTAATAAATGGGAGGCGGGTAACAACAACCTCAGTGTGCATGTCTTCACGTTTACTCTTTACTCGCTATTTTTTTTTACTTGGTGCTGCTTGTGTCTGTACTCTCGTCCCCCCCCCAAACCGTTCTTTGCACTGTCTATGATGAGCAAGTCTGCGGCGTATGCTACGCCACGGGTCTCTCCAGAGTTCCTTCTTTTCATTCACTCAAGGTCGTTTGCCCAAATCCACCCCATTTTGGAAACTGTGTCTTTCAGGAAGTCTTCACCCCTCACTAAATCATTAGCGTCGTATGCTACGCCGCGGGTCAGCTAGTGTTGGCAATAAAGGGGTAAAAGAACGGGCACAAACAGACATTTTTTTAAAAAATTATAAAAAAAACAATGTTTTCGCTGGGGCTTGAACCAAGGACCTTTCCATTGTAATGCGGACGTGATAACCAGTACACTACGAATCTCAGTTTATTATGTGAGAACAATGCAAGTGAAACGCAAGAACCATTGTTGGTCTCGATACATTGGTCGACCCGAGCGGGGGTCATTCGTCATGCTCGGTTGCACATACTTGCGTGGTGTCTCGCATAGTCCCACGAAGCGAATTATATATATACATTAGATGCTTTATGTTCTTCTATCATTTAATGTTTCTATATTTAGTTATCTAACTAGTGGTGTATTACTGTTGTCAACTGTGAGTGAATATTCATAAGAAATGAATGTTAAAGCTCGTTATATATATATATATATATATATATATATATATATATATATATATATATATATATATATAAAGCTCTATGTTATTTGTAATTAATATGTTAGATGGATCCTATACAGTAAATGCATAGTCTAGTATAGGGCCTATAGGTCTAACCAACGTCTTGTCTTATCTATACAGACGCCCCTTCTATAAAGACCATGCCGGTGATGCAGCGTTCACAAGCCTCGGCTATAAGGGTTCCACGGTCCACGCATTACCCAGCCGCCTTTATTTCCCTAACTAATGTTAGGTACCCATTCGGAGCTGGGTGGACTCAGGGACGCTTAAGCCCCGGGAACCCGTGACCATCGGTACGCCAACCGAGGGCGCATGCCACTCGCCCTCCGTGCCCCTAATGTAATGTAGCATATTAGTTTTATTTTCTTATAACATTTGTAAAAGTTTATTTTAAATAAAGCCTAGTGTTTTGCTGCATTTTTAAAACTAAATCATTCATTAACATGTGGATTCCATTACATATTTTTTTATGTATTATTACTCGTAAGGGGCCGTCCATAAAGTACGTCACGCTATTTTTGACAATTTTTAACTCCCCCCTGTCACAAACTGTCACACATCTCGGACACCTAACCCCCCTAAAGTACGTCACACTTTCGAACAAAAATGTTTTTTTTTATTAACAAAATAATCAAAATTTAATATAAAACAGCGTGACATCACACATGGCCGGACCCCCCGTCCCCCTGTCACAAACTGTCACACTTTCGTACACCCCCTCCCCCCCTCTGGAGCGTGACGTACTTTATGGACGGCCCCTTAGTAAGAGAGAGACAATGAGAGAGAGAGGGAGAGAGAAAGAGAGAGAGAGAAAGAAAGAAAGAGAGAGAGTGGCCTGATATTTTTTTTTGGGGGGGGGGATGTAAAAGGAGTCAAAGAAGGTAGACCAATGCCATAGTTAAAAGTATTTATGTTGTTTTTTTAGTCCCAGTTTCCGAATTCTTGAAGGTGTCAATGTGTCTTTACAATGAATTCCAGAGTAATGAGTATTGGCAGTGGTGCCAGTACCCAAACCCGACATAACCGCCCCGGTCAAAATGGCAACAGACAAATCGGCCCTGGACTAATAGATGTTAAATGGAATAAAAATACAATTAAAGTATTATATTAGTACTAGCTGACCCGCTAGTGATTTAGTGAGGGGTGAAGACTTCCTGAATGACACAGTTGTCAAAATGGGGTGGGTTTGGGCAAACGACTGTGAGTGAATGAAAAGAAGGAACTCTGGAGAGACCTTTTTAAAAATTAAAATATAAGCCTAAAACAATGACGTCATATAATATCGATACACATAAAAGAATGATGTCATGTAATAGTTTTATACAAAATTGATCGCAGCGCCACCTAACAACATTATTCCATACATACATACATACAGACAACGGGAATTATGTATGTTGATTGTTAATTACCGATTGATTTTTAGTTCACAAGAAGCCATAATACTAACATCACAAGAAACAATTTAACAACAGTTACAAGTTACTCTACATGGTACCAAGTCACAATTATTTGTTGAGAAGAAATAATGTAATAATCACAAGCAATAATTTTACTATTTGACCACTTTCTTAAAAGGTTAAAAAGTTGACAAAGTGTTAAAATGCAAAAAAAAATAATTAAAAAAAATAATAATAATAAAAAAAATTAAATTGTGTTAAACAATTTGTCTTGCCTGAGGCCATTTTGACCGGGGTCGTTTTGACAGAGGACGTTTTGGCCGGGACCGTTATGTCGGGGCCGTTTTGACGGATCACGTTGGTAGTTAGTACACCGCCACCGTTTACGCAGACCAAAATTTATGAATTTGCTAGGTGTACAGCCACGATGAAGAGGTGGGCCGAACATTTCGAAAGCATCCTAAATCGCCCTTCGACAATCAACGAAGAAGCCATCAATCGTCTTCCCCAAGTGCCCACAAACAAAGCACTGGATGACCCCCCAACCTTGCTCGAGACCCAGAAAGCAATTTATCTTCTCTCCAGTGGCAAAGCACCTGGTTCTGACGCCATACCAGCTGAGGTCTACAAGGAGGGAGGAACAGCCCTGACTGAAAGGCTCCACCATCTATTTCTCTTGGTGTGGCAGCAAGAGACGATCCCGCAGGACTTCAAAGATGCCTCCATCATACATCTTTATAAGCAAAAAGGAAGTAGACAGGCTTGTGACAACCACAGAGGCATATCCCTGCTATCTATCGCAGGAAAGATCCTTGCCAGAATCCTGCTCAACCGCCTCACGGTCCACCTTGACCAAGGACTCCTGCCTGAAAGTCAGTGTGGCTTCCGAAAAGAGCGAGGGACCATCGACATGGTGTTCGCTGCCAGGCAGCTGCAAGAGAAATGTCAGGAGCAGAACGTCAACCTGTTCTCCACCTATGTCGACCTGACCAAGGCTTTTGACACCGTTGGCAGAGAGGGTCTGTGGAAGATAATGGCCAAGTACGGTTGCCCAAGGAAATTCATCGTCTTGGTGAGACAATTCCACGAGGGCATGCAGGCCAGAGTCCAGGACAGCGGAGAGTTTTCTGATCCTTTCACAGTCACAAACGGGGTCAAGCAGGGCTGCGTCCTGGCACCAACACTATTTAGCCTCATGTTTTCCGCCATGCTGACAGAGGCCTTCAGAGACGAGGGTGTTGGTGTTAACCTGAGGTACCGCACAGATGGCAAACTGTTCAACCTTCGGAGGCTCCATGCAAAAACCAAGGTTATGACAGACATCATCAGAGACCTCCTGTTTGCTGATGACTGTGCCCTCAATGCTGCCTCAGAAGCCGACATGCAATGCAGCGTTAACCTGTTCTCCAGCGCCTGCACAAACTTTGGTCTGACGATCAACACCAAGAAGACTGAAGTCCTCCATCAGCCTGCGCCTGGAAGGCCCTACGTTGAGCCCAGCATCACTGTCAACGGCCAGAGACTCAACACAGTGCAACGGTTCTCATACCTAGGCAGCACACTGTCGCAAAATGCCACCATCGATGACGAAGTGAGCGTCAGAATTGCCAGAGCCAGCTCCACTTTTGGCAGGTTGTACCCAAATGTCTGGAACAGAAGAGGCATTACCATCCAGACCAAGCTGAAAGTGTACAGGGCGGTGGTGCTCCCCACACTGCTATATGCGTGTGAAACATGGACTGTGTATCAGCGCCATGCTAGGAAGCTTAACCACTTTCATTCAACAAGCCTCAGGAAGATCCTCGGCATAAAGTGGCAGGATAAAATACCAGACACAGTGGTACTGACCAAGGCAGGTCTCCCCAGCATATTCACACTCCTGATGCAGTCCCAGCTTCGTTGGGCAGGGCACGTGGTCCGAATGCCAGACGAGAGACTGCCAAAGAGACTCTTCTATGGCGAGCTCCAGCATGGCCAGCGGTCCCACGGTGGGCAAAAGAAACGCTACAAAGACACACTGAAAGTCTCACTGAAAGCGTTTGCCATCAACCCAGACACGTGGGAACTTGCTGCAAAGGACCGTTCCACCTGGCGTTCTTCCATCCACGAAGGTGCCAAGTCATGCGAGGCAAACAGGATCACCTCCGCAGAAAAGAAGAGGCAAGCCCGAAAGGCCCGTGCTGTCAACCCTCCTGGAGATGTCCCACTCGTCCCTTGTCCCTTCTGTTCCCGAACCTTCCGTGCTAGGATCGGCCTCATCAGCCATCTGCGCACGCACAAACAAAGCCAGTCCCAGCAACCCTCGGATGACTAGAGTGGTCTTCGTCGAATCGACGGACGAACAACAAGTAGTATCGGCCAAAAAGTGCGAAACTAATTTCTAAATATACAATTAAACAATTTCATTCAGCTTATATTGTTATATTAAAAAGCTAACTTAAAACTTTAATTATTAAAAAAAAATTACAGAATTTCTTTCGGATTTGATTATATTTCGAAACTTACAAAAAGTAAATAGTAAATAGTTTCACTTGTCGACGTTCAACAACAAACATGGAGGGTGTGTTATGGAAGTGGACCAACTACTTATCAGGTAATGCCAAGATCATGTTGACACTAAAACTTGTAAGCTTGCTTTTATGTGAATAATTATCTGTTAAATTGTATGCATATTATACTTGTTATCCACATTATGGATCCTTTTTATACAGGGCTGAAAAACTTCATCGGATCGGCATCGGCGGCATCGCTATCAACTATCAGTATCAGTGAATCAGTAGTATCAGTGGATAGTATCACTGAAACTGAATGACAAATGAGAATGACTGAATGATCACTGATATTGATTAATAACTCATTAACCATTAATTAATTGGTAATCCCTTATTTCAGCGCATTTTAAATTTTTAGAACAAAATAAATAAAATAACTTACTTTTACTAATTTAAACACTTAAATCAGACATTTAAAAAAGTATTTAATCATGCTTTACAATTAGTTTTGCGTGTGTTTTGTTGAGTTTAAAGGCAAAGGGGTTTTTAACTTAGAAAAAGGTTTTTAAAAGCAGACTTCCAACAACAACAATGGCGCTGTTAGTCACAGAAGATAGTGAAATATACAAATGTTTATTTCGTACAAATCATAAAATAGTTACTATTTTATTTCAACAAAAAAATAATGTTTTAATTTTAAAATAGATTTCATAATAATAATTAATGAAGTAAGTTTGAAAAAATGTTTTTTTGCTGACTTGAAATATAATAAGTTAAATGTAAAAAAATCTTTTTTTAAAAAGGACACGCTTTTATTTACATATAGAAATTGCACTAAATATGTATAATACAAAAAAAAACACATTTTCCCCTAACTGAAAATTGAACCTCGTACCCCCATGTCGGCAATCGATCACGCTTATATTTCGGCCAGCAAGACTTGATGTTGATAGTACTTTTTAAAGTTATAATAATTGTATCCCTCTAGGGCGAATTGAGGCATGGTTCATTGACGCAAGTGATAATATTTTATATAGACAAAAACTAAAAACTAAAAGTGCAATAATTTCAATACGGTACATTCGATCGATCTGAAATTTTGATACAATGCATTGTCATCCAAGATCTATCTGTGGTAAAAATTTTTAGATCTCTAGGACCATCAGAAGTGGTATAATTTTACGTTTCAAGTTTTGAAGGAAGGATGGAAGGGTGGATGGATACAACATACAAACATTGTGACTTAAATAAAAGCGTGTAAAATGCGCTGAAATAAGGGATTACCAATTAATTCGTATTAATAATTAATTAAACCATCTCATCACCAAAATTAGTTTTTTTTGGTAAATATGGCGTTCGACGTCTGGAAGTATTCTATATTTTTTAAAGTTTTTATATTATTCTGCCTCCCGTTTCAAAGTTGACAGTTCTCAATTATTAAAAAATTTAAAATTTACCTCTCGCTCTCGGCTACATAGGCTACTTACTACTAAGGATGTTAAAAGGTAATCGGAAATCTGATTATCGGTTTTGAATTTCCCAAACCGATTATCAAATTTATTTATTTAAAAAAAAATCATTTCCGTACTGAAAACTTCAAAAAATATTAGAACAAAATTTATTCGCGCATTTGCTGACATTTTCTTCCAGTAAGGCTGCCAAGGTGTGTTTATTTATAAGTTTTGAGCGTTTCGTGCAGTGTGTTTGGTGATAAGTGTGACGTCATTTGATGTCCGAAATCTACAAAATTAGACCTAATAAATGCAGTCTCTATTGTCAAAATCATAATTTAGGCTAGACATAAAATGCAATTTCCCACATTACGTATTGCGTATGACATCATTTCATTAATTCCACGGTTTCCACACCATCTTCGCCAGCCCTAGAAACAGCTCTGGGTGGGACGGCATTTCCTTAACTCCACAAAACGTGCAACGTTTTCAGCCATTGGACGTTTGATAAGCAATATGCGTAACCGGCTCCTTCCAGAACACGCTGAGTCATTAGTTTTTTAAAATGAGAACCAGGATTTGTTTGATGTGTAAATTTATTTGAAATTATTTAAATTTATTTTGAATTTAATTAATTTTTTTCTCTATGGACATTTTGTATCTATT
The DNA here is from genome assembly GCA_944989445.1 of Ampullaceana balthica. Lineage (NCBI taxonomy): Eukaryota > Metazoa > Mollusca > Gastropoda > Lymnaeidae > Ampullaceana > Ampullaceana balthica. The sequence continues at coordinate 122,448 of CALYLW010001124.1, forward strand.
GTTTGTTTCCTATTTCTACCAAGCGTGATTGCAACTCAGTTAATTTATTTTTGTTTATTAATATTATGTTGCTTAATAAAAAAAGTTTTTTTTAAATAAACATACAGTAGATCTGTGACTATTTATCTGTGACTTTCTTTACAAGCCCCAATGATAAAATAATCATTGTCTTCCTTACAACCAACACCAATTAATAGCTCACCCCTCGCATTGCTCAGAATTCATTGACAAGATTTATGTGCATCTGCGGTGTGGCAGCAACTGAGCGTCAAGTCGAGCAAGTTGCTTTCCTTGCAAGCAATAATGATATATATATATATATATGCCAATTAATAGCTATTGCGTTAATCAGATTTCATTGATGCAACAGTCTGGCCGCAAGGGCGTGAGGGTATAGGAGTATACCCACATCCCACGTCCGCATTGATAGATTTATGAGCCTCTGACCACCCAACATCGGCGTAGGCTTACTGTAAGTCTAAATTATGGTGCATCTTATTTACCATAGGCACCCTAAGATTCTGAACACACTGCAACAGTTATAAGAATATATTGCTATGAAGTCAGCGGTAAAACGATAATCGGTTTAAAATCAGATTTACATAACCGATAATCGGTTTGCCAAAAAAAACGAAATTAAGATCCCTACATACTACATACATAGTTACTTTAAAATATATGTTTCCTGAAGTTGTTGTGCTTTATATGTCCTCAAATTACATGTATTTAAATATTAAATATTTAAGATATAACACTTCCCAGTGACTCTAAAATTGACATGTCCCACAAAATAAAATTTTGTGTGTCTTCTAACCTTGATTTTGATTTCACGATAGCTCAGTTATGTAGCAGAGGGGTTCATTTTAAATAACTGAGAACTGTCAAATTTGAAACGGGAAGTAGACTAAAAAAATAATAAATAAAGGACGTTGAATGCCATATTTACCGTTTTTTTCATCTTAACTTTTTAATTATACACGAAACAATCGAGTTTGCATGGGGAGTATTTTTGCCTTAGGAGTAGAGGACTTATATTAGCAGACTAAACCATTCATCCGATCGCCATGAAACTTTTGGAGACTTTTGAGTACGTTCCTGGGATGGTCACTGACAACTTTTTTTTGAAAATTTAACACTCATGGGGCGCCGGGGGCCCATAATATGTTTTTTTTTCTTATATGAGCTATACAAAAATTAGTTTAAGCTTTAGCTATTAGGTCAAATTGATGGATCTTAACCAAACTTCGTGTATAACAACTTGGTAGCCAATATTAAAATACTATAGGGCACTAATTTCCTAATGTCCATTTCTTCGGGGCTGGGGGCCCAAAAGCATATTTTTTCATAAACGTTTAAGATTTTATTCCCAATTCAATTACATTATTAAAGATCTTGAGAAATATAGATAATAGATAAATATATCAACTATGAAATCGATTGAAATATGCAGGTGTTTTGAACTTGACATCTTGCACTAAATGGGCCCTGGGGCCCTTAATGTCGTTTTTTGCTTATACGAGCTATATAAAAATTAGTTTATGTGTTAGCTACTGAGTAAATGAATGGATCTTAACCAAAATTTGTATATAAAAACTTGGCAGCCCATATTAAAATAACAAAGGGCACTGCACTTCTAATGTCCAATTGTTCAGGGCCAGGGGCCCCAAATGTCTTTTTTTCTTATATGTTTGAGATATTATTTGCCATTATATTTTTAACCATCTTGAGAAATATATCCATGATTAAACTGAATTAAAATGAACAGCATTTTGAAATTTACATCTTACATCAAATGGGTCTGGATCCCAAAATGTCTTTTGTTTTGTATACTCTATGTATTTTTTCATTATATTAGCTATATAAAAATTAGTTTAAGTGTTAGATAATGATAAAATAACTGAATTTTGACCAAACTCGGTATATAAAAACTTAAGAGCCTATATTAAATTACTATAGGACACTGAACTCTTAATGTCCATTTCCTCGGGGCTGGGGGCCCTAAATGTGTTTTTTTAATAAACTTTTAATATTGTATTCCCTATTCAATTTTACATGATATTGAGAAATATAGTTTGAGTACAATGGCAATAAAAAAAATAACTTATCACTCATTTTGGGGGCGGGGCCCTTATATCGTTTCTTCTTTTGTAAGCCTTTTAATTATTTATTTATTTATCCGTTTGCTAAGAAACTTGGATTTTTTTATTAACACTTCCGTGAAGGTTTCTGGCATACAATATAATTGTTTTTAAACATACCACTCATTGGTTTCTTTAAATTTATTCATTTTTACAGAGATTATTGCAACGCACAATGGGTCTGCTAGTAATATATAAATATCACACATATACATATATATATATATATATTTATTATATAATATGTATATTAACACTAACACTAATAGGCCAATTTAATTATATACATAGTAATGATAATTAATTATTGATTATTGAGAGTTTTATTTATTTATTTGAAGTCATTTATATTCAGTAAATAGTAAAGTTAAAATAAAGAATAGGTCTGCTGCAAAGATTTAATAAAGGATATACAGTGGGGCCCACTTAACTCGAGCCCTGGTTAACTCGCCAGCTCTATTAAGTCGACGTTTTTTTTTGGAACCGCCAAATTCTCTCTTTGTCTTTGCATTTTCTCAGTGGTTAATTCGATTATTTTAAGTCGCCGAAACCCTAATACCTCGAGCACAAAAGAGGGTCAAATTTGCCACTTAGTGTTGGTTATCTCGATCCCCATGACCAATCGTCAGCTTTTGAAAATGTAGATGTGATTTTTTATAACCAAGTGAAGGCATACAATTCCTGCCTCGCTGGTGACGTCACAGCCCGCTTGCTCACAGCGCTGTGTTACTAACTTAAATACTTTTCAATAGCCAGCTTTTGAAAATGTTCTTATTGATAGGGCTGAACCGATCGGTTCGGCTACTCGGCATCGGCCGATTTTCGTATACTCGGAGATACTCGGCAATCGGCTGCGTAAGTGATGCCAAGTATTACGTAATTGCTCCAAGAGCAAAGATGCACGCAGAATCGCATGTCTAAAACATTTAGTTTCGTATGGAATAACAAAATGTACCGTGTGCAGACTTGTCATTGGCAACCATTCATCCTTTAACCTCATTTTGACTCTATTACTACTGCTTTGTTCTCATTGTTTCATTCATAAGAAGGGGCCGTGTGCAAAAGCCATTTACAACTATTGGTTAGAATTAATTAAAATGTATCAAAGTTGAAGTTCAAAAGTTTAAAAAGAGTTCCTAATTTATTTTTGTACACTTTTATAGAGAAGAGTTTGCTTTGTTATGAGTCATATATAGGTCATGATAAACAAATAACGGCAACGCCTTTGTGTAAAAAAAAACACCTCCAAAATCATGTGCATGTAAATGTACATTCTCATTTATTAATGCTAGTGATGGGACGAAAAATCATAGGGTGCTTACTGTAAACAAGGCTCCCCAGATTTTAAAATATATAATAAAACAGACTACAGACAGTTTACCCACCCCCACTCTCAATCTCCCACACCATTGTTGTTGGTTAGTCCGATTAGCACTCAAGTTACCGAAGGAATTCTGAGTCCATTGTAAGCTGAGGGGACGGTGTGAGTTATGTATTTGTGTAGCTTGTAAGGAAAGTCACCAGTCACCAGCGGACCCTGCGCACGCACGAGGTGTGTCGGACAGGAGTAGATGAATTCCTTATACATGTAGCTTTGTACTAGGGAAAAAAAACTGCGCTGACGCAATAAAGGGTTATATTTAAACTTAAACGGTCCTTAAAAACGAACGGTCTTAACAACCTTAGGAAAGAGTGAAGAAATAGGGTCCCGATATTCTAATGCGATTCCGATTAATCGTCCCATCACTAATTAACGCACATCATGTATATAATTATAAAGAAATTTCAAGCGCATGTTAATATTTTTCCGCCATATTGGGTTTCGTTTAACTCGGTTAATGGTTATCTCGGCGCCATTTTTCATACCCCGAGGCCGTCGACTTAAGCGGGCCCCACTGTAACTATAAAAGACTAAAAACTATAATTTAGTATTAAGTTTGGTTTAGAATAAAATATATTAATACTATTTATTATTACTATTACTAATGCTAGAAGTAACAGTGTAAATCAAAATAAATCTTTGTTATCATTGCCAAAATAAAGTCCTAAATTGTCGTAGTTCTATCAAAAATAAAATTTTATTTCTTTTTGAAGCAGTGGTACATTTAATAATATTCTCGATTGAAATGTTCAAATTTGTAATCATCTTATTTATCTCTATATATAATTCACCAGGACAAGCACAAGACTTATGCAAATAAGCATGCCGAATTACCTTAGCTAGGGTCGACCAATCACAGCTTATGCATGTCTAGAGACCAACAATGCATCGTAAATTCCCCCTGACGTTCACTAGCGTTGTTTTTATTTCTACAATAATTAAAAAAAATTGTAATTGTTTATTTTGAATTATTTCAATGTTTAGAGATTGAAAAATGATTGAGAATCTTAATGGGAACCCTGTGAACACAATGAAGAAAATACGAATGGCGCCATTTTTTTAAAGACGATGAGACGATGATGACGTTTTAGAACTTCTACTAGTTCCCAGCAAAACAAAAAACTGACAATGTTGATGTTTTTAATCAATCAAATACAATGCTTAATTCTTTTTTTAAGGTTTCTATAAACAAAAAAAAGTACATAAGACATTTGCAGCGTAGCGGATCATAAAAGCAAAGAAAAAAAATCCCAATGTTTACATCTGCTCAACACAGTGAAAGGATCACCAGAATACATATATATGACGTATTTGATGACAAAATTAAATTATTTTTTTGAAAACTGTGACAGAAAAATGAAATTCCGAGGAACAGGTAGAGCGAACCTTTCATTTTGCAGTCAAGTTTTTCTGTCAATTTTCAACATGCGCAGAACGATGCACGAACGAGTATTGAAGTACCTTGAAAGAATTAGAAAGGGAAGCTGTAAAAAGAAGTAAAATGTTTTGCGTCCAAACAGGACATATACCAAGTAGGACTTATTCTAAAGCAGATGTATACTGAGGTACCGCTGTATAATTAGAACACTCAACACACATCATGGGTGATGCCAGGTTTAGCATAATATTTTGATGTATTTAAAGGTGTCTTAATTGAGTGATGATGGGGATACAAAATCTGTCCAAAGTAACATGACATGAATGATTTTAGGGATGGCCTCTACACCTGAGCCTAATCTTTAAATTATCAGTACAGCTAGTACTCGAATTACAACCTATGGAACTTAAGACCATTTGACTTTACGACAACATTCACTAGCCGTATTATTTATTCGATTTTAATTGTATAAATGTGCAATAATACTTTCATTAATTTTTTTAAATAGAAAATTATGATTTATAAGCATAAATATACAATATAATTTAACTTAATTATTTTAAAACATTTCTTCACATTACTATATACATAGCGTACTCAACTTATGATCTAACTGAGTTACGACTGGTCTGTGGTCATAAGTCGAGCACTAGCTGTATTGTTCACTTGGGTATTTTTCATACAAAATATTAGTTAATGCATGCTTAGTCCTATTAATGTAATTTAATTTATTTAAAAATCCAGCTGAAGACATCTCATGATATTCATACATTCATAAAAAACAAGGGTTACTCTTTACTCAAGTTATTAAGATTCTTATATTTTATGAGGATATTTGCTTCACAGGATGGCAGCCTCGGTGGTTTATTTTGGACAATGGTGTATTATCCTATTACAAGTCACCAGAGGATGTAAACAATGGCTGCAAAGGATCAATAAAAATGGCAGTCTGTGATATAGTTGGTGGGTGATTATATTAGAATATAAGAATGAAATGTGCTAATATTTTTTTTGGTAATGAATCATTGAGTTGACATATACAAAGGCACCAGTAAAATTTCTTTCAGTCTCAGATTGGCAGATGAATTGACTTGATTATGAATGAATGAATTTAGTGAAACACTTTTAATAAACAGGTTAATTTAAAATTCTTTTTATAACATGTTTCATTATCATACTGGTGTGATTTAAAAATACAGATTTAATATTTGATAATTTGATCAACAGTTCATCCAGCAGACATGACCCGTCTGGACCTCATCATCCCTGGAGAGCAACACTATTATGTAAGGGCCAGCACCCCACAAGATAGGCAATCATGGCTTATTGCACTTGGAAGCTCAAAAGCATCCTTCAGTGAAGCAAGTGCTGCTAAAAAGGATGCTGGTAAATTTAACATCTTTTCACATGTGATCAAACTTTACTTTTGAAAAAAGAAAAATCAGTAAATCTTATTGGCTATTGCATAGAAGATTAATTAAGATGTTTAGATGAAACAATAATTCACTCTCTGTGTTTTTGACAGATAGCATTCCAGATCAAATGAGGACTAAAAAATCCGAACTGCGGTTGTACTGTGACCTACTTATGCAACAAGTGCATTCAATAAAACAGACTCTCTCAACAGCGGATGAGAAAATGGATATAGAGGTCATTATACATGCTTCTCTCCATTTAATAACATCATTTTTGTATAAATTCTTTTAGGCTTGTGTCCCATGAATTATTTTTTTTTGTCCTTACTTTTTTCCTTCACCCACATTTTAAGTAACTTTTTTTTTATACCATGACACGACAATTTTTAGATTACATAATGATATGTTTAAGTAGCCTCATGGTGCTAATAGTAATGAGTAAACATGTTATCAACAGAAGCTGACGGAATCTACCTCGCTTATTGGAGCCACCTGTGACACATTCATCGCTACACTAGAAGATTGTATGAAGCTGGTTTCAAATACACCAATGTTTGAATCACCTCACCAACACGTCCGCGATGCAGCCATCCCACCATCCCCCACCCGGCCAAACGTTCAAAGATTGCCTGTAACTATTTTCATTTTGTATTCATTGTTTTAATCAGTTAAAACCCATAAGATGCCATAAAACAGATCATTCATGATTATTGGCTGGCTTTGTGACATAGACATACATTAATTAATATTCCAAAAGGGAATTACAAGTTATTAGTTTTTTAGGAGGTTCATCTGAAGTGAATTTGTTTAACTTTATCCCGTGAAATATGGTCAGCAATATACAGTTTAAGTATCATTGGCTATGTTCCGTATCAAATTGAAACTTTTAGAGATATTTTATCTCATTTATGTTGGATGCTGGCCCTTTAAAAACAAAATAATTTGTATGAATTATTTCAAAAAGGATTTGAAAATGATTATATTTACAGTAGAACCCACTTAACTCGAGCCCGGTTAACTCGCCAACCGTATTAAGTTGACGTTTTTTATTGGAACCACCAAATTCTCTCTTTGTCTTAGCATTTTCTCATCGGTTAATTTGATTCTTTTAAGTTGCCAAATCCTAATACCTCGAGCACAAAAGAGGGCCAAATCTTCAACTTAACGTTGGTTAGCTCGATCCCTGTCTGTTCATTTAGCGACACACTCTCGCATTTTTAGTTAAAAATAGCATCGAAATCTTGCTTTCCTCGAGACTTCCAGCTATTGTGTGATTTTACGAGATTTCAATTAAAATTACCGGATGTTTTAATCTTGTTTCACTTTTATCCGTGTGTGAATTAGTTTGACACGTCTCTATCCAGTATGTATTCACCAGAGGTGCTCCAAAATCGCGTTATCGGTCTTTAATCGTCATTATTTCGCAGTGCATGTTATATTATTATTAAACTTAATTTATTTTCTGATGCATGAATCATTTTATTTTTTAAGGTAAACGAATATCTTTAGAAAAGAAAATTAAGGTTTGTATCGAGAATCGACAGTGTTTTTTTTTATATGTTAAATTTCTGATGTTAGTTAGTTCACATATGCCTTTTGTTGTTAGCAAACATGTATATACATTTTTATAGCATGCCGATCGCTTCATCAAACAAATAACGGCAACATCACTAATCGTCCCATCACTAATTAACGCACATCATGTACATAAAGAAATTTCAAGCACATGTTATTATTTTGCCGCCATATTTGTTTTCGTTTAACTCGATCATCGGTTAGCTCGACGCCTTTTGGCATACCCCTAGGCCGTCGACTTAACCGGGTTCTACTGTACATTAATCATTTCATTGTATTGAGGGTAAATTAAACAATTATGTCATCTAATTTAAAATAATTTTTAACTTAAAACCCAATTTACTTCATATATTTCTAAACTGAAGGAATATTTTTATCTTTATCTGAAAATCACCTTTTGCTATCAGTTATCATAAATAAAAAAAACTCCAGCTTACCCTGTTAGAATTAAAATTTGTTGGCATTGGAAATGATTAAGACTTGCCTCGGTTCAAAGTGGTATTGATGCAAATTAATAACTTCTTTAGCTTGTCATAATATAATTGTTAATACAGATATCTTAAGAACTTCAGTCCTACAGGAACCGTTTTCAATGTTTCTTTTATCATTTCCTGTTAATTTGATTCCCTGTAGTGAATTAATTACAGACCTTAAGTTAAGCAGTAGAATAACATGAAATTTGAAACTTCATTGTTAACCTCTAGATATAGTAAAGGTATAGACATTTGTAATCATTCTTGCCTTATCTTTCACAGGGCACACGATCAACAATAACAAGGCCATTAGACAAGTAAGATTTTAAATTTAAGACTTTTTTTAAAGAATTGGTTCAGTCAAGGGGGTCAAGAGCTCTTGACAACTTTTGCTTAATAGACGAGAGGTTTGCCAGAGTCACGAAAAATCTTGGTTTCTCATTGATAAATAATATTGTACCTAAAGAATGATTATGAACACTGAAATTTTAGGTGAACTTTTCATGGTGACATAAGTAACAGTGGATATCAGAAGAGGGAGGACATGAAAGGCAGTGATTTCAGTAAGCTTATACGGCATACACTACGTTTAAACTGTACTCCTGAACTATAACATTGACACATACTTGGCTGTACTCCCTATTTAATTCCAAGATTGATTCACACTTTTCTTTGTTTACAATACCATTGCAATGATCAGTTGACTAGGAAATACACATTAAGGGAAAATATACACTATAAAAAATCATTCAAATTGTTTTTAAAAGAAAAATTATATAAAGCAAGTTTTAATTCGAAAAAAATTTATAGCAAATTCTGGGAAACATAAGAATATCCAGTCTGAGATATTAAAGAAAGAGTTTTTAAAAATTGACAGTATTTGCCTGTGTTACCAAAACCTGAAATAGTTTATCTTTTTAAATTTAAGTGAGGTACTATTTTCTGTAATCAAATTTTTTAAAAAATTGTACCCTAAAGCCATTTATCGTCATACATGTGCTGTAAATTTCAGAACATCCAAGCACCGGCCAGCTTCAACCAGCTTTACAGAGGGTATCAAAGTCCACACGTCTTCATCACACCATTTGGGAATGGAAAATGCTACCAACAATCACACGCTCCCTAACAGTACCTCCCCTGTTATGACCCAGCCTTCTAACCACTCTCACCCTACAGGATCTCAAACTGTGCCCGCAAGACCCCCCACCCCAAAATCTCCATCTCATGAACCGGACACGACCCAAACTTTACTCAATGGGGAGACAAGCGCACATGAAAACGATGCAGAAGTGAGGGGAACCCAACAGGATACTGTCAAACCTCTTGTTCTGTCAACTGTTGCATCGTCTGAAGATCTGGAAACTATGGATGATTTCAAAGATGCCATCGATGAAGCTATAACTACATTTTTTTCAGTTATGCCAACAAGGTCCGTTTGTTTCAGTCTACTTCTTTGACATTATATTTTAACTATTGTATTGTCATATAATTTATATTTTAAAAAAAAATGCATCATTCCTTTTGAATTATCAAAAATGCTTACTATAACAGTCAGGATGTTATTTGGTGTTGTGAAATAAGTACATGTAAGATGGATGAGTTAGACAGATGTGAGGCTAAAAATACAACAAGCTGCAAGGGACCAACTGGGTCCCTGTCAAACTCTTTTAGCTGAGTGAAAATGACTTTTCTTTTGTCATTATCATGAATTTTAATGTTGATGATTTTTATTAAACAATAGCAATGAAATGACTTAAGATCAGTTTTCAGATAAGGTCAAAATATCAACTAATAAATAGGATAAGCACAACCTTAACCCTTGATTTGAATACAATAATAATTATTTTTATTACATTTGTTTTCTCCAGTTTTGCTAATGTTGACACCAGTCAAGAAGATTATGTACATGTCATTCCATTTTTAGAAGCGTGCACCAATTTGGTTCCTATTTTTGGTTGGTACAAATGAAAATTACTACCATTAACTGCTAGCTTTGTTTTTCCACCATTAAAAAAAACACACATTTTTGATAATGTTGTTGTCATGAAGAATAAACCTAATGCCATTTTTGTTTGATATCATATAAATAAAAAAAGACAGTTATCAAAATGTATAATAGTTATTTGGAAAATATATAAGTTGAACAAAATTATTCATTTTTTTCCTTGAGTTATTTACCGTTGTATTTACAGGGTGTCCCAAAAAAATGAAAACACTCCTTAAATGACGATAACACCAACATTTATATTAATACAGCCAAGTTTCATACATCAATGAACTGTGAACAAATGTAGAAACCTGTAAATTATCCAAAGTGTTCAAATTGATGGCCATTGTGGTCCATGTACAGCTTACAATGTTCACTGACTTAATCCAATTGAAACATGTCATAGGCACACAGGTCATAGCGCACACTTGTAATGATTGGATCTCATCCGCCCGCACTTGCAATGATCGGAACTCATGGGTTTTTTTTCAAGTATTTTTATCATGTTCCTCATCTATCAGAGCCCAGGCAGACGCCTTCTCAACATATTGCCCGCCAATTCTGACACACTTCTCAGCTCCATTTATCCATGTGGCAAAACAGGTCTGAAAATCTTCGCTTTCCAAGTTGGGAAGCTCTCCCAAGACAGCAGCAACCAACTGATCACTGATTTAGAAGAGGTGGCCTCTCAGGGGATCCTACAGCTGCTGGAAGAGACAAAAATCACAGGGTGCCAGATTGGGGGGAGTAGGGTGGTGGGGTCATGACGTTGAGGCCCGTTTCCTCCAAGCGCTCGACCGTCGACATCAGCTTGTGAGCCGGGGCGTTGTCATGGTGGAACCACTACCTTTTGAAGGGCTCATGTGGGTTCAACCAGCGCATTCCATCGAAGACTTCTGGCAGGCACTTATCACGATACCAGATGCCATTTATAATCTCATTTGGCTCCAGGGGAACAGCAGCAACCACACCTTTTTTGCTGAAGAAGATGGCGAACATGATCTTCTTCACCCGACCGGGAACGTCTGGCCTTCAATGGGCCAAGCTGTCATTTTTTTAAAAGCCCATTTACTGTTTCTTCATTTCTGGATCCAGTTTGAAGAACCAAGATTATACCCAAGTGGTCAGGAGCTTAAAGGAGGGAGCCTTCCCAATTATTAAAAAACGGCTCAGGAAGATAACACACCACTGAGCATGATAAGACATGCTCCTCGTTCAGAATTCAGGGGATCCTTGATAAAGCGAGCTAAGAAGTGTGTCAGATTTGATGGGGATTACATTGAGAAGGTGTCTGCCTAGACTCTGATAGATGAGAAACACGATGAAAATACTTGAAAAAATCCCATTAGTTCTGATCATTAAAAGTGCGGTCGGAAACCTGTGACCCGTCTAATTAGGAGCGTTTTGGGTTCAATCAGTGAGCGTTGTCAGCTGTGCATGAACCACAACGGCCACCAATTTGAACACTTTCGATAATTGGCTGGTTTCTACATTTGTTCACAGTATTTTGATTTATGAAACTTTCCTGTATTATAATAAATGTTGGTGTTATCGTCATTTAAAGAGTGTATACATTTTTTTGGGACACCCTGTATTTGTATGTCATCCAATGCTAACTAAAAATGCTCAATCTCCCCCTCCACCAACAGATAAATTGAATAGTACGGCGTTCTCACCAGTGAAAATGGATTTCTGTGGCAACATTAGGGTATGTTCATTATAATTTCTAAACCTTTTTAATTAATTCCTAAAATTAGATTGTTATAAATAAACTGTTTGTTGGTTGATTGGGAATTTATAAATACAGTGGGGCCCGCTTAAGTCGACGGCCTCGGGGTATGAAAAATGGCACCGAGATAACCGATCACAGAGTTAAACGAAAACCAATATGGCGGCAAAATATTAACATACGCTTGAACTTTCTTTATAATTATATACATGATGTGCGTTAATTAGTGATGGGACTCGGAATCGTATCGGAATATCGGGACCCTATTTCTTCACTCTTTCCTAAGGTAGTTAAGACCGTTCGTTTTTAAGGACCGTTTAAGTTTAAATATAACCCTTTATTGTGTCAGCGCAGTTTTTTTCCCTAGTACATAACTACATGTATAAGGAATTTATCTAGTCCTGCCCGACACACCTCGTGCGCGCGCAGGGTCCGCTGGTGACTGGTGACTTTCCTTACAAGCTACACAAATACATAACCCACACCGTCCGTCCCCTCAGCTTACAATGGACTCGGAATTCCTTCGGTTTTTAAACTTGAGTGCTAATAGGACTAATCAACAACAATGGTGTGGGAGATTGAGAGTGGGGGTGGGTAAACTGTCTGTAATCTGTTATAATATATATTTTAAAATCTGGGGAGCCTTGTTTACAGTAATCACCCTATGATTTTTCGTCACATCACTAGCGTTAATAAATGAGAATGTACATGCACATGATTTTGGAATTTTTATTTACACAAAGGCGTTGACGTTATTTGTTTATCATGACCTATATATGACTCATAACAAAGCGAACTCTTCTCTATAAAAGTGTACAAAAATAAATTAGGAACTCCTTTTGAACTTTTGAACCTTCAAATTTGATATATTTTAATTAATTCTAACTAATAGTTAAATGGCTTTTGCACACGGCCACTTCTTATGAATGAAACAATGAGAACAAAGCAGTAGTAATAGTCAAAATGAGGTTGAAGGATGAATGGTTGCCAATGACAACAAGTCTGCACACGGTACATTTTGTTATTCCATGCGAAACTAAATGTTTTAGACATGCGATTCTGCGTGCATCTTTGCTATTGGAGTAATTACGTAATACTCGGCATCACTTACGCGGCCGATTGCCGAGTATCTCCGAGTATAAGAAAATCGGCCGAGTAGCCGAACTGATCGGTTCAGCCCTATCCATAAGAACATTTTCAAAAGCTGGCGATTTAAGTTAGTAACACAGCGCTGTGAGCAAGCGGGCTGTGACGTCACCAGTGAGGCAGAAATTGTATGCCTTCACTTGGTTATTAGAAAATCACATCTAACATTTTCAAAAGCTGACGATTGGTCATGGGGATCGAGATAACCAACACTAAGTGGCAAATTTGGCACTCTTTTGTGCTCGAAATATTAGGGCTCGGCGGCTTTAAAAAATCGAAAAACCGCTGAAAAAATGCAAAGACAAAGAGAGAATTTGGCGGTTCCAAAAAAAAACGTAGACTTAATACATCTGGCGAGTTAATCGGGCTCGAGTTAAGTGGGCCCCACTGTAGTTTTATTAGTCAATGAATTCTTTTATTAACTCTAAATGGAAACATTTTTCCATAATACTGCATTTTTATATATTGATTACATTGTTAGTACATTTTATGTTTTTAAAAAACATAACACAAAGTAACCTATACTTTATAATTCTAATGATGACCAATAATTATTTGACCTTGCACAGCAAGCAATTTTGTAACATGTGATGCAAGTAATTAATTACAAAAATATTTTAAATAGTTACTGTTTCGTTCACACACAAAAAAAAATTATTTTTTGAGATCTGATTATCAATGAAATCTCCTACTTGTAACATCAGCAATTGATCATTTCTGTCCCATTATAGTGTCCTATCTGATCTTGAATTCCTTTCTCAGTAGTTAAATGTGTATGTTTCTTTTGTGTATTTTGTTGCTGTCTTGTAGTGGAGTAGTGATGTTCAATCTATGGCTTGTGGGATTCAAGTAGACTTAGAGTTTGAGAATTTTTTATCATGGGGGGTAACTCAAAGAAGTAAAAAAAAATTTTTGAACAACATCCTTTGATTGGGTATTTCAACAGTTACAAGGGGTAAATTTAAAAAGATATAAGTACAATTCAAATCAATATATTTTATTAAAGAAGTGATATATTTTGTAATTCCTTCATGATATTCTTGATGAGCAGAGTACGTAAAGGTTATAATATTCTTAGGGCTTAAGGGGAGAGATATTTTTAAAATGAACCATTAGGGAAATGAAAAGATCTTTTTTTTATTGAGCCATAATGTTTAATCCTTTGAGGAAATAGGGTTTTTTTTGGCCAAAGAGTAAAAAAAAGTAGTTCAAAAGCACAGTTGGGGAGTATAAGGGATATAAAATTACCATAGAGATTCATTGTTCATCTGACTTACTTTTGCTATTTCATGGGGTTAAGTGTGTGTGTGGAAAGGGGGGGGGGTAATGTCATAAAAAATTTTAATACATTTTTTCAGGTACAAATGAATAATATCATTATTGCCAAAACATTCTCCGCTTATTGTCCGGTATTTTCATTTTGAGCCTCAGCATACATTGCTCTACTATTTATTTTATACAACACAGTCCTTTATTATATCCTGTCCAAAAATATTTAGGAAGTAGGGTTTGGTTATTGAGTGAAGTCAGAACTAATGGAATAATATTTGTATTTGTCTTAAAGTAAAATAGAACTAATGATAAAATGTGTTGAACATTTTATATTATTTTCACTCCAGAAAATAGAACTAATGATAAAATGTGTTCAACATTTTATATTATTTTCACTCCAGAAAATCCAACAGAAACACCTGAGCAACCCAGAGAAGTTCCTGAGCCTCCAGTCAATGGTGCTCCACGAAGTTGAGTGTGGTCAGCACACACATTCCAACTCTGCTACATCTGCTCTCTTATGGCTTAAGAGGTTGGGGCATAACTTTATTTCATTTTGTTTGTTTGCTTCTTTCAAAGCTGTTATAAAAAAAAAGATTCTGCACTAGTCCAATTTACCTTTATCATGTGATTTGGCATATTTTAAAAATGTAACTGTCATTTATGCAAGGTGAATGAAGGGTAAATATTTAGAGTTATCAAGATAGTTGTCTAGATATTCTTGCACATTTTTAGAATTATATTAACATAAAATATATATTTTGTCTTACTTTCTTTGTATTAAATACCTTTTTTTGTTGTTGTAATATCAAAATGTTTGCCTTTTGATGTGACATTTATCTTTATTTATTATATACTTTATAGGAGCTTGGAGTTCATTCGAGAATTTCTAAGAGAATGCAGCTCTGGCAGCACAGATATGGGAGTGTGTGCTGGGAATGCTTATTCCAGGACTCTTAAAAATTACCACGGATGGGTGGTCAGAGGAGTTTTTGCAGTAAGTTGTTATCATTGGCCAATCTTAATAGATAAAATACTGATATTTGACTGAATTAGCTGTCTTACTTTCGAGATCTTTTCTTATAGGTAGCAGTGAAGGCTCTTCCATACAGAGAAACATTTATAACCCAGTTGGCTGTCAAAGATGCAGGCAAGATTGACCCATTGAGTCGCCAGTTTGAGCACGCCCTGCTCTCAGACATTGAGGTTTTTGTTCAACATTTAGACCGAGTTTTGGTTGTGATCAACAATTTTTATCTGAAGCATTCCTTGGACTCGTCTGAAACTGTTTGAATAAAAGGAATATGAAGGATATGGCAAGTATGCAATTATTTAGCCATTAATATCATTTAGAAATTTTCTTTTTAAATTGTCCTTTATCTGACTATTTTACATCTTATTTAATTTTTCAATCTGTTTTTAACTTTTTATTTTCTTTAAAAAAACCCAGCTTAAAGAACAAATTAAAGGACATTCCAGTGACCAGAGAAGGAAACTCTGTAAACATTCAGCCTTTTGAGCCATGATGTTCTGTTATTCCTCATCAAGTTTGATCTGGGGAGTGTCTGTGCTCAACATCGAGAGGGGGAGACCCCAAAGTGTTACAGGGGTAATTTTATCCAAACAAAGCAACTTAGACAACCTTGTCATCAGAAGTAAATAGAAGAAAATAAATTGCCTCATCAAAATCCCAGGAGTGTTAATAAAGATGGTGTGCAATTTACCTTCAATAAAACATTTGGCTAAAATAATGCAATCAATTGTCCTGCACAGTTAATTTTTGATGTTTTGTTTTTAAAAAAAAGATTATTTTCATCAAATATTTATTTCTTTACACAAAGTAAAATTTTCTTGAATATTATTAATTTGTCTTCATACCACTTTCCGCAACTGTTACTCTTTTGCATTTGAAATTAAGTTACACTATTGATATTATTTTCTGTAACCCAGTCTTATCATCTTATTTTAGCACTAAACCTCAAAACAAAAAAGAATATAATTATTATTGTATCAGGGTAGAAGGATGAATTAAATGAATGAGATAGACTGGCATTATACTAGACAACCTTTTATTGTATCATGGATTTTCCTGAGATAGACTGGCATTTTACTAGACAACCTTATATTGTATTATGGTTTCCATTCTGATTTTTTTATTATTAACCTTGGCATTGTTGGTTTTATATTTCCGATAGGCTTAGAGAGTAGTTTGCTAGTTATCTCTGCTTAAATTGACCTTTGTAATTGGAACAACACTTCAAAATACCTATCTGATCTAATGCTTCCGTGTCATGAATGTATCCATTTTTGTGAAATTTGAAACATGTTTTCAGGAAATAATGAATAGCTATGTTAAGTTGAAAACTATGCATTGAAATAAACACCTGGTCTGGTTACTATTTTATATGTACACTTAAAAAATTATAATGTCTTCATTTAGTTTTATAAATGAAGATTTTTGTTAAAATAGGAATTTATTTTAGGAAAAACTGTGGATATATTTTAGGCATGGTTACTTGATGGGATTCTCAATATTTGCTTGAATTGTCACTTGATTCCAGTGGAGCTTTTCTGTCAGAGTCGTCCATGAAAATTATTTTTTTTCAATATATTGCCAGATGAGATATAATTCTTTTTTTCTTGTTTAAATTTTTCATCACATTACTAATATATGCATATTTTGAAAATTGCTTCACGTTGGCAGTCCAGTTATATATATGGTCCAAAGGATCATCAGAGTCCCTGGTATTTCATGTATTCCTATTGATAAATCAGCAAAACATTAATAGTGAGTCAAATGCCATTTTTGCACAATATATTTGTGCCCTTGTTGCATGTATGAAGTCAGGAGTTCTGTAACTTAAGGTAAACCTAGCTGACTTGCATAATAAAATAAAAGATATGGTTATTAGAGCTGCAGGGTCATGAAAAAAATTATCAGCACCAGTTTTAATACCAGTCATCTATTAGCCTGAAAACTAGTTTCGATGAGGAATTCATTAAACTCGTGAGCCATCCAGTTTCTACCATTTTCTGAAATCAGTCTACCATCATACCAACTCCAACCTTGATTTATCGGGAGTCTGGTGTCACATGAGATGTAAATGACGGTGACTTTTAAACTAATGACAAAGAAATGATTATATACGGACTCTTAGTTAGCCATTCTCTTGTGTGTGATATAAATATAATCCCCACAGGGTTTGCGTATGTTTCTATCTTTCAAGTTAAGGATACATATCAGTTGAATCACTTTCATGTGCTAATTAAATAAACATATGTAATAAAGAGGAATCTATAACAATGATTTATCTTCTCCTTTTTGCCAAAAATTTGGAACATTGTTGTTGCTTAATTATTTGTCAAGTTGATATTTTTGTAACTAAAGAGGTTAGTGGCGGCAAAGGCTGGAAAGTTAGTGTGAAATATCTTTATTTATGTTTTCAGAATTAATTTTTCAGAAAAGTGTAAGTTAATCATTAACTTAATGCACCCATTTTTTTATTTAAAATGACAAATTTTACTCTTAAATTGGTTCCAGGTAACTCTAAACATTTCCAAATAAATTCATTACATTTTCTCATTGTATTAAATTCTTAATGTAACAGTAGTTTGTAAAATGTTTGAAATAGCAATTTGGATAAACTCTGTTAACTTGCAGACATGAAGTTGTTATTTAATCTTAATTCATTAAAAAAAATGTTTACAATTATTTAAATATTACAATCTTTTTTGTTAACTTTTAAGTCCTCAATGATTTTTTAACTTCTTTTCATTTAACATTATTTGAGAGTGATAAGATTCCTTAAGTTGATTACATTTTTATTTCTGTTTAAAATCATTGATCTGTTGGTGATATAAACTATTGTGTATATAATGAGGAGACGATAATCAGAATGATATTTCTACTTAAGTATACATCCAAATATTTATAATGTATTTTTAGTTTTGCTTATGCAGTGATCTTTAACCATAGTTAGTGAGGTCAAATAGATGAAATTATATGTCAACCAGCCTCAGGTGTCTATGTAATTATATGGTATTAAATCTGTCATGGTGCTGGAATTAAAAGATTGTTTTCCGTCAGATATTTGGGGTGTGGTTATCAGTCTTAGTGCCTGGGCTTCAGTTGGAGAACATCATCCAAACTTGAAAATCAGTAAAAAAAATTAATTCTGTCTGGGGTTTTAAGTCATTTGAAAGACGGAATGATGACCTAAGGATCTTGTTACAAAGAAAGCTATTTGTTACCAGGGCACCAAAAATGATAGTGAACATTTCTTGAAAGTACAGAAGGATGAAAATACCAACAATCTAGGTTACAAATTGAGTAATGTTCATAGAAAAAACTGGCATCTGTCCAAACAATTTATTGTTTAAATTAATGTTATATTTTAAATTAACTCATTCGTGATTAAAGTCATGTCTTCAGATACTTACAATCCCAGCTCTAAAATAATGATTATTTTGTCTTGTGGGTTTATGATTAATGAAACAATTTTTTTTGTTTTGATAACATTAAATGAAAGAAGACCAAATGACATCTATAATATTTATTTTCCTGTTGAAATTATATTTTTATGAGATGTCGTGGAATAGAGGGAATGAAACTGTCTGGTGTAAGTGCTTATTTTGAAATGAAAGCATTCTTTTTATTTACATTGCAGTATTTTTGGGGATTATTCATATCTTTGTTTTAACAAATGGTAATTATTACTTTGATAGACTTCTGGTCAGCAGACCTGATGGCCTGGTTCATTTTTACTTTGGGTTTGAACAAATACTTTGTGGTGATGAGGTCTGCCTCACCTCTCTGTAGCCTATTAGTATTAGTATAGAATTTTTAAACATTTTGTAAATAAAAAATGAATGCTTTATTGATGTATGTGGGTGAAATTGAACCAAGGTGTAGATGTTAATTTTTAAATTGGTTGAGCCACTATATATGCATTAATACTATCAAACCCATTTGAAATATTTCTTTACTGTCTTATAATTGAACAAGATAGAAATTACAAGATTCTGGTGCAAACATAAGAAGAATTAATTAAAATTGTGGAGATTAGTTTCCCCACATGAAATCATTAACATTGTCATCCCTATGAGTATGAGAGGTATAAAAATGTCTCATGGTTAGTGCACATTAAAATAAATTGTATGCTTGCTCATAAAGTATTGAACTATTTATACAAGTAAATATCATTATATAAATTTAGGAAACATAATTAAAATAATATTGTTATTCTGTCATTTGTTTTGTTTTTGCAACTAACTTATTTTGCTTATACTTGTACCAAGTTTTTATCAACATGAATAGAATTATTGAGAAGCATGATGTGTTTTACTTAGTGTATTTATATGTGAGAATGTCTTGTGCATTGCTGGAGCAAGGTTTTGGATCAGCAGACCAACTTTGGACATTCACTGAGGGTGGTCAGCAACCAGTTTGTGTCATATGTTTCATGAGTCTTTTAGTAAACCACTCTAAATTACTCATGAAAACATGAAGCTCTTAATTTTTTTTACCCAAATAAATAAAATTGAAGAGAGACTTTAAAAAAGGAAATAGGGTCTAAACAGTTCATGATGACCTAATATTTAATGTGTTTGTTGCTAGGAATGTACTTAATAAATTATAATACTATAAAAAGGTGATTAAATCATTTTGAAAATATCTTGAGGTTAATCATTTAAAATGAAGATTTGTTTCTGTCATGGCAGTATACATTTCATTTAATTGTTATGATTTGATGTTCATATATGATTTTTTCTCTGAAATAAATGAATACATTGGATATTTTAAATTTAAAATCAAATGTATTTTTGACTTCAGTGAAACATGAATGTAATAAATTTATTCTATTCTAAGAGGGAGTTTTCATACAGAATGATTTTTTTTATTTTATGCAAATCTGTTGGTTTAATTAAATTAATGGAACACACTGTTTTTGGTTATGTGTATTTTGATTCTGGCTTTGTGTGTAAGTTTCTCTGAATGTTATTGATGAGAACCATGTCACAAGTGTTTTGTTTTTTTCTTATTCATCTCATTATTTATATCAAGGAGCAAATAAAAATAAATTTTTGCAGCCTCTCTAGATCCATAACAAAACAAGTAATAAAAACTCAAATGAGTATTTAAACGCAATTTCCAACAAAGAATTTCAGATTTTTTTATTCAAGGGAAATCATTCTAGAGTCACACAAACCGAACCCTCTATCTGGTATGGTTCAGGAGGAGTTGCTGTTCAAAGCTCGAAAAGACAGGTCAGACATTACAACTATATAAACGCAATTCCCAAGGGAAATTGCATTAAAAATACAATTTAAATAAAATTAATTTTATATGCAACCATTTGACATCAGTTCTGTTGATCTGTGGACCACACTTCTGGTGAATCTATTAAAAATTTCAGCATACATTAATTTATCTAACAAACCAAACTGGAGGGATACTAATAAATTAAATTTAAAAAGTTAAGACTGTGACGTTTACCCTATCTAGGGCAAGGTGCTCTCAACACATCAGAACATTGCATCAAAGTCTCCTTGGTTCAACTCCAACACAAGGGTTGTGTGACTCTGGTTGTTACATTAGATATAGTTATTTTACAAAATCACTTATACCAACACTTAACAATTTAATCAAGTGAGACCAGAATGACACAATGCAATTTGTATTAGCTACACAATGAATTACTATCATTGTCTCCTTGAAATATTGAGGAATTCCACAGAAATAATATACAGTAACATATTCAACATTGTACATCAACTTTATATATTAGAAAAGCTACTAATAAGCATTCCTGTCAGTGTGTTTCTACCAGTATCAGGTATCCTCCCTATGTTTATCACTCTATTCTACTCTTAATTTTTTGCTCTTCTCCTGTGCTATTCTAGTTCACTTTTCTGAAAAAAAGGCACCCTATTTACACCACTGTCCCTTTAACAGCACTCTTCCTTTTACACCACTGTCCCTTTTTTACACCACTCCTTTTTACATCACTCTCATTTTTACACAGCTGTCTTTTTTTTTACACCACTGTCCTTTTACACCACTTTCCTTTTTACACCACAGTTCCCTTTTACACTACTGTCCCTTTTACACTACTAGTACTAGTCACTACTGTCCTTTTTAAAAAAAAGTTTCTCTCAGTCATCTGGAGTTGAGTTAAAAACATTGAACTTGATAAAAGTTAATAAATAAAGGTAAAAAAATGATTTTTAAAAACCACGTTTTTATAAGTGGACTAAAAAGAAAATAATAATTTAAAACTTATAAGTTCAAGTTCTTCGATTTAGTATGACTAAAAACGTGGGGCGGGCGCTAATGAGGTTTAACATATGCGGTTCACTCATTCTCTCACTTATAGATCTCTCTTTTGCCTTCTAAATTATAAATCTTTAATTTTTATACCAAACACCCGCCCCACGTTTTTAGTCATATTAAATGAAAGTACTTGAACTTAGAAGTTTTAAATTATTTTCTTCTTTTTAGTCCACTTACAAAAACGTGGTTGTTACAAATCACATCTTATAACGTATTTATTTTACTCTTTTTAGTCTATGGGTAAAATCATAGAGTATATATTACTTTTATTGTACATAAGAAAATTCCTTAAAATGCAAAATTGCCTACATGGTTTCCATATTTTATGGATTGTCACGTCTAACCGGATGGAGGTGAGGCATTTTAGACCCAACACAAACAAACACAAACATATGGACAAACAACTTATCAATTGAAACACTACACTAATTCATATTCAGACTGCTTTCTTATTCAATTTTCTTCAATGATTTAACTCCCCTTTTAAAAATATTTTTTTTACCTCTATTTATTTTACCAAACACCTCATAAGCGCCGCCCAACATGAGGTCACGGGGTTAAATGAGTTGGCATGTGAACAAAAATACCAGACGGATAATACATTGACTTATATATAGATAAACTAAAAAGTTCAATAATTTAATAACAGTACATTCGATCGATCTGGAATTTTGATACAATGCATTGTCATCCAAGATCTATCTGTGGTAAAATTTTGAGCTCTCTAGGGACCATCAGAAGTGGTTTAATTTTACGTTGGCAGATTTGAAAAATTGTGGACAGACAAACCACCAACAAACAAACAATGCCACAGGAACGAAAGCGCGTTAATAAAAACGTGGTTAAAAAAGGGAAATATTGTCATATGGTCACTACTGTTCATATTAATGACAGAACACCTCACAGTTGGTTATATCTGACTGACAAGGTTTTGGGCAAGACCGTTTTATCAGGGGGGGCAAGTCAGTGTTATCAGGGGAGGCAAGTACTTGTAGTTTTCCTGTTAAAAAGGTAGATGATATTTAATTTCTTTGTAATCTTTCTCTGTTCTTTGCTCTGTTCATAATTTGATCAATCTTCATTCTATGCATACTTGTTTATCGTTGTCAGTCAAAATCCTGGGATCCCTTGAAACTATCCATCAGTTTTTGGATCTCTCTGGTTTTTATAGAACTTTGCTCTTATTAAAACCACCAGTTGACTGGTCTTTCCTGTTGCTCATTATGTTGAGCAGCAATTCTTGGAACATCTCACCAATGCCTTCACCTGTTAGTGCAGATGTTTCAAAATATCTGGAAACAGAACACATGAGGTCAACTTGTTGTGGATCTAACTTTATGGTAAGATATACAATCACCTGCTGATTTAGTGTAATTAAATTACAAACATGAAAAAATTTACCTGAAAATAACAAACAAGTTTACCCAAACATGACAAATTTTACCCAAACATGACAAATTTTACCCAAACATGACAAATTTTACCCAAACATGACAAATTTTATCTAAACATGACAAATTTTACCCAAACATGACAGTTTACTCGAAAATGACAAAGTTTACCCGCATTTGTTGTTTTGAGCAAATTTCTTTCCATCAGCCATTGTTATTGACCTTCTCTGCTGTAAGTCTGTCTATAAAAGTTAAGAAAATATGTACATTTAAAATCAAGTTACTTCTACATTATTTTAATAATAAGTAATAACTATTTTACAAAATATACCAAAATATTTGTGAAAGTTGCATGTGTGGTTGTTGTTTAAAAAAAATTAATCATTTATAACAAAATGTTTCTCTTTAGAAACCTTATATTAAATGTACCCAACAAATGGCACTTAAAATACCTTAATGACTTAATGTAGAAAATCCATCAGTAGTAGGATATATAAATAACAACACTGGCCTTTTATATAATGTAATTGATGTGTTTTTTTATGCAAAAAAGATGGGAGACTTCTAGCTGGTGATATGTGTAGCAATAGATTTATATAATGAAACCCAAATGGAAAGAATTAGAAAACGACAAGATCATGGCAATCTTTGATTTAAGAAGCCTCCATATAACATGATGACAAAACATGAAAGCAAAGGAGCAACTTCTGTAGGGAACAAAATACTAGTACTAGCCAGGAAAGTTGGAGGAAAACCTTGCACCTGGAAGATCCCATTCATCCCTTGCATTTACTGAGCAAGAATATTTCATGCAAGAGTAATTTCTAACAGCCATTAAAACCCAAATAGACAGAAACAGGGCCAAGACAAATGCAATGATTAAACTGATTAGGAGTCTCAATTAAAAATTAATTAAATTGAAGTTAAATGAACAAAATCTCTAATAATCAGTCCTCAGCCATCAGTCAGAGTTCATCTCTAGTGCATCTATTCTGGAGATTTATTATAAAATATAGAAAAACAAAAAACTATAAATTCAATTAAATAAGTTGATATTATTTCTAAAAAAACAAAACAACTAAAGATAAAAATATCTTCCCACAAAAAATATGTAAGACTAGTGTATTACCCGTCAAAAATGACAGAAGTTTTTAAAATAAATACATTTCAGCTGAAATCTATTAATTTTGAAAAATTACACATCAGAATAAAAAAATAATGTAATACAGAACTTTTGTTTATTTTTATTTTATTCATTAATTTTTATATTTTATAATTATGCGGACGTTCGAAAAGAGTTATTTTTGGTGCTGTAATTTGGTGCACTGCGAAGGTACGGATATACATAGCAACTTATGTATATTGATTAATAACTATGAATTAATTTATTAATAATAAATTACATTTGCATTAATTCTTGTGCTGCAAACTTTTAGTTACTTATGTTATGTATAGCATTTGACAACTAAAAATGCAAAGAGAACACAGAATGTTATGGAAAGATGATTAATCTAGATTTGGAAAATCGTAAAATTGATATATGGATAACAGAAAAGATTTGCTTTTATGCAACAACTCTGTCTTTCCTTAAAAAAAAACAACACTATCACCTTATTTCCAACTATAAAAATCACTGGCTTTGTGGGTGAGTATTTTGCTATTTCCTTCAGCCAGTAATCTAGAGATTCAAAAGATGTACTGTTGGTGACATCATAGACAATAAAGATGCCATCCGTCTTTGTGTAAAGTTCATTTCTCACTTCAAAATATTCTGAACTGCCAGACAAGTCCCATAGGTGAACTCTTACTGAAATGATATGGGTAGTTATAAGTCCATTTTTCTTATCAGATAAGGATATTTATTTTATTATTTAAGTTTTCAAAGTTGTAGTTAATTTTTATAACACCATAAATTTAACTACAATTTCAAGAGAATACATTTCAAACAAAGTTAAAATTTGACATGTAAAACATTTGCAAATTAAAATAATTTTTTTAGTTTTATAACGCTGATCTGTTGCATTTAGTCAACTCCTGTAATAATTTGTTTAATTTCCTTCATTAAAATAATCAAAAAATATAAAGTAAAGGTACCAAGCACATCTATTAACTTTTAAAATTTATTTCATCAATAAATTATAGGAATTTTTTGCAACCACTTTAAAAGCTTTATTTCAGGGAAAGAAACTATAAGATTTTAATAACAAGTAGTCCATGGATAAAAGAATGTTAAAAGAGGTCAGACTACCAAACTGTGTAATTAGTCTGGCTTTTGAAATACACTATTAAAAGATTATTTTGCTATCTTTATGTCAATGAAGGAAAATTAAGGAATAGATACAGATTTAAAAAATCCACCTGATATTTTTGATAATAAATAATGTTTGTTAGAGACTTACAATCAATTCCATTGAGATGCTGAACTTTAAATCCATAATCAGCTCCAACTGTTGCCTGATAACCTGGACTGAACTGTTGTCATTTGTTTGTTAGAATAATTTTCATTTTCAATGATTGTTTTAAAAAATATTTTTTTAAAAATTACTGCGTACAATGAAAACTGGGTGGGTTTTGAAGGCCTTTAAATATCATGAAATAATCAAGATAAATCTAACACACAATAAAGTAGTTGTGGATCAATGAAGCCCTGGATAATGCAACACCCAGAGTGGGAGGCTATGACAAAGGGGTGAAGTGAGCATGTACTTTTCATTTATACAAGAATAGCCAAACATTAGCATTTTCTAGTCTGTTTTCCATCGGTAGGGGGGAAGGGGTGATTTTTCTGTTGAGTTTCTGCTGCCTATTTGGGTATTTGGGAAATACTCCTACATTTTGAAATTTTGTTTCAACTTTTAATCCTAGGTTATACCTAGCAAATTATGGTGTAAGCAGTAATAATCGTGACTTATTAGTTTTAGTACTCCATTACTTTAATGGCTAGATCTGTTGCTGTTTTTACCCAGCCCTCTTTCTTTTTAGATATGTTTATTTATTAGCTATTTTGAAGAGTACTTGGGAGGGGGAGGGGGCTAAATTTGACATAAGCCTCCATATGCAAAATATTAAAAATTGTCAATCCTTTTCAGTGTGTCTGTACTAACATAGCTAAGTAGCTTGTTTGTTTGTTTTATTGTAAAATCTGTTACCTTGCTGTCACAAAAATGTTTTATTAAGCATGTCTTTCCTGTACTAGAACTGCCTACACAGATCAACTGAAAATTTTGAGAAGCAACAAAATTATTAATAATTGTTATACTTCATGTGTTCTTATCAGAAAATTAATAGAGATTGACATAACTGAAATAATTTCAGACATTAACATACTGCTAAGTAGATGATATAAGTAAATATTTAAATGAGTGTAATTTGTTTAAGAAAAGTGCAGTTATTTGGTTTTTCTCAAATTTGTGAGTAGACCTACAAGTCTAGTATTATTATTTCAATAAAGTGACTTTAAAAGAGACATTGAGCTATGCATCAAGATATGTTGCAATTTATAAATACATGTACTGCTAATCTCAAACATATATGATTATAAGGGTGATCTTATTTTAGCCTAAAGTATAACTATATTAAAGTGCTAATATTATCTATTTTAGGTCATAAGCTGAAAATCTGAAGGCTTAATCTTGATGAAGGATAAAGTTTTAGTCATGGTGAGTCATGCACATGATGACTGTTTTTATTTTAAAATTTTACTACATGTGAGTCTAATTAAGAATAGTCACTTTAAATTAACTATCAATAATTTATGAAGAAGGTTAGACAAAAATGAAATGCAATAATTCTTTATAATTTTTGTCTTACTTATTTAATAATTTACAGTAACAAACTTAGTATAGTATAAAGTATGCAATTTAAATAATTAATAATATTGACAATATTGATCATTATGTTCTATTGTTTTAATATTTCAGTTTTTTAATTATTAGGGCTTATCTTATCTTATCGGTTACAGACGCTCTTTCTATACAGAAGATTATTGCGTCCTACACTTATCTATGGTTTGTGTTTAGTCCTTCATTTTTATTAGAGATTTGAATGTTGATAAAGTGTTGATTTTCCTGGTTTCTTCAGGCAACCCATTCCACGCCCGAATTCCGGAAGGGAAGAACGAAAATTTGTTTGTGTTTGTTCATGCATACGGAATAAGAAAGGTGTTTTTATCCTTCTTGTCTTGTCTTATCTATACAGACGCTCCTTCTATACAGAAGATTAATGCGTCCACAGACCATGCCGGTCTGTTGGCAAGCGATGCAGCGATCACAGGCCATAGCTATAGGGGTTCCACGCATTAACCAGCCGCCTTTATTTCCCTAACTAGTGTTAGGTACCCATTCGGAGCTGGGTGGACTCAGGGACGCCCTAAGCCCCGGGAACAAATCCTTGCCTTAACATGGATTCGAACCCGTGATTCGCATGCCACTCGACCACCTATCTGAGGGTTGTATTAAGTTATCTGTGTGTTGTATTTCCAAATTAGAATTAATTGCTTTATGTATGATTACTACTTTACTCTTGGTTCTTCTATCCTCTAGTGTTTCAAGGTTTAATGATTTAACTAATGGTGTTATACTTGTCAGTTTTGAATATTCTCCAGTAATGAATCTGGCAGCTCTTTTTTGAATTTGTTCTAGTTAATCAATGTTTTCTTTGGTGGATGGGTCCCATACAGAAGATGCATATTCTAATACAGGTCTCACCAAAGTGAGGTAGCATTTTAGTTTTACATTATTACAAATGTGTATTCAGGCAGTATTTGTAATTTTTGTAGGTGCAAAGAGTAATAACCTGTGCTAAAATGTCTTCAACGAAAAACACACAAGAAGACAATCATAAGAATGAAAAAATAGCTGTTAAAATTATGGAGGAAAGCTCATTAATGGAGGAGGAGTACAGAGCAACAATCTTCTAGCGCAATAAGAGAAATGCTGAAAGCATGGGAAACTGTTGCAACCATCACCCTAATAAGGAGGTGGCTATTCATGCTACAAAATTTAATTGATTAAGAGATAATGTTGTGACACATGCTTGTCAAATTTTGAAGTGTCTGCAAAAGCAAATGTCTTTAGACAGTTTTCTAGTTAAAAAGAATTAATTATTTGTGATAAATTAATATTTTTATTTAAGTTTATCGTTTCAAATCTAAATTGTATTCCAAGTTGTTACACTCCTTAATAATTCATAAGTACAATGTAATATTATTTGAATAAATGTTTGAATTTTTTAAATAAAAATTAGTATTTTTTTAGACTGGAACGCATTAACATATTTTACATTGATTTGTATGGGATAAATTGTTTCGTTTAACGAGTATTTCGCTTTAATTAACGAGTAAGATTCTGGAACAAATTAAGCTCATTATGAGAGGTTCCACTGTATATCCCTTACAGCATGTATCAGTTCTAATTTCAATCAGTGTCAATGTCTATGGATATCTATATCCATAATTAAATATAGTCTTGCGTTTTTATTAGAGTTTTGAACATAAAACGTGATAGGGTTGTTGGTTTTCCTGGTTTGTACAGGTAACCCATTCCAAGCCCAAATTCCAGAAGGGAAGAAGGATAATTTGTACATGTTTGTTCTTTCTTGTATATCGATCAAGAAAAGTGGTTTTATACATATGTCTGAATGTTATGTGAGATTAATGTTGCGTTGGATTTCCAAGTTAGAATTTAATGCCTTAGCTGACCTAGCCTTTTGAATTATTATTACTGTCTTTAGTCTTTGTTCTTCTATCCTATAGTGCAGGGGTAGCAAGATCTGTAGTAGAGCCAATTTAAAAATAAATAAAAATGTTGAGAGCCGCATTGAAATTGAAGCACTATAATTCATGACCAAATCCTTTTTGTTATTTAATAAGAAAAATATTTTTATTCAAATTTAACGATTTAAACTTTTCAATTTTATTTTTATGTTAAAGAAATATATGCATTATAGTTACACAATTAATACATATGAAGACCACAAGGGAAACAACGGCTAAGTGACATTTTTAAAATTTCTTAGTTACACCCTGTTTCTGACAGAGGGTCATAAATAGAATGTTCTGAATGAGGTTTTATGAAAAGATTATGTCTCTAGTCCAATTAAAAATTCAAATCTATTTAGTTAATTTATTAGAAATCTGTAAAATTTTGAACTTTAAAACTTGAATATCTCAAAACTACAAAAATGTCACATAGCTGTTTCTTCCCTTGAGCTCTTCATATGTAAATGTAAATATAGTAATAGGGAAAGGCTAGTAATTAATAATAATAATATAATTATAATATAAATAAATATATGTAATTAGTAATAGTAATAAGTTAATAAATAGCCCGTTAATAAATTTAAAGTCTTCGGTATAGCCTTAGTTAAGTTAAATAAGTAAAGTCAAGCCTACTTACAACTTTCAAGTTGTTAATTTATTATTTACTAGTTCAGTAGTGTTATAAATAAGTTATATATTATAATGGGGACGCGGTGGTCGAGTGGCAGCGCACTGGACTGTCGTACCGATGGTCACGGGTTCGAATCCGTGTGAAGGCAAGGGTTTGTTCCCGGGGCCTAGTGTTATAAATAAGTTATATATTATAATGGGGACGCGGTGGTCGAGTGGCAGCGCACTGGACTGTCGTACCGATGGTCACGGGTTCGAATCCGTGTGAAGGCAAGGGTTTGTTCCCGGGGCCTAGGGCGTCCCTGAGTCACCCCGCTCCGAATGGGTACCTAACACTACATGTAGTTAGGCAGCTGGGTAATGCGTGGAACCCACAAAGCCGTGGCCTGTGATTGCTGCATCACTTGCCAACAGATCATCTGTCATGGTCTGTGGACGCAACTATCTTCTGCATAGAAGGAGCGTCTGTCTATAGACTAAGATAAGATAAGATAACTAACTAACTACATTTAAACTTAACACTCCACCAACTTTAATCCAAACTAAATTAGCCACAACTTCTGTGAAGGGTTTTTTCAAGGATCCAGATATCCGATCCATTAGTGATCACAACTTTCTATCATTATCATGCTTTCCCATACACATGAATTTATAATAATTGCTATTAAAACAGCGATTTTTCCATTTTTCAAAACGGAAACAAGCCATTCGTTGCTAAGGAATATAGCTATTAATATGGAAAGTATGCTTTAGTCATTGTGCTTTTTATAAAAGGATATCTCAAAGGTTTCATATAATTTTAATAAATTTTTAAACGTTTTTTAAAAACTTATCAATCATTATGTTGTGTCAATAACTTCCCTGGTTGCTGAATGCTGAATAATAGGAATTGCATTTAGTTTATGAAAAAAATGTCGTCAATCCGATTACTCTTTTGGGCCAATAGACATTTAGGAAGAGTAATTTGTTATCTCCTCTAACTGAAGTTTCCTTAGAAACGAATATACATTGGTAGGAGTGTTTTCTGTTTAAATGACACCCAACTCATATTTAAACTAACATCCAGGAATGGAAACTCCACACAGTGGCAGTGTTTCCATAAATTCAACGGACAAAGTTTCCCCTAAAGAATACCAAGACCAACAAAATTACCAATTTCAAAGCCAAAATGAAAAGGAATTTGATTCTAATTCTATTACTAATGTTTCTAATTTAAATAAGCTAAATCAAAACTTAGACTTAGGGGGTTCGTCAGTTTTAATTAAAGATGATCTAAACGAATTAGATGATTTGGAATTATTAATAAATACTGATCAGTTTAAAGGAGAAACTTTAAGAAAATCAGGTAAAATTAAATTAAATCTACTTAATTCTTAGACTTAGACTTAGTAAGTTTAGTCATAGTCATAGTAATAGTATACTGAAAATAGTCATGAGTCATAGTCAATTATCATAGTCTAAAGTTAAAGTTTATGTTAGAAATGGAGACATCCTTTGACTAATTTAACTACTTACCATTGATTTAATGTATTCAAAGTTAAATAAATAATTTAGCATCATTAAAAAAATAAGCTTATAATTTATCTTCCAATAAAATAAATTTATAAAGATACGCCAGATACAATACTTACAGATCATACTAATGATCCTGATATCACAATCTTGTGTGAAAGATGTTCTATTTACCTAAACATCAGAAATCTGCCTTATCACAGATTATATCATAATGCCTTGTCTACCTTGTTCTACAAGCACCCTAACAAACCTTCTGATGTTAAATCTCTGTTTCAACGAAGAAACTTGATCATTAAAAAACTCACTAGTGAAGCAACAGCTGAAAATCCCCTCACTCCGCAATTAGTACAGAGAATTAATGAAGCTTATGAACTTTTAAAAAATGATCTAGAAGATGAAAGCTCTGAATTATTTGAAATACCAGAGAACATAGACATCAATGTGGAAAGTATTTCTCTTGAAAGTAGTCCAGATTGTATATATGCCGTGGGGCTTTGTAGCAGTAAAAATAAAACCTGGAGAGCGGAGATGGAGGATGTGAAAGTTTATCAGGATTACTTTGGAGAAAACAGACATAAATGCTACCTGGCAATATTTGATGGATACCATGGCAGTAATGCAGCCCAGAAATCTGGAAATGAGCTACATCACATGTTGCTATCTGAGATGTGCAAATTTGACTCAAGTATCAAGTCTACTACAGCACGAAATTTTGCTGAGTCTGTGCCGGCAAGGGAAGAGTATGAGTTTCAGAGACCAGAAACAAGAGGGAGTTTTAGGGTTAACCTACATCAAACAAGTACTGTCTTTGTTCAGGTATGTCTTATCTTAGCTGTTACAGATGCTGCTTCTATACAGGAGATTATTGGGTCTTGCATAACAAACCTAAATCTTGCCATGTCATTTTAAGCCTAATAGGAAAAAAGGTGGTGGTTGAGGTGGGTGGGTTAAAAGAGGGGAGGGGTAAAACTATTTTGTAAGGCATTTAGTGTAATTGTATGTTGTTCAGATTACAATGTCTTGTAGGTAAATGATGCTACACAACATTAAAATAAAACTTACTTAAAAAAAACTCAAATTTCAGAAATTTTCTAACCTTATACAGCCTACTTGAAACATAAAATTACTTTGTCAAATGGTTCTTTGGGGAAATTATTCTTTCTCAGTGTAAATCCACTATCTGTATATAGGGTAATCTCTATTATAGCTCTATCTCTCTATCATATATCTTCTATGTCTATCTCCTTATGAAGTCTTGCTCATACACTTTGGATTGCATTGTTTATTTCAACACTAGTTATTCTGACACTCACCTTTCATTCATTCACATTTCAAACTCTGGGCTAAACTACTCTCATCTTTCCCCCAATCAAAATAGAGGTGATCCTCACATTAAAATGCATGAAAGTGGTTTTAATATCTTGGCACAGGCTGTAGCTAAACAGGGTGACATGAAATTGGGGAGTCCACTACATAAACAGTTTAAAATGTTTTAGTGGTCTCTATAGTTATTATAACTTTAATGCACAAAATGCTATCTGTAAATTCAAAATATTACATTCATGGAAAAGAACTGACCCAAACTAAAGATGCAAAATACTTAGGAGTCTTAATAAATGAGAAACTATCATGGAATCCCCATGTCAATGAAGTTATTAAAAAATCAAACAAATACCTTAGGCTTTATAAAAAGAAATTTTAACAAATGTAATAGAGATATAAAACTAAAATGCTACCTCACTTTGGTGAGACCTGTACTAGAATATGCATCTTCTGTATGGGACCCATCCACCAAAGAAAGCATTGATAAACTAGAACAAATTCAAAAAAGAGCTGCAAGATTCATTACTGGAGAATATTCAAAACTGACAAGAATAACACCATTAGTTAAATCATTAAACCTTGAAACACTAGAGGATAGAAGAACCAAGAGCAAAGTAGTAATCATACATAAAGCAATTAATTCTAATTTAGAAATACAAAACAAAGATAATTTAATACAACCCTCAGATAGACATAAGGGTAAAAACACCTTTCTTATTCCGTATGCAAGAACAAACACATACAAATTTTCGTTCTTCCCGTCCGGAATTCGGGCGTGGAATGGGTTGCCTGAAGAATCCAGGAAAACCAACACTTTATCAACATTTAAATCTCTAATAGAAATGCAGGACTAAACACAAACCATAGATAAACGTAGGACGCAATAATCTTCTGTATAGAAGGAGCGTCTGTAAACAGATAAGATAAGATAAGATAGAATGAATAATTTTGATGGCAAAATGTAATTTTATTATTGGAAATATTAGATTCCTGCTATTTAATCTTATTCTAGGAAATATTAGATTCTTGCTACAAGAAATATGATGCAATGATGAATAATAAAGAGGATGCAAAGGAAAAAACAACCAAGAAGAGGAAAATTGACCACCCTTTTGTTGAGGACATGAAGAAGGTAATATTATGGATATTTAATTTAAAAAATAACAAAGCAATCTTTCAAAACATTCAACAGAATATCTGTGTTAGACAGTTTTTTTTAATGGTGTTGATTAGTCTTTCTGCACTTTTTGTTAGGTTTTTTTTGTATCCCAAATACTCAGTGAGCATGACTTCAGTCATGATGCTACAAGTAGTTTGTAGATTTGTGATTAGTTACTTAAATAATTTTTGTAATATTTTCATAAAATTTTAGCTGAAAATTTGTGAGTAACTCATTTTTAAATCCATGATATTAACTTCACCATCTTGTCTTTCTCTCTGTCGTGGTCCCACCCATGGGAAAAACAAAAGTAAAAAATGACCCACTTCCCGTAATCCTATTGAGCTGAAATTTTTGCACATAGACTTGTGTCACCTAACAATGCATTGTATAAAAATTTCAGATCATAATTAAATTAATGAATTTTTGGTTTATCTCTATGTAACTCTATGTAACATGTGTAGCCGTCTGCTAAAGTTGACCTCCATGGGTCACTGGAGGTTCACTCCAGCCCTCAATGTTACAAGGGTCTGTCGTGCGGTGTGTATTATATTGAACATAATCAATACTTTTAGTTATTTTACATATATAAGGGATTTATAGTCAAAAACTTTGTTTTTACAGGTTGTTTAATTAAGTTGCTCTTTTCCCCCCAGGCATTCAAGAAATCTTACCTGTTGATGGACATACTCCTGGCCTATGGCAAAGATGAAAGGTCAAAGGTCAGGTGGAGTGGTACATCGGCCTTGACAATTGTCATCCAAGACATGGTTGATATGTCAGACAGAGTTTTCATTGGGAAGGAACCTCCAGTGGATGGCGGTGACGCAGGAGACAACAGAGAAACTGACCTTGGTGTCATCTTTGTAGCTAATGCTGGTAATTCTGTCCACTATTCATCATTGAAATCAACTACATTAGGTCTAATTTAGTTCTATTGAAATTTTCACAACTTTTTATGTGCAGTTCAAGTTAAAATTAATGAAATGATAGTTTACTGTAGTTAATTAAAGTTCATATTGTTAAAGAATAATTATAACATTGTAGATATGTGAATATGGTAAGAACTGTTATAAGGCAGTGTGATGGGTACGCATGACAAATAATTGTAATAAATGAGGATATTAAAATCGTGCTTGACTAAGTAAAAATTTGTGTGACTATGTGATATAGTGTAGAGCATTTGTAAAAGTGAATCCTTGAATTTAACATCGCTGCCATTTTGTATCAACCATATTCAGGACATAAAGTGTTCTTAGGATTGCCTCATATTATTTTAATAAAGAAGTTATCAATGCATATTACTAAAAGATTAATAAATGTAACAAATGTTTACTAAATGAATATCTGTTTGACTAATAAAAGTTCATAATATTTGATGTGTAATGCCATCTGTGACACTGATAACTGCTTTCTTCATTAGTGCAAACTGTCCATGCTCGTCGTGCTCTGATCTTCTAAAACTCTCTTAAATAAAAGATTATTCAAATTTTTCTTAAATTTTTCTATGCTTAAAACTTTGGAGGACTTACAGATACGTGCTTTGAAGTTAATTCTTTTAAATAATGAGTGCTGATCCATCTATAAAGCCATCTATACGCGGATGGACGATTAGTGCTACACAAGACACCATAATCATCCATGAATTTTGACATAGTTAGGTGTTAGAAATTTTTTAAAATATATTTATATTTCAACATAATTCTTAAAAGTTTTCTTACTTTTTCTGAGAACATTATAGTTAAACTTTCCAAAGGAATCCCAGATTTTAAAAAAAAATCGTTATAGTTATACCTTATCAAACAAAGTTTATTCAACATTTTACTCAATGTCATTGTCAGTGTTTAACTTAAGTTACTCGCAAGGGATGACGGCTGGCAGATTCTAGTTTTGAGGTTTTTCCTCAGCCAGGCAGCTCAAGAGTTCTGCTTGTCAAAAACAACACAGCGTATCGACTTTCCAGAGATCACACCACCAACAGCCGAAAAGAAAAGGATAGAATTAAAAAATGTGGTAGGCTTAATACAAATTTATTATTATTTTTTGTTGTTGTAAAATTTGAAGGAACAGTATTTTATATTTCTATAACAGCTAGTGGAGCAGGGTTTGATTGGAATTGAAAATAACTTTTAGTTTGAAACATTTCTTAAGATTTATAAAAACGTAAGTGAATACAATTTTTTTTTACATGGCATGTAAACTGTCCCTCACATATAAAATTAAATATGTATTCATGTAGGTTTGGTGTCTTCCATTGGTCCATAATGGAATTTCCAATTTATAATTATGCTAGGCTAGAAACTAAAGCTGTAGTGTCTCAGGAATTGCTAGGTTAAAAATGCTCCATGTGTGGCCAGATTTAAATGGTCCTATGACTATGACTGTCTAGATTTAAATGGTCCAATGTGTGTCTAGATTTAAATGGTCCAATGACTGTCTAGATTTAAATGGTCCAATGTGTGTCTAGATTTAAATGGTCCAATGACTGTCTAGATTTAAATGGTCCTATGACTGTCTAGATTTAAATGGTCCTATGACTATGACTGTCCAGATTTAAATGGTCCAATGTGTGTCTAGATTTAAATGGTCCAATGACTGTCTAGATTTAAATAGTCCTATGACTGTCTAGATTTAAATGGTCCTATGACTATGACTGTCTAGATTTAAATGGTCCTATGACTATGACTGTCTAGATTTAAATGGTCCTATGACTGTCTAGATTTAAATGGTCCTATGACTATGACTGTCTAGATTGAAATGTTCCTATGACTGTCTAGATTTAAATGGTCCTATGACTGTCTAGATTTAAATGTTCATATGACTGTCTAGATTTAAATGTTCCTATGACTGTCTAGATTTAAATGTTCCTATCACTGTCTAGACTTCAATGGTCCCATGCATGTCTAGATTTAATTGCTCCAATGGTACATTATATAAACATTTTAAACAAATTCTTTTTTTATTTGAACCAAGGTGGAAACTTTAGTGCCAGTGAAAAACAGTCCTGCGTCAATGGTGTCTCTTTTGTTACCCGAGGGCTTGGTAACCACGGCGACACATCCCTGAAGGAATGCATCATTTCTGAACCACACGTAACAACTGTGGCCATAGATCAACAGGCCCAGTTCCTGGTTGCTGCATCATGGGGTATCTGGGAGGTGTTCTCTGATGAGGAGGTGACCAGTTTGTTGACCAAGGTACCACACTAGTGTTGTCCTTGATGATTCTGGTTGTTTAGCTTTGGGGGTGGGGGGGCCTCAAAAAACAAATGCAGTTTTAAAACCATATTCAGTAAGTTGACATCAGAGTCAGTGAACAAAGTTCAACTGGGGCAGATTGTTTGCATCTCCCTTATTCTTCAGAGACAGTGTAAGGGTTCCATTTTCTCTAGGCTTTTTCCTGTATACTTTATCACTGACACAATACCTGGTATCTCCTGTAATTCTCCTGTTGGTTTTCTCAGTTGCTGCCTCAACAACAAGTGCCGCCACCCAGCAGGATGAGCGACTCACTCGGTGCGCTTTTCCGTCCTGTGAGTAAGGGCAGCCACAGAAGCCCTGACGCTCCAACCTCACCCACTGGTCAGACGGACCTTAAGATGGACATCTGGGTCAGAGATGAGAGAGATCTGTCAGAGCTATCAGGTCAGTAGTTGAAAGCAGGTCTTGAGCTATCAGGTCAGTAGTTGACAGCAGTTCTTGAGCTATCAGGTCAGTAGTTGACAGCAGGTCTTGAGCTATCAGGTCAGTAGTTGACAGCAGTTCTTGACTGTTTTCTTTTAAGGCTGTCATTGTCAAAGTGTTCAAAACTTATCCACTAGAGCAGCGGTTCCCAACCTGTGGATCGCGACCCCCCAAGGGGGTCACAATGGGGGTCGCCAACTGTCGACTAAAAAATATTAAATATAATGCAACTTTGCTCTATTTTGTAAAAACTTTATTGAAAATGACTTATTTTAATTTCATGGGGGTCGCGGTTCACATGGCTTATATAAAAAGGGGTCACCACTCAAAAAAGGTTTGGAACCTCTGCACTAGAGGTCCAAGACTCAGGTGTGCTGTAACACTAAATTTTAATATCATTGCTTTCAAAACTAACTCAGAGATTTAGTTCATCCTTTGGGACCCGGTCTCGCCT
The DNA here is from genome assembly GCA_944989445.1 of Ampullaceana balthica. Taxonomy (NCBI): domain Eukaryota; kingdom Metazoa; phylum Mollusca; class Gastropoda; family Lymnaeidae; genus Ampullaceana; species Ampullaceana balthica. The sequence continues at coordinate 160,188 of CALYLW010001124.1, forward strand.
TCTTGACATTACTTGGGAGCTCGGCCTATGTTTCTGTACTGGCCCTGTGTCCATGTGCTGGCCCTGTGTCAATGTGCAAGCCCTGTGTACATGTGCTGGCCATGTGTCCATATGCTGGCCATGTGTCCAAGTGCTGGCCATGTGTCCATGTGCTGGCCATGTGTCCATGTGCTGGCCATGTGTCCATGTGCTGGCCATGTGTCCATGTGCTGGCCATGTGTCCATGTGCTGGCCATGTGTCCATGTGCTGGCCATGTGTCCATGTGCTGGCCATGTGTCCATGTGCTGGCCATGTGTGCATGTGCTGGCCCTGTGTACATGTGCTGGTTCTGTATCCATGTGCTGGCTTTGTGTTTGTCTCGCTGGTTGCTAGCTTAATCCATGCTAATGAACAGATAATGAACATCTGTGCCATTTTGTTTTAGGAAGCCAACTTGGTGACACCCTTGAACTCACTGATGATGTTCAACTGAAAAGATCGGTTCAAACTGAGAAAATTTTTGGTCAACCTGTGGACAGTGGTCAACTGCTGGTTGAAAGTAACTGGGAGGACACGTGTCCATCTGAGAACAGTACCGTGCCCACCCCACCAACAGATGACCAAGTCATGGGGGAGGACAACTCTGAGACAACTGAAGAGACCAGGAGGCTCGCTCTGGCCAAGTCCATGGCCGAACACTTGACCCAAGCTGCCCTGTTTGCTGGTTCCCATAGCAACATAACCGTCATGGTAGTCCTGCTGCCCGGTTGTGGACCTGTGTGATCAACCTGATGGGTTGTATGTGGAGTTGGATGAGGGAAAGGGGTTTCAGATGCTCTGTTGTTGGGTTGATGTTAGATCAAAACGAGGTTGTTCTAAACATGGGATTTTTTGGTGTGTGTGAACTTTTGGGTTGAGGCATGTGTTACTGTGTGTGTGTGTGTGGGTGGGGGGCGGGTGTAGGTTTGATCTATGTGATGTTTGTTTGGTTGGTGTGTGTGTGATGCTAAGATCGATGTGTGTGATGTCTGTTTGGTCTTTTTGATGTTAAGATTGGTGTGTGTGATTGTAAGATTGATGCGTGTGATGTATGTTAGATTGTTATGTGCTGTTAGTTTGGTATGTGTAGTTTGTCTAGGAGTCTGTATTTGGCTTGTTGATATGAATGAGGTACACTTACTTTATGGATCATGATTTTGTTTTCTGTTTATATTTGTGTGGGTTTTTTTTCTCTAGTAAGGTGTATTATATTATATGTGTGTAACATTTGGTTCTTATCTATAAAATATATTAAATATATTTGAAAGACAATCCCTTAAGTCTTGTAACAGATTATTATTTATTTATTTTAAAGCTTTAATCTATTAATCTAGAATTCTGAATACATTTTATAGTAATCTGCCATTTGTTCTATAATTAAAGAACTAACTTATAGAAATCTTTTAATGATAACAAAATGGGACGGAATGTGGTATTAAAATTGTGAATGTCCCTCATGGGAGGTAAGCATTGCATTTTTTAAAATCTTTAAACTTTAACATTAATTGTTCTCTCATATTTCTCAGGGTTTTTTTTAATTACCTTTCGAGGTCATGTCCATTATTGTAGTCTATTTCGGTATCTACTTAGAGAGATAAGTAGGAGGTAACTTGAAATGATGTATTCCACCAGAAGTAAAATTACCAGTTCTCTCCCTTGGCATCCTGCGTTTATATGTTGTTTTATAAATCAGCTATTATTTTGTGAGAGGTGGAAAAAAAAACAAAAAACAAAAAAAACCAACAGCTGGCACCAGAGAGACATAAGAGCTGTGAGAGACAGATTCCATTGAATTGGGTGTAGGGTGAGCTGGTAGAGACAGCTTTCACCAGCTGGGGTGTAGGGTGTGCTGGTAGAGACAGCTTTCACCAGCTGGGGTGTAGGGTGAGCTGATAGAGACAGCTTTCACCAGCTGGGGTGTAGGGTGAGCTGGTAGAGACAGCTTTCACCAGCTGGGGTGTAGGGGGTGCTGGTAGAGACAGCTTTCACCAGCTGGGGTGTAGGGGGTGCTGGTAGAGACAGCTTTCACCAGCTGGGGTGTAGGGGGTGCTGGTAGAGACAGCTTTCACCAGCTGGGGTGTAGGGGGTGCTGGTAGAGACAGCTTTCACCAGCTGGGGTGTAGGGGGTGCTGGTAGAGACAGCTTTCACCAGCTGGGGTGTAGGGGGTGCTGGTAGAGACAGCTTTCACCAGCTGGGGTGTAGGGGGTGCTGGTAGAGACAGCTTTCACCAGCTGGGGTGTAGGGGGTGCTGGTAGAGACAGCTTTCACCAGCTGGGGTGTAGGGGGTGCTGGTAGAGACAGCTTTCACCAGCTGGGGTGTAGGGGGTGCAGGTAGAGACAGCTTTCACCAGCTGGGGTGTAGGGGGTGCTGGTAGAGACAGCTTTCACCAGCTGGGGTGTAGGGGGTGCTGGTAGAGACAGCTTTCACCAGCTGGGGTGTAGGGTGAGCTGGTAGAGACAGCTTTCGCCAGCTGGGGTGTAGGGGTGAGCTGGTAGAGACAGCTTTCACCAGCTGGGGTGTAGGGGTGAGCTGGTAGAGACAGCTTTCACCAGCTGGGGTGTAGGGGGTGCTGGTAGAGACAGCTTTCACCAGCTGGGGTGTAGGGGTGAGCTGGTAGAGACAGCTTTCACCAGCTGGGGTGTAGGGGGTGCTGGTAGAGACAGCTTTCACCAGCTGGGGTGTAGGGTGAGCTGGTAGAGACAGCTTTCACCAGCTGGGGTGTAGGGTGAGCTGGTAGAGACAGCTTTCACCAGCTGGGGTGTAGGGTGAGCTGGTAGAGACAGCTTTCACCAGCTGGGGTGTAGGGTAAGCTGGTAGAGACAGCTTTCACCAGCTGGGGTGTAGGGTGAGCTGGTAGAGACAGCTTTCACCAGCTGGGGTGTAGGGTGAGCTGGTAGAGACAGCTTTCACCAGCTGGGGTGTAGGGGGTGCTGGTAGAGACAGCTTTCACCAGCTGGGGTGTAGGGTGAGCTGGTAGAGACAGCTTTCACCAGCTGGGGTGTAGGGGGTGCTGGTAGAGACAGCTTTCACCAGCTGGGGTGTAGGGGGTGCTGGTAGAGACAGCTTTCACCAGCTGGGGTGTAGGGGGTGCTGGTAGAGACAGCTTTCAACCATCTGGGGTGTAGGGGGTGCTGGTAGAGACAGCTTTCACCAGCTGGGGTGTAGGGTGAGCTGGTAGAGACAGCTTTCACCAGCTGGGGTGTAGGGTGAGCTGGTAGAGACAGCTTTCACCAGCTGGGGTGTAGGGGGTGCTGGTAGAGACAGCTTTCACCAGCTGGGGTGTAGGGTGAGCTGGTAGAGACAGCTTTCACCAGCTGGGGTGTAGGGTGAGCTGGTAGAGACACCCATCACCAGCTGGGGTGTTGGGTGAGCTGGTAGAGACAGCTTTCACCAGCTGGGGTGTAGGGGGTGCTGGTAGAGACAGCTTTCACCAGCTGGGGTGTAGGATGAGCTGGTAGAGACAGCTTTCACCAGCTGGGGTGTAGGGTGAGCTGGTAGAGACAGCTTTCACCAGCTGGGGTGTAGGGTGAGCTGGTAGAGACAGCTTTCACCAGCTGGGGTGTAGGGTAAGCTGGTAGAGACAGCTTTCACCAGCTGGGGTGTAGGGTGAGCTGGTAGAGACAGCTTTCACCAGCTGGGGTGTAGGGTGAGCTGGTAGAGACAGCTTTCACCAGCTGGGGTGTAGGGGGTGCTGGTAGAGACAGCTTTCACCAGCTGGGGTGTAGGGTGAGCTGGTAGAGACAGCTTTCACCAGCTGGGGTGTAGGGGGTGCTGGTAGAGACAGCTTTCACCAGCTGGGGTGTAGGGGGTGCTGGTAGAGACAGCTTTCACCAGCTGGGGTGTAGGGGGTGCTGGTAGAGACAGTTTTCACCAGCTGGGGTGTAGGGGGTGCTGGTAGAGACAGCTTTCGCCAGCTGGGGTGTAGGGTGAGCTGGTAGAGACAGCTTTCACCAGCTGGGGTGTAGGGTGAGCTGGTAGAGACAGCTTTCACCAGCTGGGGTGTAGGGTGAGCTGGTAGAGACAGCTTTCACCAGCTGGGGTGTAGGGTGAGCTGGTAGAGACAGCTTTCACCAGCTGGGGTGTAGGGGGTGCTGGTAGAGACAGCTTTCACCAGCTGGGGTGTAGGGTGAGCTGGTAGAGACAGCTTTCACCAGCTGGGGTGTAGGGTGAGCTGGTAGAGACAGCTTTCACCAGCTGGGGTGTAGGGTGAGCTGGTAGAGACAGCTTTCACCAGCTGGGGTGTAGGGGGTGCTGGTAGAGACAGCTTTCACCAGCTGGGGTGTAGGGTGAGCTGGTAGAGACAGCTTTCACCAGCTGGGGTGTAGGGTGAGCTGGTAGAGACACCCATCACCAGCTGGGGTGTTGGGTGAGCTGGTAGAGACAGCTTTCACCAGCTGGGGTGTAGGGGGTGCTGGTAGAGACATCTTTCACCAGCTGGGGTGTAGGATGAGCTGGTAGAGACAGCTTTCACCAGCTGGGGTGTAGGGTGAGCTGGTAGAGACAGCTTTCACCAGCTGGGGTGTAGGGTGAGCTGGTAGAGACAGCTTTCACCAGCTGGGTTGTAGGGGGTGCTGTGAGAGACAGTTTTCACCAGCTGGGGTGTAGGGGGTGCTGTGAGAGACAGTTTTCATCAGCTGGGGCGTAGGGGGTGCTGTGAGAGACAGCTTATACTGAATGGGATGTAGGGGGTGCTGTGAGAGACAGCTTATACTGAATGGGATGTAGGGGTGCTGGTAGAGACAGCTTTCACCAGCTGGGGTGTAGGGGGTGCTGGTAGAGACAGCTTTCACCAGCTGGGATGTAGGGGGTGCTGGTAGAGACAGCTTTCACCAGCTGGGATGTAGGGGGTGCTGGTAGAGACATCTTTCACCAGCTAGTGTGTAGGGGGTGCTGTTAGAGACAGCTTTCACCAGCTAGTGTGTAGGGGGTGTTGTTAGAGACAGCTTTCACCAGCTAGTGTGTAGGGGGTGCTGTTAGAGACAGCTTTCACCAGCTAGTGTGTAAGGGGTGCTGTTAGAGACAGCTTTCACCAGCTAGTGTGTAGGGGGTGCTGTTAGAGACAGCTTTCACCAGCTAGTGTGTAAGGGGTGCTGTTAGAGACAGCTTTCACCAGCTAGTGTGTAGGGGGTGCTGTTAGAGACAGCTTTCACCAGCTAGTGTGTAGGGGGTGCTGTTAGAGACAGCTTTCACCAGCTAGTGTGTAGGGGGTGCTTGTAGAGACAGCTTGCACGGAATGGGGTGTAGGGGGGCCTAAGGAGGGTTGTTTGATAGAAAGCTCTTGTATTTTGTTCTCACACGGACAGGGCAGCATTACATTGAGGTAAAGAGCGTGAAATCTTCTCAATGAGACCAGCTCGTTCCGTTTAAAGGACTGAAAGGGCGTGTGGGGTGGGCATGGAGGGATGAGCACTGGGGATGAGGGGGGGGGTGATGTGCAGGGACGAGTGACCCCCCCCCCAACTACCCCCAGGAGGTCCGCGACATGGATGAAAGCTTTCTCCCCATCATTCTCTCTTTTAACTTTTATTTAATTTGCCTCCTTTTGCACACCGCTGAATCCTTTACAGTTAAATCCCTTTAGTCGTGTTCAGTACAGGTGAACTCAACTCGTTTCTCCCCGTGCACTGTTTAGAGAGGGGGGGGGTACACAGATATTGTTTTGTAGCTAAATTTAAATATAGAGTTACAATTTTATTTTGAAAAGTACAAGCAAGTTTCCGCCCATATTCTTTCCAATAATTTTTATAACGAAAAAAAAATGTCGCAGAGGGGGAGGGATGGCTAGGATCTCAGACTGAGAACCTCTAGAGGAGGTGGACCACAGGTGAAAGTATAAATTATTAAGCGTGTGTGAATCACGCACCCCTGAATGTTGTAGTTGTGTGTTTGAATTAGCCACATATTTGCTCTCATACCATAGTGACTTGGTATGGGTTTATGTCGGCGATACCACGGTGTGTGTGTGTGGGGGGGGGTAGTCAAGGTCCTGCTGTTTATTATAGTGTATGTGTGTGTGTGGGGGGGGTGGGGTAGTCAAGGTCTTGCTGTTTAATATAGTGTATGTGTGTGTGTGGGGGGTGGGGTAGTCAAGGTCTTGCTGTTTATTATAGTGTGTGTGGGGGGTGGGGTAGTCAAGGTCTTGCTGTTTATTATAGTGTATGTGTGTGTGTGGGGGTGGGGTAGTCAAGGTCTTGCTGTTTATTATAGTGTATGTGTTGGATTTAATGATGGTGCTCACACGTCACAAACTTTACCAAGATCATGAATTTATATGTCCTCTTCACAAAATGTTGATGTATGTCCTTTTAAAAAAATGTTCATATTTGTCCTTTTCTCAAAAATGTTGATATATGACCTCTTTACAAAAATGTTTGATAATAACTTCTTCACAAAATGTTAACATTAAAATACTTATGTTGAATACCTATATTGCATAATTGTTACTTGAGTGAAATTGCAATTTAATCAACCGTCACACTTTAAAAAAAACATTAAATTAAAAAAAAATGACTAGATTCATGTCTATCCAGTCATCACCAGTCAACACAATGGGTAGAAGTAGAAGGCTAAAAAGGTCGACCGAGGTTGAGATGGATGAAAGCGGTTGAGAAAAGACCTTCGGTCTACAGCTGTTGGGATTCCAGGCCTGGAGGCGAAAGGCCTCGAATCAGTTGAGACGGAGAATGTCTGAGCAGGCCAAAGTCCTACATGGGATGTAGCCTTGTAGCACCAAAGACTGAGCAGGCCAAGATCCTACGTCGGATGTAACCTTGTAGCACCAAAGACTGAGCAGGCCAAGCTCCTACGTCGGATGTAACCATGTAGCACCAAAGACTGAGCAGGCCAAGATCCTACATGGGATGTAGCCTTGTAGCACCAAAGACTGAGCAGGCCAAGATCCTACATGGGATGTAGCCTTGTAGCACCAAAGACTGAGCAGGCCAAGATCCTACATGGGATGTAGCCTTGTAGCACCAAAGACTGAGCAGGCCAAGCTCCTACGTCGGATGTAACCTTGTAGCACCAAAGACTGAGTAGGCCAAGATCCTACATGGGATGTAGCCTTGTAGCACCAAAGACTGAGCAGGTCAAAGTCCTATATGGGACGTAGCCTTGAAGCACCAAAGACTGAGTAGGCCAAGATCCTACATGGGATGTAGCCTTGTAGCACCAAAGACTGAGCAGGCCAAGATCCTACATGGGATGTAGCCTTGTAGCACCAAAGACTGAGCAGGCCAAGCTCCTACGTCGGATGTAACCTTGTAGCACCAAAGACTGAGTAGGCCAAGATCCTACATGGGATGTAGCCTTGTAGCACCAAAGACTGAGCAATTCAAAGTCCTATATGGGACGTAGCCTTGTAGCACCAAAGACTGAGCAGGTCAAAGTCCTATATGGGACGTAGCCTTGTAGCACCAAAGACTGAGCAGGTCAAAGTTCTACATGTGATGTAGCCTTGTAGCACCAAAGATGGCTCACGATGAAATAAAAAAAATTAAAATCTAGATTCACGGAGTACGAGGTGGCCCTAGATTCACGGAGTACGAGGTGGCCCTAGATTCACGGAGTACGAGGTGGCCCTAGATTCACGGAGTACGAGGTGGCCCTAGATTCACGGAGTACGAGGTGGCCCTAGATTCACGGAGTACGAGGTGGCCCTAGATTCACGGAGTACGAGGTGGCCCTAGATTCACGGAGTACGAGGTGGCCACATACTTTGATTGTAAGCTCACAAATTCGTCCACTCGGATAATTTCGGTCAAGCTGCTTAACGTTAAGGGTTCTCAAAGAAGACTTCAAGTGACGTCATGTGGAGCCGTGGAGTGCGAATCTTTTTCCTTTTTTTAAAATCCAGACGTGCGATCATTTTCGTTTTGAAATCCCAAACTCCCCAAATACATCAGTCACATGTCATTCGTTTCTAAAATACCAGTTTGAAAAAAAAATGTTTCGATGACGTCATCGCCATCGTGAACTCGGACTGGTAGAGCTTCTGTCTCGAGCCCTTCTTGTCACAGGTTGTCCCGGGCTGTCCCAAAAGTCCTCTTTATAATTTTAGTGTTGGGGATAAAGCCACCGTCAAACCACCTTTTGTGCCATAGTTGATGCCCGCGCCTCCTGCCCCCCTCCCTCCACCCGTTTGTTTGCAACACCATCTACCCCCACAGGTACCCCGCAGCGCCTTTCACTGAGTGAATCCGGGTGAGAAAATTGGCCCTAATTATATCCCCCTCACAGAGCAGACGCTGGGACAGATTGGCCTGGGAGGGACAGCGTTTAGTGAAATCTTGTGGTTTGTGGTGGGGGGGGGGAGATGGCCGGGGGAATAACAACAACACACAAGTTTAACAAGCTAAACTCTGTTGGGGAAAACTGACTCCGATAACTGACTCTGATGACTGACTCCAGTGACTGACTCTGATGACTGACTCCAGTGACTGACTCTGATGACTGACTCCAGTGACTGACTCTGACTCTTTCATACATCTACTTTCAAATATATCCTTTCATATATCTCCTTTCATAAATCACCGTTCATATATCTCCTTTCATATATCTCCTTTTTTAAAATGTATCTCATTTATCTCTTTTTAAAAATATCCTTTTATATCTCTCCTTTCAATGAAAGTTTCAAATATCTCAAAATCTCCTATCATATATCTCATAAATCTCCTTTTTCTATACCTCTTCATATATCTTTTAAATAGATCTTCTTTCATATATCTCATTTCATAAAGATCCTTTTATACATTTGCTTTAATTTTTATATATATACTAACGTATCACTCGTCAAAAATGACGGAAGTTTTCAGCTGAAATCTATTTATTTTATAAAAAATGTAATTTTTTTTAAGGCGCCTACGGCGCCGACCTTTTTCAAAAGCCCAACTAACTTGTCCTTGTTTGATAAATACGAAATATTAAACTTTCTGAAATGTACACAAAGTATTTTATAATAGGGGTTGTTTTTTTATTTTATAATTAACCATCATCAAATCCTCTTTTTACATTGATCCCTTTTCCAACATTAAAATATGAGCGAAAACAATGACGTCATATAATATTTTTTTACAGCGCATCTTTAATTTGCACACCTTTTGATGCATTGGTGCAGTAATTTGGTGCGCTGCCTTCTAAAATTAGTAGCGTCACGGACAGACACTACAGACGTGACATTGCAAATTATATATGTTTATCATATCGTAAAAACATTATATCGTATATTTCCTTTATTTAATATATCTCCTTTCTTTTATCTTCTTTTCATATATCTCCTTTCGTAGATCTCCTCTCGTAAATCTCCTTTCATATATCTCATGGAACGTCACCAGTAGTATTTGAGAACCGTTTAACAGGATGTAAAGGATATGTACTCGCTACTAATGTACAATGTGTGACGTCTATTTTGGTAGACGATTTGTACTTGTGACTATTAAGACACAATAATGTGCCGCCTACAATTGTACATCATGTGTAAAGCCCCTGGGATTTGTTGGCCCTGTATAGGTGTCGCCCCTGATGTGTACCGTTTACAATAGTGCTATAGTACACATGCTCTACTATTGTTCATGATTTATGTTATAGTTTTTTCTTCTTCAAAACTTACTTCTTTCCGCTTCCGGTTTGACCTGAGATGTTCACCAATTTGATAAATAAAAAAAAAGAAAAAGAGAGCCCCTACCCCATTCAACGGTCGCTCCCCACCCAGGGCTATGCATTCAGGATTTAAAGAAGCCCATCGTATAAAGGGAGAAAACAATTTCCGTCTGCCAACGGAGCACGTCTTGAGTTACCGAACGTTGACGAGGTAACGTGTGCCACAGGGCGACATGTTTTTCCCACGAGGTAAGATGTGGTCAAACCACGGTCTTGAGCTGTTGGTGTTTATTGTTGTTGGTGGTGCTGCTGGTGTTAATGCTAGTGGTGGTGGTGGTGCTGCTGCTGCTGGTATTGCTAGTGAGGGTGGTGGTGCTGCTGGTGGTGGTAATGCTAGTGGCGGTGCTGCTGCTGCTGCTGGTAATGCTAGTGGTTGTGGTGCTGCTGCTGGTATTGCTAGTTGGGGTGGTGAGGGTGCTGCTGGCGGCAATGCTAGTGGTGGTGATGTTGGTGGAGTTGACGTCAAGCCACGACCAAGACTGACATCGGTCTTCAGAAATTGGTGTTTTGTTGCTGTTGGGTTATTGACCAGTCTGTCCAAGCCATGACGTCATCATATGTCATGAAAGTAGATATGGGTATGAACCAACCTGTCCAAACCACGACGTCGTCATATGTTATGTTATATGTATCAACCAACCTGTTTGCTCTTTCCCTTTCCGTGTTGTAAACCGGGACGATCATACTCAGATTAAAAGAGCACGTGTTAGGTCTTAAATGTGTAACAAGATTTAATTCTGTTTTTAAAGTAACAGAATTTGACACCCGCCCCTTTTCGCCCGGAGGCCGGAGAAAAAGATGGCGCACTTGTTGGAACCCAACTTACAGCTACCCCATGTACTGTTGTTGTACTTGTGACATGGTTACGTCTATGTAACAACACAATATTCCTACTTTGACATGTTCAAATAGTTTCGTTTTTTTTAAAACGGCTCACGTGTGGGTTTGATTAGGTGGTAGAGAAGAAACAAGGGAGGGAAGAGATTATAAAGGGATGTTACGCTAGGAGGAAAACCCTGGAAGAATTCCCAGCAAACGAGCTACGAATGTTATAAATCTACTAAAATTATCTACGCGTGAGAAACATGAAATAGATGCGTAATGCAATTAAGCCTTTTTCTTCTTTTACTTCTACATCTTGAGTGTGAACTCTGAACCTCTGGGCTGGGTTTAGGGTGAAGGTTCACGAGTCATGCATCCACATAACGAACTCTAGTGGCCATAGAAAAAGTTTAGCGGAATGTATCCAATGCACGTGCTAGAGAGGCAAAGGCGTAGCGATGGGAGGGGCATGTGGTAACTTATGTCACAGGGTGCCAAAGTACAGGGGAGTCAAATTAGGGCTTACAACGTGATATTAAAATAGGTGAACAATAGTTTTATATTAATTAAAGAAATCGAGTGGGGAATCTCATATTTTGTGTTTGTACATAGGCGCAAAATATCCTAGCATCCCCTCTGTATGGATTATGGGCGGCAAGTCGCTGTTGTAAGATTTAGACGAGTAAGGCCACAACCGAATTAGAGTGAGGGTCTAAAGTATTCGGTGTGAGGGTCTAAAGTCTAAGGTGTGAGGGTCTAAAGTCTAAGGTGTGAGGGTTAAAGTTTAACGTGTGAGGGTCTAAAGCATGGGGGGGGGGCGCTACAGGATGGGCCAGGTGGGCCACGGCCAACCCAATTTTTAGAGCTAATGGGCAACAATGTATTTTGCCCACCCAAAAAATCAACTGAAACCAACAATAGGGAAACTGTTCAATGTACAACTCTTCTTTTTTATAAGTTTGTTAATTTTGTTATTGGTTACATTAAACACAGAAAACTTCAAATGTAGAGGAAATACATACAAATCCTACTAATGTGTGTCGCGCCATTCGCAGCTCTAAAAAATTTAGTTAAACTATTTAGTTAGTAGCTAATTTAAAAGTCCTACCATTTTTAACTAAACCATTAAATAACATAATTTGCAATCTGTCACGTAGTGTCTGTCCGTGACGCTATGCGAGGTAACTCTTAATAAAAAAAATATATAGAAGTAAAAAAGTTGCTTTCGGGATTAACAAAATGTGTTTCTCGCCAGCGCCATAAAATATTGTGACGTGACGTCATTATTTGAGCTTTTATTAATGTGTGAAGGGAACGAAGTAAAAAGAGCCATGTTTTATTTGATGTGATTAATATTTTGTGTATGTGTCCATGTCAATATTACTTACGCAATTATAAATTTATTTTTCTATATTAATATATAACATTCGTTTTTCGGTTTATGAAATTTACAATTGGTTGTCGTTTGGTTGTCAAGTTTCGATGCGTTTTGAACTACATTATTTATTATTGCAAATGAAATTTGCCAACTTATGCTTCAGTTTAGCGTTTGTTTTTCTTTTAAATACTTTGAGATTGCATATTTGTTTGTTTAAAAAAAATAACATATTTAAAAATCGGACTCCTCCCCACAAAAGTTTTTTTATTGTTATTTACATGTAATATTTTAATGCGTCTTAGACTAATTTGGAATAAAAAATCTTTGCTTTTAATATAGAACTGGAAGGGGGTGCTGACTTGACAATAATGAAAACGTTTATTACAATTCCTAAAACGTGTATATTAAATTTATATACGATTACCTGTTGATACTTTAATATTTTCTTTTATCCAGTGATTAACTTTACTTCAAAGGTTTCATGCAAAATAAATAGTTCGTTGCTATTCATATTTGTAAATAGTTACAATTTTTTATTTACATGTTTTTGATAATGTAAAGGTATTAATGTATGGACCAATGGGCGCATAAACTGCCAGATTCATTACTGGAGAATATTCGAAACTGACAAGAGTAACACCATTAGTTAAATCATTAAACCTTGAAACACTAGAGGATAGAAGAACCAATAGCAAAGTAGTAATAATACATAAAGCAATTAATTCTAATTTAGAAATACAACACAAAGATAACTTAATACAACCCTCAGATAGACATAAGGATAAAAACACCTTTCTTATTCCGTATGAAAGAACAAACACATACAAGTTTTCCTTCTTCCCGTCCGGAATTAGGGCGTGGAATGGGTTGCCTGAAGAATCCAGGAAAACCAACACTTTATCAACATTTAAATCTCTAATAAAAATGCAGGACTAAACACAAACCATAGATAAGCGTAGGACGCAATAATCTTCTGTATAGAAGGAGCGTCTGTAAACAGATAAGATAAGATAAGATAAGATAAGATAAACTGACAAGTCATAATATATCTTGAAAAGGTGCTGACTTGACAATAATAAAAACTTTTATGTGAATTTCTAACACGTTTATATTAAATTGTAAATATGATTAACAGTTGATAATTTAATCTTTTCTGTTATCCTGTGACAAACATTGCTTACTACGTTTCATGCAAAATGAATAGTTCTTTTTATTAACATGTGTAAAATTACATTTTATTTTTTACATGTTTTCATAATGTTTTGGTAATAATGTATGGACAAATGGGCGAATAAACTGACAAGTCATAATCATCAATGAAGCTTAAACTGCTTCAAATCACAGATGTCCTTGGTGTGGATCACATTACAGTCACATAATTTATTTTTAACGCTCTGTGCTGTATTATTGGTGCAGTCATAATTGATGCGCACTATTCAATGCCGCAAGTTAACGTCCGGCGGACTCCTCAGCAATATTTGTTAATACTTCGAACTTCAAACTTCGTTGATGCTGTGTGTAATTCACTATGCATTTACTATTATCCTGATTATATCATTATTATTCATGCAAACTTATATAACGCGAAGCCTAAGCTTGTAGGTTTTCTCATAACACATATATTCGTATATATATTCAAAATATATAATCTGCTATGTCCGTTCGTAACGCTAGATTTTAAAAACCGCACTTCTAAATAGATGATAGCCTTGAAAAAAAAATTGCAAAAAAAATTGGTCTCTACATTTTCTGATTATTTACTATGCGGCTTTCAAGCAAAGGGAACAATTACAAAAACTGAAATATATCCATTTTGAAAACTTCCGTTATTTTTGACGGGTAATAATACACTAGTATATTATATATTTAGTTTAACTTTTCTCACAACTAAAAAATTTGAACTATTATTTGTACCAACAATTTATTTTACTAGATGCCCATCACTGTTGATGACGTAGAAAAATTGTTGCTATTGACGATCGGCGGTCTGCTAAGTTTTTAATGCATCATTATTATTATTATTGACATTAACTATTAAAATATTGAAATAGATTTTGTATAACAATATTAAAATAATATAATAATATTATTATTTTTCAATTCTAATTCTAATCGGACCCTGCACAGTAGCGTTTTTCGTCTTGTTTTGCGAAAAATTTATTTATACCTTAGGAGAGTGAGTCAACATCCGGTGGTTCATTTCAGTACTAAATAACATTGGGGTTTCTGAAAAAAAAATCAGTTTTGCTTTAAAAAAATTCACTAAACTAAAAACTAATAAAAAAAAACTAATAAAAAGAAAAACTGGTCATGATGTAATTATGGAAATAAAAACACATTTCTCGAAAAATTGCACATGAAATGAATCTTTACGTACTTCTGATCATTCATTTAATTGAAAAAACCCCACAATTTCAATACTTAAATGAAGTCCATTATTTTAATAAAACTGAGTTTTTTCAAAATCACAATGTTACAAGTCTCTTGGAACACATGGAAGTTGATTCACTCTCCTAACGTAAAGTTATTGTAGGGCTTAATTGCAGTTGATGGAAACTAAGGGTAGCTGACGGTAGCTGAGTGTAGCTGAGGGTAGCTAAGGGTAGCTAAGGGTGGCTGAGGGTAGCTGAGGGAAGCTAAGGGTAGCTAAGGGTAGCTGAGGGTAGCTAAGTGTATCAGAGGATAACTAAGGGTAGCTGAGGGTAGCTGAGGGTAGCTAAGGGTAGCTGTGGGTAGCTGAGGGTAGCTGAGGGTAGCTAAGGAAAGCTGAGTGTAGCTGAGGGAAGCTGAGGGTAGCTAAGGGTAGCTGAGGGTAGCTGAGGGTAGCTGAGGGTAGCTAAGGGTAGCTGTGGGTAGCTGAGGGTAGCTGAGGGTAGCTGAGGGTAGCTGAGGGTAGCTGAGGGTAGCTGAGGGTAGCTAAGGGTAGCTGAGGGTAGCTAAGGGTAGCTAAGGGTAGCTGAGGGTAGCTGAGGGTAGCTAAGGGTAGCTGAGGGTAGATGAGGGTAGCTAAGGGTAGTTGAGGGTAGCTAAGGGTAGCTAAGGGTAGCTGAGGGTAGCTGAGGGTAGCTGAGGGTAGCTGAGGGTAGCTAAGGGTAGCTGAGGGTAGATGAGGGTAGCTAAGGGTAGTTGAGGGTAGCTAAGGGTAGCTGACGGTAGCATAGGGTAGCTGAGGGTTGCATAGGGTAGCTGAGGGTAGCATAGGGTAGCTGAGGGTAGCTGAGGGTAGCTGAGGGTAGCATAGGGTTGTTGAGGGTAGCTAAGGGTAGCTGAGGGTAGCATAGGGTAGCTGAGGGTAGATAAGTGTATCATAGGGTAGCTAAGTGTATCATAGGGTAGCTAAGTGTATCATAGGGTAGCTGAGGGTAGCTGAGGGTAGCATATGGTAGCTGATGGTAGCTGAGGGTAGCTAAGGGTAGCTGAGGGTAGCATAGGGTAGCTGAGGGTAGCTAAGTGTATCATCGGGTAGCATAGGGTAGCTGAGGGTAGCTAAGTGTATCATAGGGTAGCTAAGTGTATCATAGGGTAGCTCAGGTTAGCTGAGGGTAGCTGAGGGTAGCATAGGGTAGCTGAGGGTATCTAAGTGTATCATAGGAAAGCTAAAGGTAGCTGAGGGTAGCTGAGGGTAGCATATGGTAGCTGAGGGTAGCTGAGGGTAGCATAGGGTAGCTGAGGGTAGCTAAGTGTATCATAGGGTAGCTAAGTGTATCATAGGGTAGCTAAGGGTAGCTGAGGATAGCAAAGGGTAGCTGAGTGTAGTTGAGGGTAGCTGAGTGTAGCTGACGGTAGCTAAGGTTATCTAAGGGTAGCTAAGGGTAGCTAATTGTAGCTGAGTGTAGCTGAGGGTAGCTAAGGGTAGCTAAGGGTGGCTGAGGGTAGCTGAGGGTAGCTAAGGGTAGCTGAGGGTAGCTGAGGGATGCTAAGTGTATCAGAGGGTAGCTAAGGGTAGCTGAGGGTAGCTTAGGGTAGCTGAGGGTAGCTGAGGGTAGCTGAGGGTAGCTGAGGGTAGCATAGGGTAGCTGAGGGTAGCTGAGGGTAGCTAAGTGTATCATAGGGTAGATAAGTGTATCATAGGGTAGCTAAGGGTAGCTGGGAGTAGCTGAGGGTAGCTGAGGGTAGCTGAAGGTAGCTAAGGTTAGCATAGGGTAGCTGATAGCTAAGTGTATCATAGGGTAGCTAAGTGTATCATAGGGTAGCTAAGGGTAACTGAGGGTAGCTGAGGGTAGCTAAGGGTAGCTGAGGGTAGCTGAGGAAAGCTGAGGGTAGCTGAGGGTAGCTAAGGGTAGCTGAGGGTAGCTGAGGGACACCAGAATGATATAAGATGGCAACAGAATTATATAAGATGGCATCAGAATGATATATGATGACAAGAATTATATAAGATGGCATCAGAATGATATATGATGAACCAGAATGATATAAGATGACATCAAAATGATATATGATGGCACCAGAATTATATAAGATGGCATCAGATTGATATATGATGGCACAAGAATTATATAAAATGGCACCAGAATGATATAAGATGACACCAGAATTATATAAGATGGAATCAGAATGATATTTAATGACACCAGAATGATATAAGATGACACCAGAATTATATAAGATGGCACCAGAATTATATAAGACGGCATCAGAATGATATATGATGACACCAGAATGATATAAGATGACACCAGAATTATATAAGATGGCATCAGAATGATATATCATGACACCAGAATGATATAAGATGACACCAGAATGATATAAGATGGCACCAGAATTATATAAGATGGCACCAGAATTATATAAGATGACACCAGAATTAAATAAGATGTCATGAAAATTATATAAGATGGCACCAGAATGATATCTAGATGGCACCAGAATGATATAAGATGACATCAGAATGATATAAGATGACACCAGAATGATGTAAGATGACATCAGAATGATATATGATGGCACGAGAATTATATAAGATGGCATCATAATGATATATGATGGCACCAGAATTATATAAGATGGCACCAGAATGATATAAGATGACACCAGAATTATATAAGATGGCATCAGAATGATATTTAATGACACCAGAATGATATAAGATGACACCAGAATTATATAAGATGGCACCAGAATTATATAAGACGGCATCAGAATGATATATGATGACACCAGAATGATATAAGATGACACCAGAATTATATAAGATGGCATCAGAATGATATATGATGACACCAGAATGATATAAGATGACACCAGAATGATATAAGATGACATCAGAATGATATAAGATGGCACCAAAATTATATAAGATGACACCAGAATTATATAAGATGGCACCAGAATGATATAAGATGGCACCAGAATGATATAAGATGACACCAGAATGATATAAGATGACACCAGAATGATATAAGATGGCACCAGAATGATATAAGATGGCACCAAAATGATATAAGATGACATCAGAATGATATATGATGGCACCAGAATTATATAAGATGACACCAGAATTATATAAGATGACACCAGAATTATATAAGATGACATCAGAATGATATAAGATGGCACCAGAATTATATAAGATGACACCAGAATTATATAAGATGGCATCAGAATGATATAAGATGACACCAGAATTATATAAGATGACTCAGAATTATATAAGATGGCATCAGAATGATATATGATGGCACCAGAATTATATAAGATGGCATCAGAATGATATAAGATGGCACCAGAATTATATAAGATGACACCAGAATTATATAAGATGGCATCAGAATGATATAAGATGACACCAGAATTATATAAGATGACGTCAGAATTATATAAGATGGCATCAGAATGATTTATAATGCCAACCAGAATTATATAAGATGACATCAGAATGATATAAGATGGCACCAGAAGTATATAAGATGACACCAGAATTATATACGAATGGCATCAGAATGATATATGATGACACCAGAATGATATAAGATGGCACCAGAATTATATAAGATGGCATCAGAATGATATATGATGGCACCAGAATTATATAAGATGGCACCAGAATGATATAAGATGACACCAGAATAATATAAGATGGAATCAGAATGATATTTAATGACACCAGAATGATATAAGATGACACCAGAATTATATAAGCTGGCATCAGAATGATATATCATGACACCAGAATGATATAAGATGACACCAGAATGATATAAGATGGCACCAGAATTATATAAGATGGCATCAGAATTATATAAGATGACACCAGAATTATATAAGATGTCATGAAAATTATATAAGATGGCACCAGAATGATACTAGATGGCACCAGAATGATATAAGATGACATCAGAATGATATAAGATGACACCAGAATGATATAAGATGACATCAGAATGATATAAGATGGCACCAAAATTATATAAGATGACACCAGAATTATATAAGGGCACCAGAATGATATAAGATGACACCAGAATGATATAAGATGACACCAGAATGATATAAGATGACACCACAATTATTTAAGATGGCACCAGAATGATATAAGATGACACCAGAATGATATAATATGGCATCAGAATGATATATGATGACACCAGAATTATATAAGATGGCACCATAATGATATAGACACCAGAATGATATAAGATGACATCATAATGATATATGATGGCAAATGAATTATATAAGATGGCATCAGAATGATATATGATGACACCAGAATGATATAAGATGACATCAGAATGATATATGATGGCACCAGAATTATATAAGATGGCACCAGAATGATATATGATGACACCAGAATTATATAAGATGGCATCAGAATGATATATGATGACAAAAGAATTATATAAGATGGCACCAGAATGAAATATGATGACACCAGAATGATATAAGATGACATCAGAATGATATATGATGGCACCATAATTATATAAGATGGCATCAGAATGATATATGATTGCACAAGAATTATATAAGATGGCACCAGAATGATATAAGATGACACCAGAATTATATAAGATGGCACGAGAATTATATAAGATGGCATCAGAATAATATATGATGACACCAGAATGATATAAGATGACACCAGAATGATATAAGATGGCATCAGAATGATATATGATGACACCAGAATGATATAAGATGACACCAGACTGATATAAGATTGCACCAGAATAATATAAGATGACACCAGAATGATATAAGATGGCACCAGAATTATATAAGATGACACCAGAATTATATAAGATGGCATCAGAATGATATAAGATGGCACCAGAATGCTATAAGATGACACCAGAATGATATATGATGGTACCAGAATTATATAAGATGGCACCAGAATGATATAAGATGACACCAGAATTATATAAGATGGCACCAGAATGATATAAGATGACACCAGAATTATATAAGATTGCATCAGAATGATATATGATGGCACCAGAATGATATAAGATGACACCAGAATGATATAAGATGGCACCAGAATTATATAAGATGGCACCAGAATGATATAAGATGACACCAGAATTATAAAAGATGGCACCAGAATGATATAAGATGACACCAGAATTATATAAGATGGCATCAGAATGATATATGATGGCACCAGAATGATATAAGATGGCACCAGAATTATATAAGATGACATCAGAATGATATATGATGGCACCAGAATTATATAAGATGGCACCAGAATGATATAAGATGACACCAGAATTATATAAGATGGCATCAGAATGATATATGATGACACCAGAATGATATAAGATGACACCAGAATGATATAAGATGGCACCAGAATTATATAAGATGGCACCAGAATGATATAAGATGACACCAGAATTATATAAGATGGCACCAGAATGATATAAGATGACACCAGAATGATATAAGATGGCATCAGAATGATATATGATGACACCAGAATGATATAAGATGACACCAGAATGATATAAGATGGCACCAGAATTATATAAGATGGCACCAGAATGATATAAGATGACACCAGAATTATATAAGATGGCACCAGAATTATATAAGATGGCACCAGAATGATATAAGATGACACCAGAATTATATAAGATGACACCAGAATGATATAAGATGGCACCAGAATTATATAAGATGGCACAGAATGATATAGATGACCAGAATTATATAAGATGGCATCAGAATGATATATGATGACACCAGAATGATATAAGATGACATCAGAATGATATAAGATGGCACCAGAATTATATAAGATGGCATCAGAATGATATATGATGACACCAGAATGATATAAGATGACACCAGAATTATATAAGATGACACCAGAATGATATAAGATGGCACCAGAATTATATAAGATGGCATCAGAATGATATATGATGCACCAGAATTATATAAGATGGCATCAGAATGATATATGATGACACAAGAATGATATAAGATGACACCAGAATGATATATGATGACACCAGAATTATATAAGATGGCACCAGAATGATATATGATGACACCAGAATGATATAAGATGACATCAGAATGATATATGATGGCACCAGAATTATGTAAGATGGCATCAGAATGATATATGATGACACCAGAATGATATAAGATGGCACCAGAATGATATTAGATGACACCAGAATTATATAAGATGGCATCAGAATGATATATAATGACACCAGAATGATATAAGATGACACCAGAATTATATAATATGGTACCAGAATTATATAAGATGACACCAGAATTATATAAGATGTCATGGGAATGATATAAGATGGCACCAGAATTATACTAGATGGCACCAGAATGATATAAGATGGCCCCAGAATGATATAAGATGGCACCAGAATTTATATAAGATGACACATAGGGTAGCTAAGGGTAGCTGAGGGTAGTTTAGGGTAGCTGAGGGTAGCTGAGGGTAGCATAGGGTAGCTGAGGGTAGCTAAGTGTATCATA
The DNA here is from genome assembly GCA_944989445.1 of Ampullaceana balthica. NCBI lineage: Eukaryota > Metazoa > Mollusca > Gastropoda > Lymnaeidae > Ampullaceana > Ampullaceana balthica. Next base: position 181,030 of record CALYLW010001124.1, read on the forward strand.
GGGTAGCTAAGTGTATCATAGGGTAGCTAAGGGCAGCTGAGGGTAGCATAGGGTAGCTGAGGGTAGCTGAGGGTAGCTAAGTGTATCATAGGGTAGCTAAGTGTATCATAGGGTAGCTAAGGGCAACTGAGGGTAGCATAGTGTAGCTGAGGGTAGCTGAGGGTAGCTGAAGGTAGCTGACGGTAGCAAAGGTTATCTAAGGGTAGCTAAGGGTAGCTAATTGTAGCTGAGTGTAGCTGAGGGTAGCTAAGGGTAGCTAAGGGTAGCTGAGGGTAGCTGAGGGTAGCTGAGGGTAGCTGAGGGTAGCTGAGGGTAGCTAAGGGTAGCTGAGGGTAGATGAGGGTAGCTAAGGGTAGTTGAGGGTAGCTAAGGGTAGCTGACGGTAGCATAGGGTAGCTGAGGGTTGCATAGGGTAGCTGAGGGTAGCTAAGTGTATCATAGGGTAGCTAAGGGTAGCTGAGGGTAGCTGAGGGTAGCATAGGGTAGCTGAGGGTAGCTGAGGGTAGCTGAGGGTAGCATAGGGTTGTTGAGGGTAGCTAAGGGTAGCTGAGGGTAGCATAGGGTAGCTGAGGGTAGATAAGTGTATCATAGGGTAGCTAAGTGTATCATAGGGTAGCTAAGTGTATCATAGGGTAGCTGAGGGTAGCTGAGGGTAGCATATGGTAGCTGATGGTAGCTGAGGGTAGCTAAGTGTATCATAGGAAAGCTAAAGGTAGCTGAGGGTAGCTGAGGGTAGCATAGGGTAGCTGAGGGTAGCTAAGTGTATCATAGGGTAGCTAAGTGTATCATAGGGTAGCTAAGGGTAGCTGAGGATAGCAAAGGGTAGCTGAGTGTAGTTGAGGGTAGCTGAGTGTAGCTGACGGTAGCTAAGGTTATCTAAGGGTAGCTAAGGGTAGCTAATTGTAGCTGAGTGTAGCTGAGGGTAGCTAAGGGTAGCTAAGGGTGGCTGAGGGTAGCTGAGGGTAGCTAAGGGTAGCTGAGGGTAGCTGAGGGTAGCTAAGTGTATCAGAGGGTAGCTAAGGGTAGCTGAGGGTAGCTTAGGGTAGCTGAGGGTAGCTGAGGGTAGCTGAGGGTAGCTGAGGGTAGCTGAGGGTAGCATAGGGTAGCTGAGGGTAGCTGAGGGTAGCTAAGTGTATCATAGGGTAGATAAGTGTATCATAGGGTAGCTAAGGGTAGCTGGGCGTAGCTGAGGGTAGCTGAGGGTAGCTGAAGGTAGCTAAGGAAAGCTGAGGGTAGCTGAGGGTAGCTAAGGGTAGCTGAGGGTAGCTAAGGGTAGCTGAGGGTAGCTGAAGGTAGCTGAGGGTAGCTGATGGTAGCTGAGGGTAGCTGAGGTTAGCTGAGGGTAGCTAAGGGTAGCTGTGGGACACCAGAATGATATAAGATGGCAACAGAATTATATAAGATGGCATCAGAATGATATATGATGACACCAGAATTATATAAGATGGCATCAGAATGATATATGGTGAAGCCAGAATGATATAAGATGACATCAAAATGATTTAAGATGACACCAGAATTATATAAGCTGGCATCAGAATGATATATCATGACACCAGAATGATATAAGATGACACCAGAATGATATAAGATGACACCAGAATTATATAAGATGGCACCAGAATTATATAAGATGACACCAGAATGATATAAGATGACACCAGAATTATATAAGATGGCACCAGAATGATACTAGATGGCACCAGAATGATATACGATGACATCAGAATGATATAAGATGACACCAGAATGATATAAGATGACATCAGAATGATATAAGATGGCACCAAAATTATATAAGATGACACCAGAATTATATAAGATGGCACTAGAATGATATAAGATGACACCAGAATGATATAAGATGACACCAGAATGATATAAGATGACACCACAATTATATAAGATGGCACCAGAATGATATAAGATGACACCAGAAGTATATAAGATGACACCAGAATTATATACGATGGCATCAGAATGATATATGATGACACCAGAATTATATAAGATGGCACCAGAATTATATAAGATGGCATCAGAATGATATATGATGGCACCAGAATTATATAAGATGGCACCAGAATGATATAAGATGACACCAGAATTATATAAGATGGCACCAGAATGAAATATGATGACACCAGAATGATATAAGATGACATCAGAATGATATATGATGGCACCATAATTATATAAGATGGCATCAGAATGATATATGATTGCACAAGAATTATATAAGATGGCACCAGAATGATATAAGATGACACCAGAATTATATAAGATGGCACGAGAATTATATAAGATGGCATCAGAATAATATATGATGACACCAGAATGATATAAGATGACACCAGAATGATATAAGATGGCATCAGAATGATATATGATGACACCAGAATGATATAAGATGACACCAGAATGATATAAGATGGCACCAGAATGATATAAGATTACACCAGAATTATATAAGATGGCATCAGAATGATATATGATGACACCAGAATGATATAAGATGACACCAGAATGATATAAGATGGCACCAGAATTATATAAGATGGCACCAGAATGATATAAGATGTCACCAGAATGATATAAGATGGCATCAGAATGATATATGATGGCACCATAATGATATAAGATGACACCAGAATGATATAAGATGGCACCAGAATTATATAAGATGACATCAGAATGATATATGATGGCACCAGAATTATATAAGATGGCACCAGAATTATATAAGATGACACCAGAATTATATAAGATGGCATCAGAATGATATATGATGGCACCAGAATTATATAAGATGGCATCAGAATGATATATGATGACACCAGAATTATATAAGATGGCACCAGAATTATATAAGATGGCATCAGATGATATATAATGACACCAGAATGATATAAGATGACAATAGAATGATATAAGATGGCATCAGAATGATAGATGATAACACCAGAATAATATAAGATGACACCAGAATGATATAAGATGGCACCAGAATTATATAAGATGACACCAGAATTATATAAGATGGCATCAGAATGATATAAGGTGTCACCAGAATGCTATAAGATGACACCAGAATGATATATGATGGTACCAGAATTATATAAGATGGCACCAGAATGATATAAGATGACACCAGAATTATATAAGATGGCACCAGAATGATATAAGATGACACCAGAATTATATAAGATTGCATCAGAATGATATATGATGGCACCAGAATGATATAAGATGACACCAGAATGATATAAGATGGCACCAGAATGATATATAAGATGGCACCAGAATGATATAAGATGACACCAGAATTATATAAGATGGCACCAGAATGATATAAGATGACACCAGAATTATATAAGATGGCATCAGAATGATATATGATGGCACCAGAATGACATAAGATGACACCAGAATGATATAAGATGGCACCAGAATTATATAAGATGACATCAGAATGATATATGATGGCACCAGAATTATATAAGATGGCACCAGAATGATATAAGATGACACCAGAATTATATAAGATGGCATAAGAATGATATATGATGACACCAGAATGATATAAGATGACATCAGAATGATATATGATGGCACCAGAATTATATAAGATGGTACAGAATGATATAAGATGACACCACAATTATATAAGATGGCACCAGAATGATATAAGATGACACCAGAATTATATAAGATGGCATCAGAATGATATATGATGACACCAGAATGATATAAGATGACACCAGAATGATATAAGATGGCACCAGAATTATATAAGATGGCATCAGAATGATATATGATGACACCAGAATTATATAAGATGGCATTAGAATTATATATGATGGCACCAGAATGATATAAGATGACACCAGAATTATATAATGACCAGAATGATATAAGATGGCACCAGAATTTTATAAGATGGCATCAGAATGATATATGATGACTTCAGAATTATATAAGATGGCATCAGAATGATATATGATGACACCAGAATGATATAAGATGACACCAGAATGATATAAGATGGCACCAAAATTATATAAGATGGCATCAGAATGATATAAGATGACACCAGAATTATATAAGATGGCACCAGAATTATATAAGATGACACCAGAATGATATAAGATGACACCAGAATTATATAAGATGACACCAGAATGATATAAGATGGCACCAGAATTATATAAGATGGCATTAGAATGATATATGATGACACCAGAATTATATAAGATGGCATCAGAATGATATATGATGACACGAGAATGATATAAGATGACACCAGAATGATATATGATGACACCAGAATTATATAAGATGGCACCAGAATGATATATGATGACACCAGAATGATATAAGATGACATCAGAATGATATATGATGGCACCAGAATTATATAAGATGGCACCAGAATTATATAAGATGGCATCAGAATGATATATGATGACACCAGAATGATATAAGATGACACCAGAATTATATAAGATGGCATCAGAATGATATATGATGACACCAGAATGATATAAGATGACACCAGAATGATATAAGATGGCACCAGAATTATATAATATGGTACCAGAATTATATAAGATGACACCAGAATTATATAAGATGTCATGGGAATGATATAAGATGGCACCAGAATTATACTAGATGGCACCAGAATGATATAAGATGGCCCCAGAATGATATAAGATGGCACCAGAATTTATATAAGATGACACATAGGGTAGCTAAGGGTAGCTGAGGGTAGTTTAGGGTAGCTGAGGGTAGCATAGGGTAGCTGAGGGTAGCTAAGTGTATCATAGGGTAGCTAAGTGTATCATAGGGTAGCTAAGGGCAGCTGAGGGTAGCATAGGGTAGCTGAGGGTAGCTGAGGGTAGCTAAGTGTATCATAGGGTAGCTAAGTGTATCATAGGGTAGCTAAGGGCAACTGAGGGTAGCATAGTGTAGCTGAGGGTAGCTGAGGGTAGCTGAAGGTAGCTGACGGTAGCAAAGGTTATCTAAGGGTAGCTAAGGGTAGCTAATTGTAGCTGAGTGTAGCTGAGGGTAGCTAAGGGTAGCTAAGGGTAGCTGAGGGTAGCTGAGGGTAGCTGAGGGTAGCTGAGGGTAGCTGAGGGTAGCTAAGGGTAGCTGAGGGTAGATGAGGGTAGCTAAGGGTAGTTGAGGGTAGCTAAGGGTAGCTGACGGTAGCATAGGGTAGCTGAGGGTTGCATAGGGTAGCTGAGGGTAGCTAAGTGTATCATAGGGTAGCTAAGGGTAGCTGAGGGTAGCTGAGGGTAGCATAGGGTAGCTGAGGGTAGCTGAGGGTAGCTAGGGTTGTGAGGGTAGCTGAGGGTAGCATAGGGTAGCTGAGGGTAGATAAGTGTATCATAGGGTAGCTAAGTGTATCATAGGGTAGCTAAGTGTATCATAGGGTAGCTGAGGGTAGCTGAGGGTAGCATATGGTAGCTGATGGTAGCTGAGGGTAGCTAAGTGTATCATAGGAAAGCTAAAGGTAGCTGAGGGTAGCTGAGGGTAGCATAGAGTAGCTGAGGGTAGCTAAGTGTATCATAGGGTAGCTAAGTGTATCATAGGGTAGCTAAGGGTAGCTGAGGATAGCAAAGGGTAGCTGAGTGTAGTTGAGGGTAGCTGAGTGTAGCTGACGGTAGCTAAGGTTATCTAAGGGTAGCTAAGGGTAGCTAATTGTAGCTGAGTGTAGCTGAGGGTAGCTAAGGGTAGCTAAGGGTGGCTGAGGGTAGCTGAGGGTAGCTAAGGGTAGCTGAGGGTAGCTGAGGGTAGCTAAGTGTATCAGAGGGTAGCTAAGGGTAGCTGAGGGTAGCTTAGGGTAGCTGAGGGTAGCTGAGGGTAGCTGAGGGTAGCTGAGGGTAGCATAGGGTAGCTGAGGGAAGCTGAGGGTAGCTAAGTGTATCATAGGGTAGATAAGTGTATCATAGGGTAGCTAAGGGTAGCTGGGCGTAGCTGAGGGTAGCTGAGGGTAGCTGAAGGTAGCTAAGGGTAGCATAGGGTAGCTGATAGCTAAGTGTATCATAGGGTAGCTAAGTGTATCATAGGGTAGCTAAGGGTAACTGAGGGTAGCTAAGGGTAACTGAGGGTAGCTGAGGAAAGCTGAGGGTAGCTGAGGGTAGCTAAGGGTAGCTGAGGGTAGCTAAGGGTAGCTGAGGGTAGCTGAGGGTAGCTGAAGGTAGCTGAGGGTAGCTGATGGTAGCTGAGGGTAGCTGAGGTTAGCTGAGGGTAGCTAAGGGTAGCTGTGGGACACCAGAATGATATAAGATGGCAACAGAATTATATAAGATGGCATCAGAATGATATATGATGACACCAGAATTATATAAGATGGCATCAGAATGATATATGATGAAGCCAGAATGATATAAGATGACATCAAAATGATTTAAGATGACACCAGAATTATATAAGCTGGCATCAGAATGATATATCATGACACCAGAATGATATAAGATGACACCAGAATGATATAAGATGACACCAGAATTATATAAGATGGCACCAGAATTATATAAGATGACACCAGAATGATATAAGATGACACCAGAATTATATAAGATGGCACCAGAATGATACTAGATGGCACCAGAATGATATAAGATGACATCAGAATGATATAAGATGACACCAGAATGATATAAGATGACATCAGAATGATATAAGATGGCACCAAAATTATATAAGATGACACCAGAATTATATAAGATGGCACCAGAATGATATAAGATGACACCAGAATGATATAAGATGACACCAGAATGATATAAGATGACACCAGAATGATATAAGATGACACCAGAAGTATATAAGATGACACCAGAATTATATACGATGGCATCAGAATTATATAAGATGACACCAGAATTATATAAGATGGCACCAGAATTATATAAGATGGCATCAGAATGATATATGATGGCACCAGAATTATATAAGATGGCACCAGAATGATATAAGATGACACCAGAATTATATAAGATGGCACCAGAATGAAATATGATGACACCAGAATGATATAAGATGACATCAGAATGATATATGATGGCACCATAATTATATAAGATGGCATCAGAATGATATATGATTGCACAAGAATTATATAAGATTGCACCAGAATGATATAAGATGACACCAGAATTATATAAGATGGCACGAGAATTATATAAGATGGCATCAGAATAATATATGATGACACCAGAATGATATAAGATGACATCAGAATGATATATGATGGCACCAGAATTATGTAAGATGGCATCAGAATGATATATGATGACACCAGAATGATATAAGATGACATCAGAATGATATATGATGGCACCAGAATTATATAAGATGGCACCAGAATGATATTAGATGACACCAGAATTATATAAGATGGCATCAGAATGATATATAATGACACCAGAATGATATAAGATGACACCAGAATTATATAATATGGTACCAGAATTATATAAGATGACACCAGAATTATATAAGATGTCATGGGAATGATATAAGATGGCACCAGAATTATACTAGATGGCACCAGAATGATATAAGATGGCCCCAGAATGATATAAGATGGCATCAGAATGATATATGATGACACAAGAATGATATAAGATGACACCAGAATGATATAAGATGGCACCAGAATTATATAAGATGGCATCAGAATGATATATGATGACACCAGAATTATATAAGATGGCATCAGAATTATATATGATGGCACCAGAATGATATAAGATGACACCAGAATTATATAATATGACACCAGAATGATATAAGATGGCACCAGAATTTTTTAAGATGGCATCAGAATGATATATGATGACTTCAGAATTATATAAGATGGCATCAGAATGATATATGATGACACCAGAATGATATAAGATGACATCAGAATGATATAAGATGGCACCAAAATTATATAAGATGGCATCAGAATTATATATGATGACACCAGAATGATATAAGATGACACCAGAATTATATAAGATGACACCAGAATGATATAAGATGGCACCAGAATTATATAAGATGGCATTAGAATGATATATGATGACTTCAGAATTATATAAGATGGCATCAGAATGATATATGATGACACAAGAATGATATAAGATGACACCAGAATGATATATGATGACACCAGAATTATATAAGATGGCACCAGAATGATATATGATGACACCAGAATGATATAAGATGACATCAGAATGATATATGATGGCACCAGAATTATGTAAGATGGCATCAGAATGATATATGATGACACCAGAATGATATAAGATGGCACCAGAATGATATTAGATGACACCAGAATTATATAAGATGGCATCAGAATGATAT
>CALYLW010001125.1:0-160000 GCA_944989445.1 Ampullaceana balthica
CCAGGAGAATAATGTGACATAATGTACTTATGTTATCAAATTAACTTACTGTGATCAGGTAAAAAAAGTGACTCACTGTGTTCAAGTGAACAAAATGACTTACTGTGATCAGGTCATTAATAAGACTTACTGTGACCAGGTGAATAATGAGACTTAATGTGATCAGGTTAACAAAATGACGGGTTAACGTTATCAGGTCAATAAAATGACTTTTTGGTGATCAAGTCAATACAATGATTTAATGTGACCAATTGAACAAAATGACTTATTGTGATCAAGTCTACAAAATGACTTACTGTTGATGCAGCAAATGTTTCTCGCGTCCTCCAGATAACAACAGTCCAAGATGTCCCTTGTTGTGTACGTACTTCTGAAATACTGTAGGTAGGCGGAGCTGAGGAATCCACTGAATTGATCCAAGAATTATATCAATATTTAGATGAATGAAAGATTGACAGACAGATGGATGTTTAGTTGGGTCATGATAAAATTTAGGCATTCGGTGATAAAATTATTGTAAAAATCGATGTGACTGAAAAACGAATGTATTTTGATGATTTCGTATGAATAATATAATGAAGACATTATAAATTATCATAATTTTAAATATGAAGTTGTCTTATGGTGAAGTATGTTACAATCTTGAGAGAAGTGACGCGTGTTATATTAGAATTTGTCATATTTGGTATCAGAATGGAGTCAGCGATTCCGAAAATCTCTCGTACAACCTGAGGCGTCACAAGGGTTGATGTCATCCGGGGCGGTACTTCATGGTGTCACCCCTTCTGACTTAACCCATAGAACTCCGAGTACTTCATGGTGTCACCCCTTCTGATTTAACCCATAGAACTCAGAGTACTTCATGGTGTCACCCCTTCTGATTTAACCCATAGAACTCCGAGTACTTCCTGGTGTCACCCCTTCTGACTTAACCCATAGAACTCCGAGTACTTCATGGTGTCACCCCTTCTGATTTAACCCACAGAACTCCGAGTACTTCATGGTGTCACCCCTTCTGATTTAAACCATAGAACTCCGAGTACTTCATGGTGTCACCCCTTCTGACTTAACCCATAGAACTCCGAGTACTTCATGGTGTCACCCTTTCTGATTTAACCCATAGAACTCCGAGTACTTCATGGTGTCACCCCTTCTGATTTAACCCATAGAACTCCGAGTACTTCATGGTGTCACACCTTCTGACTTAACCCATAGAACTCCGAGTACTTCATGGTGTCACCCCTTCTGACTTAACCCATAGAACTCCGAGTACTTCATGGTGTCACCCCTTCTGACTTAACCCATAGAACTCCGAGTACTTCATGGTGTCACCCCTTCTGACTTAATCCATAGAACTCCGAGTACTTCACGGTGTCACCCCTTCTGAATTAACCCATAGAACTCCGAGTACTTCATGGTGTCACCCCTTCTGACTTAACCCATAGAACTGCGAGTACTTCATGGTGTCACCCCTTCTGACTTAATCCATAGAACTCCGAGTACTTCACGGTGTCACCCCTTCTGAATTAACCCATAGAACTCCGAGTACTTCATGGTGTCACCCCTTCTGACTTAACCCATAGAACTGCGAGTACTTCATGGTGTCCCCCCTTCTGACTTAACCCATAGAACTGCGAGTACTTCATGGTGTCACCCCTTCTGACTTAACCCATAGAACTCCGAGTAATTCATGGTGTCACCCCTTCTGACTTAACCCATAGAACTCCGAGTACTTCATGGTGTCACCCCTTCTGACTTAACACATAGAACTCCGAGTCTTCCAGGACCAAAAAAAAGAGAACATTCTCAATTATATATTTTTGTTTCACCCCTGGTGATGGTGTCAACCGGTGCGGTCAGCACCCCTCGCAACACCCCATAGTGACGCAATTGCTAAGTGTAACTTGCTAATTAATTTCGTGACGTTGACCCGTTAAATAGCACACAACAAAAGAGCGCAAATGAAGATTTGAGGAATTTGTTGTAATAGAAGATAATGTTTCACGATGGACTACCAATGAAGTATAACACTCTTATGTTTGCACCCATTTGTGGTCGCTCTTTCATCATTCGCTCTTTAATGACAAGTGACAGCAATTTAAAGAAGGAAACTATTTCCAAAATATTTCAAACAAGCCTTCAACTAAAAATATAATTTATTGAATAATGATTGAATAAAATTAAAAGTCAATCATTATTAAAGAATTATTTAAGCCGGAAAAGGTATAAAGTGGCATTTTGACTAAAGAAATAATTCGAGTAAATTCTCACTATCTTCTCTCTTTTAACAAAATTACATAAAGGATTTACTCGTTTACCTTCACTGTTGCTAGAATGTGGAATTATGAATTGTAGAAACAATACTTGAATATAACAGATTATATCTTCAATAATATGCTATATAATGGTCAGACCAGACGTTTTTCAATGTCAAAAAATTCGTCGCTCCAGTTGCGCAGGTGTGGTTCTGATAAATAAAGCTTCTTTGGGTATATGCATTACAGAGGTCATCCTAACGACGTTGATCCGTACTTAAGAGGCGTCGTAAACCAAATTTAAGTGTAAGTCGGAATATTAAATATATACTTGTATACATAAAATGTAAAATACTCTTCATACAAAGCGCCTTCCTCGCCCTACAATCACACACAAAAAACGTGTTCTTTCAGCCGTGCGCCCGCAACATAAAAGCGGTTAATGACATAAAAGGTATTTCGTTAATGACATAAAAAGTATCTGAAATAAAGAAAACAAAGCGTTACCAAATGAATAAAAAAAATATATAAATAAGCTTTAAAAATACTGACTAATGTGTAATTTTTTTAATATATATTTTAACGGGGAGCTCGTTAGTAACCACGAAAGAGCGTATGTCGGGATGGGACCGTCGTAACCCGAGGACTACATGTATATTAACATAGACATGCATGTTTGCAAGATAAATATATATATATATATATATATATTTATATATATATAACAAAAATATTAACTAAAAGACATTAAATACACAATTTTAATCTTTAAAAAAAAAGAAAAGAAAACCCATGTTTTGATTTTTTGGAGAAAAAATTAACCCCCCCCCCACACTGCGGTGGAAGGAGTAGTGAGGTGATGTTAGTCCATGCTGTAGGTATGTCAAAACCCAGTAGGCTTTATTCATTTAAAACAAAAGACACCGCCTCTTTCATTTCCATACTTTTTAATTCTGTCTCCTGTGCGGCTGCTTCTTTTCATTTTTTCCTAATTTGTTTTATTTAGTTTGATGGGATTGTTTTATTATTGCATATTAACTGATACTTTTATCAATAGGTCTTCACGTATTTTACGTATTTCATTGAATTTTGTAATTTTTTATAAGTGAAAAATTGTGTCGTCTCCTTTTTTGACATAAAATCGCACACAGTAAATTTTTGGATTTTGGTTTCACGCCCCCCCCCCTCACCAAATTGTGTGACCCGGTACCCCAACGCTAAAAGAATTAAGGGATTATCAAATGTTGATAAGCTAAATGTTCAATATTACGATTATAATCCGCTGAAAAACGAGAATATACATCACACGATGTCATGCGTACCCTAACCCTAAACATAATCATTAGAAACTTAAAGACAACACGTGATGTCATGACATACCATAACCTAAACCTAACCATTAGAGATGTAACGACAGCACGTGATGTCATGACATACCCTAACCTAAACCTAACCATTAGAGATGTAACGACAACACGTGATGTCATGACATATCCTCGCACATTACCTTACCATTAGAAATGTAACGACAACACGTGATGTCATGACATATCCTCGCACATTACCTTACCATTAAAGATGAACCGAAAACACGTGATGTCATGACATACCCTCACCCTAACCTTACCATTAGAAATGTAACGACAACACGTGATGTCATGACATATCCTCACCCTAACCTTACCATTAGAGATGTAACGACAACACGCGATGTCATGATATATCCTCACTCTAACCTTACCATTAGAAATGTAACGACAACACGTGATTTCATGATATATCCTCACCCTAACCTTACTATTAGAAATGTAACGACAACACGTGATGTCATGACATATCCTCGCACATTACCTTACCATTAAAGATGTAACGACAACACGTGATGTCATTACATACCCTAACCTAAATCTAACTATTAGTGATGTAACGACAACACGTGATGTCATGACATATCCTCACCCTAACCTGACCATTAGAGATGTAACGACAACAGGTGATGTCATGACATATTCTCACCCTAACCTGACCATTAGAGATGTAACGACAACAGGTGATGTCATGACATATTCTCACCCTAACCTGACCATTAGAGATGTAACGACAACACGTGATGTCATGACGTATCCTCACCATTAGAGATGTAACGACAGCTCATTATGTCATATCGTACCCTAACCTAATCGGCATCCTTCCGTCCCTCAAGACGATGGTTCATCCCCGTTGGTCTGGGTTGCATTTCATCGTGTGGCTGTGCAGTCCTATCCTTGAGTGACAGTCTTTAAAACAGCTTTTGCACAAAAGTCCTGTGCTTCCCAATGTTTTGGCCTTTCTCCTAGCTCTTCTGTCCGTAGCCTCCTCCGTCTTTCACTCCTAGGCCAATATGACGCCCTCTTCGACAACTGTGCGCCACGTAGATCGGTCTTCTGCGTTACACTCCCAGTCGCCTGTGCGTATTCTAGCTGCTTTCATGTCCCTTAGGCAGAAATCTTTAAATTTCAGACGTAAACGACCTGTCTTCCTCTTTCCCGATGCCAGTTCTCCATATAGGAGGTCCTTGGGGATGCGTCCAGAGCTCAATCTTTTTACTTGTCCTAGCCGTCTCAGCCGTCTTTCACTAAAGATTGAGAACATGCTTTGGGTATTGGCACTCATCATGACCTCGCTATTTGGCACTTTGTCCTGCCATTTAATGCCAAGTATGCTACGCAGGCACCTCAAGTGGAAGCTATTAAGCTTGTGCTCATGGGATGTATAAGTGGCCCATGTCTCGCTCCTTTAGAGCAGTGTACTGATGATGCAGGGTCGATAGACACATAATTTGGTTTTCTCCGTTAGCTTGGTGTTTTGCCAGACCCGTTTATTTAGTTTAGCCATTGTGGCAGCTGCCTTGCCAATTCTATTGTTTATTTCATTCTCAATGAACAGTGTATTGGAGAGCTTGGACCCCAAGTAGGTGAAGCTGTCAACAACCTCCAAGTTTTCATTATCGATATTGATGGTAAGAGGAGAATGTGACAGCGGATCTTTTCCAGTATTTTGAATAGCCCGTTGTGACTGACTTAATCAATGGCTTTCGTAAGATCCACAAAGGCAATATGTTGTGGCATCTGCTGCTCTCTGAATTTTTCCTGGAGCTGCCATATGAAGAACACTATGTCTATGGTAGACCGAGAAACCGGAAACCGCAATGAGATTCTGGATAAACACGGGATGCTAAACTATGTAATCGTGTTAGTATGACACGGGCAAAGGTCTTTCCTACAATACTAAGTAGTGAGATGATGCGATAGTTATTGCAGTCACTGCTATCACCCTTGTTCTTATATAGTGTCACTATTAGCATTATTTAGGTCCTGGAGATGTAGCCTTGTTCCCAGCAGAGGGACAGAAGCTCGTGCAAAGGTTGGAGCAAAGCTGTTCTGCCACTTTTTAGATCTTCTGGTGGTATGCCATCATTCCCAGGGGCTTTTCCACAAGCAGGGCAGTCAATAGCTTTGCTCAGCTCTTCCTAAGTTGGCACGAAATCAAGTTCTTCCATGGGCGGCTTATCGGGGATGTCATCTAGAGCGGTGCTGGAGACTGTGGTAGCTGTTGCATACAGTTCCAGATAATGCTCAACTCAAAGTTTTAGCGGCGCTGCATGGTCTTTGATAAATCTCCACTCTTGGACTTTAGGGGGGCAACTTTGGACATCAAAAGGCCAGTTGCTTTTTTTACATTTTCGTACATGGCTTTGGCATTGCTCATGTCTGCAGCTGACTGTATGCTGGAGCAGAGGTTAAGCCAGTAGGTATTGGCACATTGACGTGCAACTTTTTGGGCATGCGTCAATGGTGTAAACAAAGAAACGACGTGCGTCGATGCAGCTTAGCGCCATTCCGTTGCAGGAACGTACACAACTTTTATGTAAAGATCGTCTGTAGGTGCTCCATTTCCTGTTTTTCGGTCGGGGTTTTACTCCCTTAGCCTTTCCCGGGTATTTGGTGTAACCGCAAGACAACTGATGATTTGAAGTCAGAGTTTTCCTTCTCCTAGAGGATCTACCAGCCAATGTTAACGAGCCTCATCTACCAGGTCGAAAGAGCTTGGTATCTTGCCAGCATCGGGGATCGAAGCCGTGTCTGATTTTTTGAGTCTCGGTACGACAGCCCAGCACACTATCACTTTGACCACCGCGCCCCCTAACCTAACCATCAGAGATGTAACGACAGCTCATGATTTTATGACGTACTCTAAAACTAATCTAACCGTTAGACATGTAACGACAACACGTGATGTCATGACGTATTCTCAACCTAATCTAAATGTTAGAGATGTAACGAGATCTCATGATGTCATGACGTATCCTAACCCTAACCCTAACCTAACCTTTAGAGAAGTAACGAGAGCTCAAAATGTCATGACGTACTCTCAACCTAATCTAACCGTTAGAGATGTAACGACAACACTTGATGTCATGACGTATCCTAACCCTAACCCTAACCTAACCTTTAGAGAAGTAACGAGAGCTCAAAATGTCATGACGTACTCTCAACCTAATCTAACCGTTAGAGATGTAACGACAACACTTGATGTTATGACGTATCCTAACCCTAACCTAACCATGATAGATTTAACGACAACACTTGATGTTATGACGTATCCTAACCCTAACCTAACCATGATAGATTTAACGACAACACTTGATGTTATGACGTATCCTAACCCTAACCTAACCATTATAGATTTAACGACAACACTTGATGTTATGACGTATCCTAACCCTAACCTAACCATTATAGATTTAACGACAACACTTGATGTT
Organism: Ampullaceana balthica; assembly: GCA_944989445.1. NCBI lineage: Eukaryota > Metazoa > Mollusca > Gastropoda > Lymnaeidae > Ampullaceana > Ampullaceana balthica. Next base: position 7,060 of record CALYLW010001125.1, read on the forward strand.
ATGATGTATCACAACCCTAACCTAACCATTATAGATTTAACGACAACATTTGATGACATGACGTACCCGTTACAGTAGAGGGGGGTGTAGTAGACACTTTTACCGTCTACCCTAATGTAAGTGTTGAGTGCCGCTCCTTGAGTGACCACAGGCCAAGAGGCCAAAAGTACGACAACACCATAGATGGACACTTGAGTCATGGTGCTACCTTGGGGAAATTATTTGAGATTAATCATTGGTCAAACCATCAGGACAACCTGAGTAGTTTAAAACACCCCACAATTCGGATATTCGTGTTTCCTCACATTCTTTAGAGAGGACATACACAAGTCGCAATAAAATCCACAATTCCATTAAGGGTTTCAAGGATCCGGATGTAGCTTGATTAAGATCTGTTTTTCATCGATTAATTGACACAATACGACCTTCACATTCAATGCAATCTTGTCTTTTGCATCAACACACTGGAGTGGGTGTTGTATTTTAATTTGTGAGATCTTAACCCAGAAAACATTTAAAATTTGCATTTTTAACTTTCTCAATGTCCTTTTTAAGGACTGAGAAACAAACAACTGATTAATTGATTTAAGTTTCATATCTTCCAACTAAACAGTAAAACTGATTTACACATGTTACAATTGAAATAAATAAATGAGTAATTTAAAAACACGAACATGTCTTTTATCATGAAAAGAGGCAAAAGGTCTCTTTAAAATATCCATATGATAGGATATTTTAAAAGATCAATATTTATGTATTTATTTATTGTTATATTTATCTTGATCTTATAAAATATATCTTCTATTTGTACACGACTGGCTAAAGTTTATACACCAACTGGCTAAAGTTTATACACCAACTGGTTAAAGTTTATACATCAACTGGTTAAAGTTTATACACCAACTGGCTAAAGTTTATACACCAACTGGCTAAAGTTTATACACCGACTGGTTAAAGTTTATACACCAACTGGCTAAAGTTTATACACCGACTGGTTAAAGTTTATACATCAACTAGCTAAAGTTTATACACCAACTGGCTAAAGTTTATACATCATGCTCGCAGTGCACACTTGGCTGTAGTTCATTGTATAATTATGTTACAGGCAAAGTGTGAAATTCAAGCATTCTATAGAATTCCAAGACATTGTATAGCATGCCTGATGGTTTTAGGCGAAGTATGAAATGATTGCTATTTATGATTTGTCGTCCGGCAAAGTATGTAATTGGCCTACCCCGGCATTTTTCCAGACAATTATGTTGGCGGTGGCGCTTTGGTCGATTTTTGATGATGGCGATCGAAGCCTGTGAGTGTTGAAAGTTATTGTAAGACAGCGTTTAGCTGGTACGAGGCTCCACTACCAATTCAAAGGCACATTGCCAAAATTCTTCTCACGACGTCAGTTTATATCATCTGGCTAAGATTCCACAGACGTTCTCCCATAACGTTTCCCCTCGGATTGATGTGTGACCATGTCGGAAGAGAATGTAATGCTAGGACAGGAATCACGCCATGTTGACATGCAACGACGGTTCTACGATGAGGTATCTAATGTAAGAGCCAATACTGCTAAAAACCGAAAATTTTAACAAAAATTGGTGGACGATGTGAAAATGGCTAAGACCAACATTAAGCAAGAACCATGGGACTATTTGCTTGTGAAACACTATGATGTAATGATCGTGGAAAATAAGAGTTAGTTGATCTAACCTGTTAAAGAAGGTGTGAGTGCCATTCTGTTTTACGTCGCGGATTCCGAGATATTTAATAAAGCCCATTTGGCCATTGGTTATGGAGGACCGTACAGAATGTTGAAAGAACTTTCACCGAAATACATGAGCGCTACCCGTCATGATATTGGCTGAACTGTGTATTAACCTTAGTGAATCTTGCCAGAAAAAAAGGCGTCAAAAAGGCATGTGGTCAAGCCAATGGCTTTTTCTAAATTCATCTCCCATTGTTAGGTCGATCTCATTGACTTTCAATCACATCCTGATGGGGAATACAAGTTTATAATGGTGTATCAAGATCATTCCACAAGTTCGTGGTTCTCAGGGCCCTGAAGACAAAGAGAGCACAAGAAGTAGAATACCAGCTCGTAGACATATTTATGTTGCTTGGTGCTTAAATGATTCTACATTCCAATAACGGCAGGGAATTTGCAGCTTAAAGGAGTACTGGCCAAACTTGAAGATCGTTTATGGTTTGCCGCGCCACATACAAAGCTATGGGAGCGTCGAAAGAGCTAACTAAGACATCGAAAATATGCTGTGTGCTTGGATGCAAAATGTAAAGGAGTGAGGGGTTACGGTTCGTCCAATTAGTGTTAGGTACCCATTCGGAGCTGGGTGTCTCAGGGATGCCCTAGGGCCCCGGGAACAAATCCTAGCCTTCACATGGATTCAAACCCGTGACCATCGGTACGCCAGTCGAGCGCGCTGCCACTCGACCACCACGCCCTCACTCTGGGATTAAAAGATAAGCATACTAATCTTTGTTTGGCTGCAGAGCTAAAGTAGGCCTCACAAAGTCGTCCCTAGTTGAGGATTTTTTTACAAGATGTGGAATCAGAGGAAGACCTCGAAAAAACAATACAGAGCATACATCGTGTGCTTTATTTTGTATTACTTCCACTTTAAAATACGTAATTATCAATAATGTTTTTGTTGTGATATGTTTACATTTTGCCTAAACGAAATCCGGCATTCTATAGAATGCCTAGGCAAAGTTTGCAAAAGTTTTACAAATTTCATACTTTGCCTGAAACCATCAGGCATTCTATACTTTGCCTAGGCACTCTGTAGAATGCCTGATTTCACACATTGCCTGTAACATATACATTCAAATTTCAATTGTTCTGACGTAATTTTGGACGTCAGTTAACTATTTTATTGTATTTTTTTTTAAACAATACATAATAGATAAAAGCCCATAACTAAACTTAATCTTAAACAAAGATACAGTGATTGATTTGCTAGCGCTTTATTTTGGTAAATTAAAATCCGATATAACCTTTCATCCAGTTATCTGAATAGATTGCTTTCCAGCCTCTGATCGCATAAGCTCTAATGTCATCTAGAGTTACACTTTACTAGGCCTAATTTTACAAACAGTGTTGGTGTTCTTACCTCCCCTGTCAGACGATCTCGAGTACTTTCGTTACTTTTTCTTTCTTTTTCTTTTTTTTTCTTGGAGGGAAAAAAAGTACTTTACCATCTTTCTAACTTTTACATTTGAGTCTAAAAGGAATGTTTTGATATTGAATTATAATCATTGGTGGAATGTGTAGTCTCGTCCCCAAATAGTTATTTTCAACATTACTTGTGGGGAGGGGGTGGGCGTGCGTTTTCTAATTTAAAATACCAATAGACAAGACACGAAAATAAATAAAATAAATTATTTTATCTTCCACACAAAAAACAAGCTTTTTAAAATAAAGTTCAAGAATTTTGAATCTGGAACATTTGATTACCATTTTAAAAAATACATAAAGATAAAAAAATTATTTTTAAAATCCACGTTTTTATAAGTGGACTAAAAAGAAGAAAATAATTTAAAACTTATAAGTTCAAGTACTTCGATTTAATATGACTAAAACGTGGGGCGGGCGCTTATGAGGTTTAACATATGCGGTTCACTCATTCTCTCATTTATAGATATCTCATTTGCCTTCTAAATTAGAAATCTTTAATTTTTATACCAAACACCCGCCCCACGTGTTTAGTCATATTAAATCGAAGTAATTGAACTTATAAGTTTTAAATTATTTTCTTCTTTTTAGTCCACTTATAAAAACGTGGTTTTCAAAAATCATTTTTTTACCTTTATTTATTTTATTCTTTTTAGTCCACTAATAAAAACGCAGTTTTTAAAAATATTTTTTTACCTCTATTTATTTTATCAAACGCCTCATCAGCGCCTGCCAAACGTTTAATAACAAAGCGATGAGGTAATGGGTGAACTCACCACGTGAAATTAAACTACGGCAGGCGGGTACAGATGCTTATATAAAGATAAACTAAGAAATGCTTTAATTTAATTACGGTACATTCGATTGATCTGAAATTTTGATAAAATGTATTGTCAGCCAAGATCTATCTGTGGTAAAATTTTGAGCTCTCTAGGACCATGAGAAGTGGTTTAATTTTACGTTGTAAAATTTGAAAAATTGCGGACAGACAGACACGAAAGCAATTATATATTAAAATATAGATAAATTAAAAGGTTCAATAATTTAATAACGGTACATTCGATCAATCTGAAATTTTAATACAATGCATTGTTATCCATGGTCTATCTGTGGTAAAATGTTTTGATCTCTAGGACCATCAAAAGTGGTTTAATTTTACGTTGGCAGATTTGAAAAATTGTGGACAAACAAACAAATCCACAGAAACGAAAGCGAGTTAATAAAACGTGGTTAAAAAGCAGAAGTTGTAGTTTTGTCTTGTAGACTTTTAATTGTGTAATTGAGTATACTGAAACTGTTTCAATGGGTAACCACAAACGGATTGCTGAGATACTCAAGAAGGGTTCACGCTTCAAATTGACATGAATATTATAAGAATTGACGCTTGAAATTGACGTGAAATCTTAGAAGGGTTGACGCAGAGCCGGCTTTAGGCATAGGCAAACTAGGCAGCCGCTTATGGCATCCGATTAGTCTCATCATTAGTGGGGGACTCGCACAATAATCTAGGCCAGAATATACCCCTCCTGGCCAGAATATACCCCTTTGACAACATGAAGATATATATAGAAAAATGGATGAATGACTATTTAAACTTTCTATTGGTGTGTTAGCTTTGTCAGAGACGTTTGAATAATTTCTTAAGCAGGAAAGAGGTATTATTTACAATAAAATAATAATATTAATATGATTTCTTTTATTTACGATGTCTGATAGGACATAATAGGATGTAATACTAACTCAACACATACCGGCTCGGCCGTCGCCCGGGTTAACAAGGGCCGCGTCTACCACTGCACACCAGGGTGGGGACGAAAAGTGTATTACTGGTGCACCACAAGCAACTCCCATTTTCAACCTCAAAAGAAGAGACGACGTAATTATTGGCACATGGAATGTAAGAACTCTACATGGTACAGGAAAAGTGAAAGAATTGACGCATGAAATGGGGCGATACCAATGGAATGTCATCGAACTATGTGAGACCCGATGGAAAAGCTTTGGTGAACTCTCAACAGAGGAAGGACACAAGATCTACTTCAGCGGCAGGGAAGACAGACATGAACATGGAGTTGGATTCCTCATCCATAAAGATATAACAAACTCGGTCATTGGATGTCGCCCTGTCTCCAGCCGCATTATCACCATTCGGCTGAAAGCCACACCCTTCAATATCACAATTATACAAATATTTGCTCCTACAACCAGACACGAGGACAGTGAAGTAGAGGCATTCTATGACCAAGTACAGGATATCGTGGATCAAACACCAAGGAAAGACATTATTGTCGTTCAAGGAGACTGGAACGCGAAGATTGGAGTAGATGCATGGACAAACTGGGCAGATACTTGCGGACGCTCTTGCAATGATCTGACCAATGATAGAGGACTTCGTCTCCTGGAATGTGCAAGATATGACAACCTCCTGCTAGCTAACACAATTGGCCAACATAAAAAATCCAGAAGTTGGACTTGGCGCAGCCCCGACGGGGAACATAGTAACCAGATAGATTACATACTGGTCAGAAAACGATTCAAATCGTGTATTAAACAGCTAGAACTAGAAGTTTCCCTGGAGCAGATATCGGCAGTGACCATAATCTGGTGCTGATGACCTTCCATCTCCACCTGAAAAAGATAGTAAAACAAGGCAATCCACGACTACGCTTTGACCTGGATAAACTGAAAGACCCAGAAATCGCAGAAGTTTTCAGGGCGACCATTGGAGGAAAATTTGCTCCACTCACCACACTATATGAGTCAGAAACGGACATGGACATAGACCTAGCCACTGACACCTTCAATATCACAATAATTGAAGCAGCAAAGGAAGTACTTGGTAAGAAGCGAGCAATTAAAAGACCATGGGTCTCCTCTAATATTCTGGAACTATGCGATGAAAGAAGAAAACTTAAGAGCGTAAAGAATACTGAAGAAGGCGCACCCAGATACAGAGAAATAAATAAAAAGATCAGGAAAGATATGGTGAAAGCAAAAAAGGAATGGATAGAACAACAATGCTCTGACATCGATGAAAATATACTAAGGAACAATTCAAGGAAGGCTTACAAAATTGTTAAAGACTTGACATCCACCAAACAAGGTCATATCTCAACCATACAAGATAAATCCGCAAAATGTATCACAGAAGAACAAGAAATTCTCAGAAGATGGACCGAATACTGTTCTGAGCTGTACAATGAAGACTCCAAAGGCGATGCGTCAGTGCTCAACTGCCCAAAGTCAACAAACACATACATGCATTCTATTCTCCGCGACGAGGTGGAGCTGGCTGTACAAAAACTGAAGAAGGGGAAATCAGCTGGAGCGGACAACATTCCGGGCGAACTGATTCAAGCAGGAGGCGACCCCGTAATAAACATCCTAACTAACATGTGCAACAAGATCTGGCAGACAGGGCAATGGCCAACCCCCTGGACGCAATCGCTGGTTATCACGCTCCCAAAAAAGGGTAATCGACAGATGTGTCAGAACTACCGTACAATCAGCCTGATTAGTCACCCCAGCAAAGTCATGCTTATGATCATATTGAACAGACTGAAACAAAAAGCAGAGCAAATCATTTCAGAAGAGCAGGTGGGCTTCAGAACAGGAAGAAGCACAACGGAGCAAATCTTTAACCTGCGAGTTCTCTGTGAAAAACATCTCCAACACCAGAGTGACCTCTATCATGTCTTTATAGACTTTAAAAAAGCTTTCGACAGAGTGTGGCATGCGGCACTGTGGGCAACGATGCACAAATTCAACATAAATGCAAACATCATTGAAGTGATCAAGAACCTTTACAACAGAGCAACCAGCGCAGTACTCTTCAACAGCAAGCTGGGAGATTGGTTCAAGACCACTGTTGGTGTCAGACAAGGATGTTTACTTTCCCCCATCCTCTTCAACCTCTTCCTTGAAAGGATCATGACAGATGTGCTAGAAGACCATGTCGGAACAGTCAGCATCGGAGGGAGAAGTATAACCAACCTACGCTTCGCCGATGACATTGACAGCCTAGCTGGTAGCAAGGACGAACTAAAAGAATTCCTCGCAAAGCTAGAGAAAGCAGCAAAGGCGTACGGCATGGAAATCAACGCAGAAAATACCAAGGTCATGGCTAATAGTAAATTCACAAGCGAGATTCGGATAAACGGGCAAAAAACTCGAAGAAGTCTCCACCTTCAAGTATCTAGGGGCCATAATATCCGACGAAGGCTCAAAGCCAGAAATTCTTGCCAGAATAGCCCAAACAATGGCAGCATTGAGCAAATTAAAGCACATCTGGCAAAGTAAGAAGCTCACCCTGAGATCAAAGATCCGGCTAATGCGCTCTCTAGCGATGTCAGTCTTTTTGTACGGTTGTGAGGCTTGGACGCTCACTGCAGACCTCCAAAGAAGAATAAATGCGCTAGAGATGAGATGTTTCAGAAAGATATTGAACATCTCCTGCAAAATTTCAGCTCGCTAGCTTATGAGGAAGGGGGTTAAAATCGATCCAAAGTTTTTTCGAAAAACAAGCAAACAAACAGACATCACGAGTTAATATAAAGGATTTAAAAATGTGTAGCTTTTATAATTTTTTTGTTGAGTCCACACCAACCATTATGATATTACAAAGTTTTTTTTCCAGTTTTCTTTCATCCATTAGCATTTCATTCTCCACACCGGTAACATAGACATTGAATTTGAACGCGAATGAAAAAGTTTAACCAAAAGCCATTCCTACTTCGATCACTCGCCTGGTAAAAGCAACAGACCGACGAGTTGACGCAGACGAAAACTTAACAAACGCAGACCACCTTGCAAACCAAACAAACCTGTTTGTTCTATGACAACATCCGTGGCGTCATACAGGACGTCTAAGGCCTGTGATGTGACTCTCGACCGTGTCCAAGTGAAGAGGGAACGTGATTATAGTCACACGGGGAGCCAAGTGATCTAGTTACAGTTGTGGACGAGGTCCACCGTATAAAATAGGGGATTTGTTTAAAAATGTGAGCAACTGAACACCTTCCATACTTAAAAACATATTAGACTTGAAGGGAATAGAAAACATTCCAATTGTTATGACGATGATTTGTAATCTGAAACTGAACTCGTTTAATTGGTGAGATCAGGTAATTTGTCATGTGAGAAACTAGCCATTGCATATAAAATGTTAGTATACAACATTTTAGGATATGGGGTGGTAAAATATATTATTGGGGATATGGATATTAAAATTTAAATTTGTGGATATGGAGAGTAAAATTTAAATGTAAATATATGGAGTGGTTGAGAATAAAGTTAGGACCCTAGCTTGTTCTGTCATCCAATAATTCCGTAATACGCAAATCAAACATTGAGTTGAGTAATATTCAAAATACTCAATTCTCCACTCGGAATATCTTTCTATCAAGTGGGTTTGAAGTAGATTACGAATATTTGTATACCCTAATCCAGCTTGAATGTGACAGAAATGCCACCTCCCCCACAACTTTGAGGCAGTTGACCTATATCAGTACACCCACATTTCCACACAATTCATCAAACAACTTTTAATTACTACAAAATGTTTAAATTATCTTCAGCAAACTCCTATTTCCCCTAGTCGAACCCCATTTATGTTTCATTCCCAGATCAATTACTTGTGTAAACGTATACCATTGAAATACAAAAATATATGTTATTTGAACAGGGTATGTATAGGCCTGACAGGACGTCCAAGAAAAACAAAGAACATTTAGCCTAAAATGCCTTCCTCAACTAATAAATAGACAAAAACTAATAAAATAAAATGAAAACTTTACTCATGAGTTATCTAAAACCAGAAAGAGCAACGAAGAGCATAGAATTAATGCTATTGCAACAAAATAATAATTGACGTTGTCGTTACAAACATATTGTTCTCTGTTAAAACAAAACTAAAGTTCACAGTCTCTATTGCAAGATTTGATCCCACACACAGACCTTAAAATAACAATATAAGATGTTTTACTACAGATAGAGCTTCAAATAACTTTGTAGCATGTCTTCCTATTCTCAGAGCTTCACTTACCCTTACAAAGTTTGTGACCTCGTTTTGAGTTCACTTTTAATGTTTAACTAGGATATGCACATCCTCACTCTTTAAGTGCAACAACATTTGACATACTCTAATATATTCCACACACTTCTCTTTAATATATTTATTTTCTTCATAATATTTCTTATCATTCTCTTCATATTCATTATAATAATTTAAATAATGCCCATCATTCTTTCCTCTATACTCAGCATATTCGTTGAAAATAAAAATATTTCTCATTATACTCATCGTATGTATCATACTCCAGCTCTTGTTTATTCTTTTATTTTATAGACGCAGAGAAATTTAGTTTGGGGACGTCCATAAATGACGTCACGCACCTAGGGGGTCACACTTTTGTGACGGTGCGTAACGAGGGGGAGGGAGGGGTCTGAAAAAATGTGACGTCACATCAAAATGGTAACTGTAAATAAAACTTCCACTGAAATATTTGGCCACTTACAATTTATTGAATGACTTTTTATTTATTTATTTTTTTATTGTTTTTTAAATCAGTGCTTCTCAATGTGCCGGTCGGTAAACCATCAAACGCTGGTTGGCGTAAGCTATCAATACACGAAAATTAAATCTAATTATAATCCTTAAGTTTGAGAACCCACAAGATAACGTATGCAATTTTTACCCTGCGTCGTTTGATGTTGACATCAAAGCATTTGTGATGTAACTGCAGCTCCGTTTTGGTTCTCTCATGGTAGGAGTCGGCGAACTTTTTTGCCGTTACCCCAAAATATACAAGTTTATCCGTGCTTTACTTAACCCCCAGACTCTAGATCCTGTTCACATGACTCGGGGATTTGGGGGAGCGTCGATAGCCTCCCCCCCACCCCCCCCCAAAAATGCAACATGGTGAGTTTTACAAGCATGACAAGTGTTTAAAAAGGATCTGAATAGGATTATGGGTAGATATTTTAAGTCAAAACGACACGGATATCCTTTTTCTATAAAGGGTATGGGGGAATCTATTTGATAGAATTATAAAAGTTTTAAGTTTGATATAATTGTTTGATTGGTTTTTGGTCAAACGCCCCTGGGCATTCTAGATATAATGATAAACATTAGTCAAGTATTAATTAACTTTATTGAATGCATCAAATTCTTGATATCGCAATTCGTGAGAAGCACAAAACAACTTTTCTTCTTAGCTCAGTTTTTAAGGAATTAATTTTAAATATCACAGAAAGGATAATTGATACAGTCAAGTCATGTGGATTAAGATTATTGTCACTCGTGTCAATATAAATGAAAGTAGGGTGGATTTAGGTTTCATCGTATAGTACGTAGGTAAGAAATCTACATAGTTGGCAAAATTAAATAAATGCATTTTCTGGAAGGAACCGGTTCAATAATGGGCATATATTCCAAGCGTACACTTACACATGACGTATTTTAATATATCTAGTGGATTGTAGTGGATGTTATATGTCCCAAATGAGTCTGCATTACCCCCAAGAATTCCCTTTTTGACCCCAGATGAGGTTATATACCCTCTTTCGCCGACCTCTTTCTTACGGGATGCCCGTAAGTCATTTGAGGGATTTTTAAAAAAATACATTTTGAAAATATTTTTTTTCTAAACAAAGACGTTAACCGTAATGATTAATAGTCAATGTTTAATTTGTATGCATTAAAATAAAATATAAGCTAAGGATGTTAACACAGTTCGTTTCCTGAAGGCCGGTTAAACGTTTTTAAATAACGCTTCACGCGGGTTACTATATTACAATGTAGTCCTTCACTAAATAAATAATAAATACTTAAATGACAATAAAAGTGATTTGAAACATTCTTATTTTCAAATAAAAAATAAGGTTGTTTTTATTATTCTTTCTGATGTCAAAGCTTTGTGACGTATTTTTAGAGGTTGGGGTCTAACTTTTTGTGACGACACGTGACAAGGGGGGGGGGTTAAAAAAATCGTTCAAAATTGCGTGACGTCATTTATGGACGGCCAATTTATGCAATTTTTATCAACTTCCAGTCCTAGTAGAATTAGTATATCAATTAATATAGCCACAAAATGCCAAGTACAAATAAAATACAGCACCAGACGGGTATGGAGAGAATTCAATTTGTTGATAAATTCCCTGATATACTTGATTTCGTCATATTACTTTTGTGCGTTGTAAATTTCTTCTAGAGAAATTTACAACGTTGAAATGAAATATAGGAAATCAAGAATATCAAGGAATTTATCAACGAATTTAATTTTCTCTCTGCCCATCTGGTGCTGTATTTTATTTGTACTTGGCATGTTTTGGGCTTTATTAATCCGGAAGTTAAAATCGAACAACGCCATCTCATTTAAAAATTAAAAATTAGCCTCTGCTAACCAAAGTCCAACTCCGGGCCTTCTCAAAGGACTTGAAACTAGGTCTGGCTCCCTACGATTGAGTTTAATCCATTCTAGAGACTTGAGCATAAAACATTCTCTCTAGACTTAATCATAAACCATTCTGTCCAGACTTGTCCATGATCCATCTCCTATAAACTTATCCCCATGGAGCTCCTGAAAGGCTTGAACTATCTCCGACATGAGAAAAACTCTCTTCAGAGGGAACGTCCCAGTGAATTTCAACAGGTTGACCATCAGCGCATCGTCGGTGGACATCAAAATCTTCGTACACGAACATCTACAACCGGACAGCAACACCATACACGCATTCAGAACGGTGACAGCCACGTGAAGTCCTCAACGACCAGCAGCTTCGGCCGATGGGCTTGTAAACCTTGATAGGTAGCTCATCTAGGAGAGGGAAACTCCAATCTCAACATTCGCTGTCTTGCGGCTACACCTTTTCATGGAGAGACTGACGAGGTAAACCCTGACAGAAAATCAAGAGACGGAATGGAATCCCTTGGGCAGTTTTATTGCGAATGCGCTTTATCTCTGGCAACTCCTGCGATGCAGATGGCACCTTGTTGTATCTGCTAAGCTGTTCCACTAGAATCACCGACCTGCGTGAAGAGGAGAGGGAGAGGGCCTGTTGCCTGGGCAACAGCTGTGGCTTTCTTCAATGCCATTGCCTAGGCTATCATGGCCTCCTTTTTTATTCTAACGCCGCCATGAAGGTGGGGGGGAGGAGGAATAGGAGTCAACGCCTCATCTCTTGAGGACGGACGGATGCCATACCATACCATTTATCATATTTGCATCAAACTTCATATTTATCAAACTTCTCATCATACTCATCAAACTAATTATACTCCTCCTCTTCATATTCATCTAGATTATGATACTCCTAATAATCATTGTACTCCTTGACATATGTTATCATATTTCTCATACGTGATAACTCAAATCCACAAAGTGTTTGCCTGTCTGTCCGTGGTAAAATAATAACAAAATATAAAAAGAACAAAACAAAATACATTTCCTTTTCCAGGAAGAGTATGCTTGTGATGTTATTGCCAGGTAGGTGAAATCCCCGACAACAGCCAAGGTGTTTCTCTCAAATGAGATTGATGTGAGGCAGTCTGTGCCTTGTCCTTATAATGTTTTATATGACTCACAAACTAATATATTGTTGATATTTGACGATCTCAAGAACTACTATATTGTTGATATTTGACGATCACAAGAACTACTATATTGTTGGATATTTGGACGATCACAAGAACTAATATATTGTTGATATTTGACGATCTCAAGAACTAATATATTGTTGATATTTGACGAATCACAAGAACTATATATTGTTGATATTTGACGATCTCAAGAACTACTATATTGTTGATATTTGACGATCACAAGAACTAATATATTGTTGATATTGACGATCTCAAGAACTAATATATTGTTGATAATTGACGATCACAAGAATTAATATATTGTTGATATTTGACGATCACAAGAATTATATATTGGTGATATTTGACTGAATTATGCAGTAAGTATATTGTTCCTAACGGGACTCGAGAACTAATATATTGTGATGTTTGACGGACTTTAAAACTCTATTATTTTTGTTTTGACAGACTCAAAAACTTTATTGTTGATGTTTGGCGGTGTACTTCACTTGAAGTCTAGTGTCTCAGTTGCTGAAGGAAATGTGAATATGCACTCAAAGATATCAATTTCTAATTCATTTATAGTCAGTTTAAACGTCAATTTTTAAAGTTAAATAAAATAAATAGAATCAACAACATATGACACGAACCCACAGCCCTAACCCTAATAGGATCCCAGATCCGAAGGTAATTCCAGGAAACCATTGAAATAAGTAATTTAAATGCAATTCCACTTTTTAAGTCCATTTAAAAAATATAAAAGCACATTTTTGATAACACAGGACTCTCTTTAAAAAAAGTGCGAATTACTGCACTAGTGGTTTTATCAATAATACCGCTTATCTGTCTGGTGCTTAATATGTTATTTCATTTTACAGAACTACTAACATCAATTTAATTTTCATAATCAGGTGAAAGGCTTTTCATATTTTGGATTATTCAGCTGCCTTAAAATTAAATTGGTATAATGGGCGATGGTGACAATTTAGTAATTTAACTCATAATTAAATACATGCTTTACAATTTATTTTAGCTGATCGAAATTTAGAGAAATCCATGCACCACTGTATGGCGGAAAAGACTAGTAATTATATAATTACTTCGGTAGATGAGGCTCGTTAACCTTGGCTGGTAGTTCAATTAGGAGAAGGAAACTCTGACTTCAAACGTCCGCTGCCTTGCAGCTACACCCACTACCCGGGAAAGGCCAATGGAGTAAACTTAGACAGACAAACAGGAGATAGAGCACCTACAGAGGACTATACATAAAAGTTATGTGTATTCCGGCAGCTCCTGCGACGTCAATGATGCCAAGCTGCATCGACGCAAGTCGTTAAATTGGTTATACTATTGACGTGGAGAGTGGGAATATGCTGTTTGGGATGCCAGCTATTTCTCCTCATTTTTCCCGCCCATGCTTGCATCACCTCTGGAGAGGACACTCCCGCCACGATGCAAGGTGTCGACAAAAAACGGGAAGCAGCAGTTACTGGTTCTAAGCCAAAGCTCAATTGACGTAGCGCTAGGCGCCAGTGTCCGCTTCCGACGGTGGGAGAGACTATCAGGTCTCACTGGACAGCTACCGCCCGCCTCAAACTGGGAAGCCCCCAGTCAAATAGGTGCTATTATGTCATAGCCTGCCTTGTCCACTGGGTGGGTGGAGATAAGAGTACCACTCAACAAGTGAGCCAAAAAGCCCTGCACAAAGAAATGCAAAAACGAAAAAGAAGACCCCAGCTCTTAGAATCGCTAGCTGGAACGTGAGAACTATGTGCCCCGTTATCACAGATGACCTGCAGTATATAAAGGACACACGGAAAACAGGTATAATTGATCGAGAGCTCAACAGCCTGAAGATTTACACTGCATGCTTTCAGTATACTAGGCTCCCAGACAGGGGCTCATTAAAGGAGACAAATTACACGTTCTTCTGGAAAGGCAGACCTACAGACGAACCAAAGCAGCATGTTTGTCACATAGCCGAGTGGGCGTGACCTTATTAACTCTATCTCACAATGAATCTATGAGGCACTGTTTGTATAATATAACTTTTAATCACAACTTCTATTTACATTAATTTACATCAGGAATATCTCACGTCCGTAAAATGGAATCACACACTCAGTCGCCATGTTTTATTCTCTCTCTGTCATGTGACCAACGATAATTATCGTTACCCCTCTCACGTGACAATGGTGTAGGTTTTGCAGCTAAGAACACCCTCCTATCATCCATTGAATCCACATCATCAGGCACGAAGAGGATCATCACTCTAAGACTCAGAACATATACAGGACATTTAATCATTCTTAGTGCGTACCCCCCACTTCTCTTTTCAACCCCGCAAGAGAAGAACAAATTCTATGGAGCTTAAGACCAGACAATACCCGCATCCACAAAGATGAGGCAATTTATATCCTAAGAGATTTTAAAGCAAGAGCGTGGTGCTTTCTTTAAGTGCAGAGATATGCATCAAGTGATAAGTTTCTTGGAGACACCATTGATCGCGCCAATGGCACCAGCTGGACCTCATCATCCCCAGGCGTGCACAACTGGCCAGTGTTCTAATCACACGCAGCTATAACAGCGCCGAATGCGACACGGATGACTCCCTTGTGGCCAGCAAGGTACGAATAATGAGTGAAAACTCGTACCACGCCATGAAAAAGTATTATTCATGTATCAACACCTTCTGCATGTAAGACACTGTTAAAACACAGATGTTCACAGAGAAAGTGCATGAAGGTCTCTCAAAGACGTCCCCATACGTCACAATTTACTCCAAATGGACACATCACAGAGACACGATCTATACATCAGAATTAAATGCCTTTGGGAAAAATCTAAAAAAACTCGGACTGCTTTTATGCGCATTTGGACTAGATGAAACCTGTCACTGAAGCTAAAAGGTTAGCCATTATGGCCTACAAGGAAAACCCGACAGGCCTTAAAAACAGCCAAGTTGCATGCCCTAAATGTCACACATCAATGTGCCAATATCCACTGGTTTAATCTCTGCTCCAGCATACAGTCAGCTGCAGACATGGGCAATGCCAAAGTCATGTATGTAAACATTAAAAAGCAACTGGCCATTTGACGTCCAAGGTTACCCCCCTAAAGTCTAAAACTGAAGAAATTATCAAAGACCAGGCAGAGCTGCTAAAACTTTGGATTGAGCTTTACCTAAAACTGTATACAACAGTTACCAAAGTATTCAAAACCGCTCTAGATGACATCCCCGATATGCCGCTAATGGAAGAACTTAATGTCGTGCCCACACAGGAAGGCCTGAGCAAAGCAATTGACTGCCTAGCTTGTGGAAAAGCCGCTGGGATTGATGGCATACCACCAGAAGCTCTAAAGAGTGGCAAGATAATTTTACTCCAGTCCTTGCACGAGCTTCTGTCCCTCTGCTGTGAACAGGCAGGTCACATCCCCATGGACCTAAAAAGACACAAACACTGCCCAAGACACATGGTCTCCTACTACCATCAACATCGACAATGAAAACTTGGATGTTGTGGAGAGCTTCACATATTTGGGTCCAAGGTCTCCAATTCACTGTCCATCGAGGACGAAAAAAAATAGTAGAATAATCAAGCCAGCTGCCACAATGGCTAAATTAAATAAAAGGGTCTGGCAAAACACCAAGCTAGCGGAGAATACCAAACTGGGTAAGCTTAATATCTTTCACTCGAGGTGCCTGTGTCGCATTCGTGGAACTAAGTGCCAAATAGTGACTTCCTGATGAGTTCCAAAACCCAAAGCATTTTCTCAATCCTTTGTGAAACTCGCCTAAGATGGCTAGGACATGTAAACAAAATGAGCCCGGGTCGCATGCCCAAGGACCGTATAAATGGAGAACTGGCATCGGGAAAGAGGAAGACCGGGCACCCACGTCTCTGATTTAAAGATGTCTGCCAGAGAGATTTGAAAGCAGCTCGAATGCACACAAGCGAATGGGAGTGTAAGGCAGAAGACACATCTACGTGGCGCACAGTTGTCAAAGAGGGCGTCATAGTAGCCGAGGAGCGAAGGATGGAGGAAGCTACAGACAGAAGAGCTAGGAGAAAGGCCAAAACATTTGGAAGCACAGAACTCGTGTGTAAAAGCTGTGGTAAAGACTGTCACTCCAGGACTGCTCTTTCACACGAGGAAATGCAACCCAACCCAACTGTGATCCACCATCATCTCGCTAGACGGAAGGATGCCGATTTGACTTTAAAAATCCTTTAGCTGATGACTGCAAATTAAGAAGCCAACACATTAACTTTATTAATTTATATACAAAGTTAAAGCCTTTGATTTGAAATGTTATAGACAAGATATCACTTACGTAATAATTAATGTAAATGGTAACAACACAATGTAAATTAGAAATCTTGTTAGTGTTGTTTATCATAGTAATGCTTTAATCGAGTAAATCCTGCTCTTAAATTCTAGTTATTATACTGTTCGTAGACCTAATGTTTAGAAACTGTATCGATTGAAAATGATTATTTATGTCTTCACAACTTCAAAGACATTATCGGCATTCTTTAAAAGTTTTGGTAAAGTGCTGCTAAAGTTAACATTTTTAATAATACCAATTATTATCAGGAAATATTCACACTAAAC
This sequence comes from Ampullaceana balthica, assembly GCA_944989445.1. Taxonomy (NCBI): domain Eukaryota; kingdom Metazoa; phylum Mollusca; class Gastropoda; family Lymnaeidae; genus Ampullaceana; species Ampullaceana balthica. Next base: position 24,447 of record CALYLW010001125.1, read on the forward strand.
TAAATTTGGCCAAAAAAAAACATTCACACTAGCCTAAATTATGTAAAGGAAACATTCACACTACCTTAATTTTGACGTAGAAAAACATTCACTTTTGTCCTAAAATTATGATATGAAAATATTCACACTGCCTCAAAATCAACAAAGAAAACACCCCAGCTTTCTAAAATTTGTTTAAGTTCTATTATTTTAAAGAAAAACAAAATGGCAAGTGGCGTTTAGTAATTTTATTTGAATAAAAAGCAAGAGACCAAAGACCGAGTTGTGTCCCCAGTCAACCAACCAAAGACCGAGTTGTGTTCCATGTGAAGCAACCAAAGACAGAGTTGTTTCCCATGTTAAGCAACCAAATACCGAGTTGTGCCCCGCGTGAAAACTTATCAAGAGGAAGGATGAAAAACATGAGGCACTGTCTCAGACTGGACAGACTTGATTTAGCTTGGGTATGGAATGACCTTCACATCTGGACTGGCATTACATCTTGTCTGAAAAGCGAGGATACCGACGAGAATCCACTCCCCGTTGCTTGGCGCCCTGCAGTAGGTGGGGGCGCCACCATCTCCCTGTTAATGTTTACATAAAAGAGTTAAAGTCATGTTGGGTAAATGTTTGCACAGAAACAAGTCAGTTAACTTAAAGCTTGTAAGGCTGTATAAACAAGTCAGTTAACTTAAAGTATGTAAGGTTGTATAAACAAGTCAGTTAACTCAAAGCTCGTATGGCTGCATAAACAAGTCAGATAACTTAAAGCTCGTATGGCTGTATAAACAAGTCAGTTAACTTAAAGCTTGTATGGCTGTATAAACAAGTCAGTTAACTTAAAGCTTGTAAGGCTGTATAAACAAGTCAGTTAACTTAAAGTTTGTAAGGTTGTATAAACAAGTCAGTTAACTCAAAGCTCATATGGCTGTATAAACAAGTCAGTTAACTTAAAGCTTGTATGGCTGTATAAACAAGTCAGATAACTTAAAGCTTGTATGGCTGTATAAACAAGTCAGTTAACTTAAAGCTTGTATGGCTGTATAAACAAGTCAGTTAACTTAAAGCTTGTATGGCTGCATAAAAAAGTCAGTTTACTTAAAGCTTGTATGGCTGTATAAACAAGTCAGTTAACTTAAAGCTTGTATGGCTGTATAAACAAGTCAGTTAACTTAAAGCGTGTATGGCTGTATAAACAAGTCAGTTAACTTAAAGCTCGTATGGCTGTATAAACAAGTCAGTTAACTTAAAGCTTGTATGGCTGTATAAACAAGTCAGTTAACTTAAAGCTTGTATGGCTGTATAAACAAGTCAGTTAACTTAAAGCTTGTATGGCTGTATAAACAAGTCAGTTAACTTAAATCTCGTATGGCTGTATAAACAAGTCAGTTAACTTAAAGCTCGTATGGCTGTATAAACAAGTCAGTTAACTTAAAGCTCGTATGGCTGTATAAACAAGTCAGTTAACTTAAAGCTTGTATGGCTGTATAAACAAGTCAGTTTACTTAAAGCTTGTATGGCTGTATAAACAAGTCAGTTAACTTAATGTCTGTATGGATGTATAAACAAGTCAGTTAACTTTAAGCTCGTATGGCTGTATAAACAAGTCAGTTAACTTGAAGCTTTTATGGCCGTATGTGTTAAAAGAGTGTGGTGGGGTACTTACTGAACAGAACATATTCTGACCACTGATGGACGTGAAGCAAAGTGTCGTGGTCACACCGAACAAGTTTGAAATGGACGAGCACCCGGTAGGGGTCATCTTGACTGCTGTCTCGTACAGGCCAGACTGACTAAGTGTGGCTGCAATGAGATATCAGTGAGTCAGGCCAGACTGACTAAGTGTGGCTTCAATGAGAAATCAATGAATTTGCGTCTTAAAGTACTCAAGAAAAGAAATCATTTGTGATTGTGTGTCTACGGCCGTGTACGTTTGAACTTTCGAATTTATAAGTTGGTATAGCGGTCTCATTTCAAGCTAGTGGAGGTAAAACCTAACTTACTCTAAACAAATATTGTTGAGAAATTAGGTTACGAGCGCGGCAAGTCTTTGGTGTGTGGCAGTAGACCACCAGGAGCTGACTGCGGGCTTTTAGTTACGAGATCAAGGACTGCCAGGGGACAGAGGCGTTAAAAATGTATTTCTGTTGTGAAGAAATGTCCACGCAGTAGCTTAGTCCAGGTGGTCAGTAGACCAAGGTGTGAAATGCCTATGGGCTGTAACTGGGTAGATGAAGGGACGCCGACAACTGGACACGGGTCGAAGCAGCTGAAGTGGGAATGGTTCTTAGATAAAGATACCAGAGATGGTTATGTTAAACCGGCCCCATCCTCGTCTTAATCTAGGGGTGGTCCCATATGACTGACAGATTAAGACATAGACGTATCGGACACGTGGCGGAGTCTGAGGGGTATTAGAGTGGACGCACTGGGGAGAACAAGGCATCCAGGCTAGGAGATGGAGAGAGGCAGATAGGAGGCGAAGCACCGTGAGGGACATTAGATAGTAGATTGGACTTAGGACAGTTTGTCTTACTTAAGTGAAGTTAGATTACAGTGTATGTTGGAGTGAATTGGTGAAGCAATAAAGTAATAATAAGTGTTTATGCAGTCTTGGAGTTTGATGTTTGAATATGAGATGACATGTGTGACTAGTAACTAACTAAGAAGAATTGAGTGAGTTTAGTCTCACACGAGGACTGAGGTTCATTACAATATTCAAAATTTCCAGCTCATAGGTTCGATGGGACGTGAAGCCTTGTGTGGTAACATTGGAAGGTAACTTTGGTAGTAACTTTGGATGGTAACTTTGGATGGTAACTTTGGATGGTAACTTTGAAAGGTAAATTTGGATGGTATCTTTAGATGGTAACGTTCTATGGTAACGTTGGATGGTAACTTTGGATGGTAACTTTGGATGGTAACTTTGGATGGTAACTTTGGATGGTAACTTTGGATGGTAACTTTGGATAACTTTGGATGGTAACTTTGGATGGTAACTTTGGATGGTAACTTTGGATGGTAACTTTGGATGATAACTTTGGATGATAACTTCGGATGGTAACTTTGGATGGTAACTTTGGATGATAACTTTGGATGGTAACTTCGGCAGCTTGACAATGATGTATTCCAACTTCCGGGTACTCCTGCGTCTCAACTGCGACTCCACTGCGTCCCTTCTGCATCATCTACGCACATTGTTGAATCTGATTGTCCGGAGGCGTTGAGGGAGGAGACAAGACTATCCACGAAAAAATAAACAAGTCTAGACCAACGTTTCATTGTGCCATATTGCAGCCGGAACATTGTGACGTGTGTGTACATAAATCTTTGGTATATAAAGATTTGTGTGTACATAGAGTTTTGATATATAAGGACTTGTGTACATAATAATTAATTATATAAAATGACTTGTGTGTACAAAGAATTTTAATATAAAAAGATTTTTGTGTATATATATAATTAAGGACCTGTGTGTACGTAGAAATTAGAACGCTTCTGTACATAGAATTAAGGACTTGTGTGTACATAGACTTAAGGACGTGTGTGTACATAGAATTAAGGACTTGTGTGTATAAGTACATATTTTGTAAAATATTTTGTTTAACACTTTGTATAACACTTTGAATAATACTTCGAATAACACTTTTTATAATACTTTATAAATCATTTTGTTTAACTCTTTGTATCAGTTGCATTTCGCCGCTGTAAAAAGTCAAATGTCAAAATGAAATTATGAAGAATTATACTTCTACCAGCGGCGTAGAATACGCCGCAGACATCTTCATGAATAGTGCTAAAAAAGGAGAGGGGGAGAACGGACACAAACTACAGCGCGAAGATATCAAAACAACGCGAGTGAACGTCGGTGGAGAAACCCCGTCGGTGGAGAAACCCCCGACGCACTGTTGATCTCGAGACATTCTTACTGCGGTTATCTACCTGCTTACCACCCTTCATCACCCTAGCTTGCCAACCATAAACTGTGATTGGCCGACCCTAGTCTGCCAATCATAAACTGTGGTTTGCCGACCCTAGCTTGCCAACCATAAACTGTGATTGGCAGACCCTAGCGAGGGTCAGCCATGTTCGCCAAAAAGGGGGAAACGAACAGGCAATAACTAAACATTTTAAAAAATAAAAAAGAATAATGTTTTCGCTGGGGCTTGAACCCAGGACCTTCCGCGTGTAAGGCGGACGTGATAGCCACGGCATCCGGGCAGAATAGCGACTGTCAAAAAAGCGACCGTCATAATAGCGACTTCAAAATAGCGACTGCATCATAACAGCGACTGTATCAAAATCGCGACTTTCTTCTTTTGCTTGTATTAATGTTTGAAAAACTTACTGTGCCTAGCCTACAATGCAGTTTATAAAATAAAGAAAAGTAAGACACGATAAGCCATGTAGGTTTTTTTGTACAGAAGGGACAATACAAAATTAAATACAATCAACTGGAGGTGTGTATAAATAAATGTTGGTGTTGTAAAGAGTGTAAACACATTTTCGGGACACATTTTGTTTTTACAAAAATTCTGTAAAAAAATAAAATTATAACTGCTATTACTTCAGTCAAATATATTTTGCAGAAAGCTCGATAGTGATTAACAAACATAGATGCAGTCGATTAATTTAGGGGGATTGCGGTGGTAGGGGCAGAGGTGGCGAGTGGCTGCTTTTTTAAAGCTAGAGAAAGTTCGACTAGAGGACTTTTTGATCCCCGGATGTTTCGACCCTTTTCGTTTTTACCTCGTAAAATGTTGGGTTTTTTTTCTAATTAAAAAAAAATTAATAAAAATAATATAGTTTAATATTATTATCTATTGAAAATTAAAAACGGCATGAAATACTTATTTTCAACGATTAATTTACCACTAAAAATGTGTACACACTGAAAACCAATCAACATTAAGGGCGAATTCATGATTGTGTTAAATGCACCACTCCTCTGAGGTAGCAAGTCCTTCCAAACCTATCCAACTCCACCCCCACCCCCAGGCAATGTGGTCAGATAGTCATTTCTTAAGGTACCTACATTCTTTCAGCCCCAATCCCTTTATTTACCTTCTCCATAACACGGGGTCCGTGGCCGTCACTTAGTCTAGCCTTCGTAAAATGTCATTATGTAACCCCCGGACAGTTCGACAACAGGACGTTTCGACAAGGGACAAATATGGATAAACATGTCCATATTTTAAAAAAAAGCTTCCCGGGTAACCATGATTCAAATTTTATTTTTACTGGGCAGTTTTTTGTTTTTGAATGAATGCGTGTATATATAGCATAAGTTAATTTTTTTAAATTTTATTTTAAACACAATTGTTAATTTCAATAAATACTTCATCAAAATGTTGCTACTTTTTGGAGTTTTTATTTGTTACTATGCATTTATGTAGTTTTTTCACTTGGGTTCCTTGGGTAAGTTTATACAATGAAAAGGGGTCTATATGTCAAAAAAGTTTGGAACCACTGTGTTAGGTGAACGGTTGGACAAGAATAGCTATGTGGTGAAGTCGCTGTTATGACAGTCGCTCTTTTGATACAGTCGCTATTTTGAAGTCGCTATTATGACGGTCGCTGTTTTGACAGTCGCTATTTTGAACCCGTGCCGATAGCCACTACTCTACGGAATCACATGTTACTCCGTGAAGGAACAACGCAAGTAAACGCAAGAACCATTGTTGGTCTCGAGACATGCCCCTCTCTCCACCACCTCCGCCTGCCAACAATAAACTGATGGGTCGACCCCAGGGACGGTCATTCGTCATGCTTATTTGCACATACTCGCTCTTGCTTTAGTGAATCATATATAGAGATAGTTATTTTCTTCTTATTCGAAATGTCAATTCTACGCAGAACTCATTCGCTGTTGTGGAAATAATCAAACAAGTAATACTAAATATTTATCAAACAGAGATTTCAACTTTATATAATTTAATATTTAATTTTTATGGTATCTAGAAAGTTTGGAATTAAAAAAAAACTTTTATTATAAATTGTACTTAATCTTTAGTTTAGCTTTTTCGTTACTACTTCGAGGATTATCTTCAAATGTAACTCCAACCTATGCCTAGAAGAAAATAATTCAAATTGACTTATGACTTACAGAAGTTGCTTGATCCCCAGCTGACGACCTTGCAGTCATTAAAGTCCACTTTGCCACTCATGCTGGCTGCGTTGTAAGAGCAGGCCGTGCTCTGACAAGTACTCAGGTAGGTAAGCAGATTTATGTAGCGATCATTGATGGTGATGTAAGCAAGGCCGTTAGTGCCTAAAAGTATTCAGGTAGGTAAGCAGATTTATGTAGCGATCATTGATGGTGATGTAAGCAAGCCGTTAGTGCCTAAAAGTATTTCATTATAACAGAGCAAAATCTAAACATCGTTCAATTGAGTACTGTCAATCACTTCAGTCAACCATAGAGTAATGTCAATTACTTCAGTCAACCATAGAGTACTGTCAATCACTTCAGAAAATCATATTTTACTGTCAATCACTTCAGTCAACCATAGGGTTACTGTCAATTACTTAAGTCACCCATGTTTACAAAGAAACTATGATCATTAATATTTAATAAAATGTATAGACAATTATATTTATATTTTAATAACAAACATTGTTAGGAATGAAAATGTCCGAGTATATATTAATAAGATTTACCATCAGTCATGTTAAACAAAGGAGGCATAACGGGGTAATTCTGTTGTCCAATGGAAATCTCTGCACTGAAATGAAAACAAAAGCCAAAAATGAATTTGAATCAACATGAGTTTACGTCAACACCATTGTCCGATACTATGTTGGGAATCTTGGGCTCCAGTTACGTGGTATTGTGGTGATTTAGGGGCGGTTAATCTGACTAACACTCAACGAGACGGCACGTCCTTTGAAGTGGAGGAAGAGACCGACTATTCTTTTGTGGTGATTTAAAGGCGGTTAATCTGATTAGCATTCAAAGAGACGACAAGTCCTTTGAAGTGGGGGAATAGAACGACTATTGTGTTGTGGTGATTTAGTGGCGGTTAATCTGATTAACATTCAAAGAGACGGCAAGTCGTTTGAAGTGGGGGAATAGATCGACTGCCGGCAGTTGAGTGCATGCAGGTGGTCAGTGGACTGGATGTTAAAGGTCTCATTCATTGGTGGATTATTGCTTGCTCTCCGCTACACACAACATACACAAGAGATGACACAAGTCTGTGTAACGATGCAATGTTTATTCTGCTATACACAACTGTACAACTGGCTGTCTGCCTTGACATCAAATACATCTGTATATAACTGGCTGTATGCTCAAGCATGCCCTCGGTCCGACTCGACCGCTCCTGGGCCCATGCTCAAGTCCTTTTCAGATCTACGTAAATACCAAAGTTTCCAAGTCCCCTCGGTCCGACCCGACCGCTTCTGGGCGACGTTAAACTCAACTCTGTGTTACTGCAACCTTGCAGCTCCCCGGTCTATCCTGACCGGTCTGACCGCACAACACTGTGCGAACTACCCAACTCTCTGCCACCCCTGCCCTCGTCTCGACTACTCTCTTATAAACCCCCCCAACTGGTCTCAACTGACCCTGGCGTGTCCTCTGGTCATGTCCCTGAAATATCCCGTGTGACCAGAAGCTCACTCAGACATCACTAGACATTATTCCCGTGATAGGAGTTCATACCCGTAAACAACGCCTTGACCCGACTCCAACACTGGCTCACAACAATCTCACAACAATCATTCGCAACAATCATTCGCAGTGATTCTCATACCCTGACATATCCCCCCTCTTCCGTTAGATTCTACTTACGGTAGAATCTCACAATACAACAAAGTCAGGGCATGGAATCACTGCACATTACAATTACAATAATATAATACATAATGAAATAATATCTTTCAAAATAATTTTATACACAACATGGCATGAAAAAAAACACTAGTATATACAACACAGAGCATAAATCCACTTGGTCGTACCTTTATACGCCTTCACTAACCCGCAACTCGTACGTTATCATTATCTTAATTCTCAAAGAACCAACCTTCGACCTACTACTGGTCATAACGCCTCACATATTAGTATCCAACAATTGACCATTTTTACGCTAGATTGTTTTCTATTTACAACTGACTCTACTGGTACCTCATATAAATTCCTTAAGATATTTATTCCAGGATTACCTCCAGCATGAGATAATGTTATAGGGATAACTACTTATCCAAACTATAAACATTTCAGCCCGATTGTATTTAACCCATTACAATCAATTATAAAACAATCATCAATCATGTGCCTATAGTAGTCGTAATCAACATAATTCATCATAATACTCATAATCATGAACAAAATCATTATCATCATATCTCATATTTCATAAATATATATATATATATATATATATATATATAAATAATTACATCTCCTTATAATGAAATTTTGCCCGAGGTCACCCGGAGCCAAAAATTATAATAAAAAACATCAGCACGAAAATACAACCATCTCATATTTATTTACAACCATCCTTAAGTACTAACTAACATAAGTACATAATCGCTATGAAACCTTACAATCATGTTCATATAATAATAATACTGGCCCGAGGTGACTCAGACCTCAATTTCTACCCAAATTAGTCCCCATGACAAGCAACTCTACTTGTTTTTCGACCTTCGTGACTCGGCCGAATCATAAACCTGTCCTGCGAGTCCTTGTCGGTCATGGTTTGGTTTCTGCTCAGTAATTATGATTGCCATTACCATATCTGTCATGATCCTATGATGTTATATCGTAGTTTGTCTGTGTCCACAACCATCTACCCGGCCGCCCTTGTCACAACTTTTAAATTTTTCTTGACCTCTCAATTTCCACTATGTCTCCCCTCTATCCCCTGGTCGCCGTAACTCGACCGAATTTTGATGTAAATATCTAACCAATCAGCTGCCATATCTGCTTATTGCCGAGATAAAAAATCTGCAATAATGTTATCTTCACCTTTAATGTATTCCACGTTGAAATCGTATTCCTGTAACATCAAAGACCACCTGGAAACTCTTGAATTTTCAAATTTAGTCGTGTTCAAATATTTTAACGCTTGGTGGTCACACTGGAGCGTAAATCTTGCCCCCATTAAATAGTAGGATAATTTCTGAATTCCCCATATTATTGCCAAGCATTCCCTCTCTATTGTTGAGTATCTAGTTTCCCTGTCAACCAGTTTACGACTAATATATTTAACCGGGTGGAGCATATTGTCTCTCTTCTGCATCAAACATGCCCCCAATCCCTTCGTTGACGCATCTGTACGAACTATAAAAGGTTCCTTAATGTCGGGCAGAACCAAAATGGGGTTATTTGTTAAATAGTTTTGGATTGTATCCAATGCTTGTTGGCATTCCTTAGTCCAACATATATTATTAGGTTTACCTTTCTTTGTAAGGTCCGTCAATGGGGCTGTTATCGTTGAAAAATTAGGTATAAATTTATTGTAATACGCTATTAGGCCAACTAGTCCCCTTACTTGTTTCTTATTTTTGGGTCGTTTTATTTCCAACACTTTGTTTATATTGTTCATGTCTGGTTTTAAGATGCCTGCTCCAATTCTATGTCCCAGAAATTCGATAGATTCTTTACCTATTTCTAACTTAGATGGTTTAATGGTGAACCCTGCCTTTTTAAGAATCTCTAAAACCTCTCGAGTAACTCGTATATGCGACTCCCAGTCGTCTGTGTATACACAGATATCGTCAAAATAAGTAACTACCTCTTTTACTCCTTTGAATAATTTCTTAACAATTTTATTGAACGTTGCCGGTGCGGTTGCCAATCCGAATGGCATAAAGTTATATTGATATGCCCCGTCTGGGCCTTGAAAAGCTGTGTATTCTTTGCTTTCCTCCTCAAGAGGTATTTGCCAATATCCCTTTGTTAAGTCTAGTTTCGTAAAGTATTTGGCTTTATTCATGTGCTCTAGAAGTTTATCCTGGTTAGGTATAACTTCTGCTACTTTTTTTGTAATTGCGTTCAATTTCCTATAATCCACGCAAGTCCGAATCGATCCATCTTTTTTCTTAATTAAAACTAAGGGAGAGCAATATGGTGACTGTGTTTCCTCGATTATACCTAGTTCTAGCATCATACTAATCTCTTCTTTTAGCCTTTGAACCATATGAATAGGTATTGCGTACGGTTTTACGTTAATGGGCTTAGAGTCTAATAATTCTATTTTGTGCGTACCCGCCGATGTTTTCCCTGGGATATCTGAAATAATTTCCTTGTACTCATGCACCATGTCGTCAACTTGTCTTTTCTGTGTCTCCGTTAGTTCCTTATTGATGTCAATGCCTGAATTAACCTTGACGTTGATTAACGGAATTTGCTTAATGTCTTCACTATTTACATCTTCCTCTTCTTCTTCGGCTATCACTGTGGCACTGGCACCACTAATTGTCTTTTCATTTTTCTCTGCTGCCGATAAGTTCGCATCTGTGTTATCCATGTTATTTTCGACAAATTTTGTTAATCTGTTGAGGTGATAAACTATACGCTTATGTCCCTTCGCAATCTCTACATTAAATTTCGATAATTTCCTCGTGACGGTGAATGGACCTTCTGAATACAGAGCGAGTTTATTTCCTTTTTTAGGTTTCAACACGAGCACTTTGTCCCCAATTTGTATATCTTTCTCTCTAGCCCTTTGATCATAATATTGTTTATATTTATTTGCCTTTCCTTTCGTGATTGCCTCTGTTTTATATAACCCTGATTTTATTCTGTTTTTGAGGTCGATTATATATTCATATGTGTTTTTACCTTCCTCTGTCGTATTTTCATTTGTTAGTATTTTCCTTAAAATTGACATTGGTCCTCTCACTTTCCGCCCGAAGAGGAGTTCATAAGGAGACATTGCCGTTGTCTCGTTCGGAACTTCCCGATATGCAAACAAAATTGCCGGCAAAAATCTATCCCAATTGTTGGGTTCCTCATCTGCCACTTTTCTTAACATGCTTTTTAGGGTGCCATTTAATCTTTCCACCATCCCGTTAGACTGTGGGTGGTAAATAGAAGAGTGACTGGATTTTATGTTAAACAATTCACACACCTGTTTGCAGTTTCCTTGTCACTTAGTAATGTTTTTCTCCACCTTGAATATCTTCTCGAACTTGTCCCGATTTGAACTGTGGTGCTGTGGGTCGTCTCGGCTCCTCAGGGTCCCACTGTAGCTGGGGCGGGATGGTTGGTTCTGCAACTTGACCTCCCGGTACAGTTTGTAATCGTCTTCTCTCGTAGTTGGCACCGTCTGTCGACGCCCTGACTGCCTGTGTTCGTCGCTGGTTCAGACGTCGTTGCTGTGCTGGTTCCGACGTCGTTGTTTTGCTGGTTCTGGTTCGAGGCGTAAGCCCTACGCCCTACGCTTGACTCTCCCTCGACTTGTATGGTATGTAACCGACCCCTAGTACTAGCTAGTACAGTAGGTTCTGCACTGATGTGTTTTCGTCGTTTCTCTCACGTCGATTCTTGTGTTGTTGGCGGTGCTTGGCAATCCTGAGACTCTTTCGTTGGCCCGAGCCCCCATGTTAAACTCGACCGCTCCTGGGCCCATGCTCAAGTCCTTTTCAGATCTACGTAAATACCAAAGTTTCCAAGTCCCCTCGGTCCGACCCGACCGCTTCTGGGCGACGTTAAACTCAACTCTGTGTTACTGCAACCTTGCAGCTCCCCGGTCTATCCTGACCGGTCTGACCGCACAACACTGTGCGAACTACCCAACTCTCTGCCACCCCTGCCCTCGTCTCGACTACTCTCTTATAAACCCCCCCAACTGGTCTCAACTGACCCTGGCGTGTCCTCTGGTCATGTCCCTGAAATATCCCGTGTGACCAGAAGCTCACTCAGACATCACTAGACATTATTCCCGTGATAGGAGTTCATACCCGTAAACAACGCCTTGACCCGACTCCAACACTGGCTCACAACAATCTCACAACAATCATTCGCAACAATCATTCGCAGTGATTCTCATACCCTGACACTGGAGGCGCGAGATGTCGAGTCCTGGCACGTAATTTTGAACTGAGCACAGGTCAGTAACTTGGGTAGATGAATGACCAAGCGAGCAGGTGGCCTGGATGGGGGTAGGTGAATGGTGGGGGGTTCAATAGACACTATTGTGTCAAACTGGCCTCCCCACCCGCACAAGTCTTAATCTAGGGGGCGGAACTTAATGATTGATGGACGGGGAGACGAATGGACTGTTTGACGGATGAATTGGGGGGAGGAGACTTGAGGGGGATAAGAGGATACGAGTGGACGCAATCAGAGAACACCGGAGAGACAGACAGAGAGTTGGATAGTTATTTTGGGCACTCGTTTTGGACTGGTAGACATTGAAAGTAGAAGGACTAAAGTAGATTAGGGTTATGTAGTAGTGAAACAAGTGAATCAATAAAGTGAATTAATTAGTGCACATGTAGCCTTCGAGTTTGATGTTTGAATACGAGACCACAGTGTAACTAAGTAGTAAACAAAGAGAGAACAAGATTACTAATCAACCAGAACGAGGTCCTTACAACCAGAAGGGGTTGGCCTCTATGTTGGCCCGGGAGACGAGTAAGGTTGCAGAAGTGGCTGCGACCTGAAACCGACAAACATCGGCGAAATCGCCAAAACACAAGCACTGGAACCCCCCGAACAACCGGAGGGATGCCGACGGCCTCACCGAGAGGCCCAATGCTGGGTGTGGGAGCAGGCCCATACCCAACAGTGCCCGGCTAGGAATGCCGAAGACAGGAAGACCCTCTGGGCAAGAGACGGGACTCACACTTAACTGAAAATTAAGATTTATGCCTGCCTCTCCCTATTTATGGTTCATTTATAGATATGTCCTTGTATGGGTGCGAATGGCCATCCTGAACAAGCCCCGGTTGTTTTAGTTGAATGTATTTGGCATAAGGCAAAAGGTGCACGAAGTAACCAAAACACTCCACGAACGTAATGTGGATGTAGTATTATTCAAGGAAACGCTTCTTAAGGGAAAGCCGTTTCATATCACTGGTTACTCGCTAAAACATTGCAAGTGTGACCGGCGTTGTCGAGGTCTTACCACAGCGGTCCGAAACTATATAACGATCGAGCTACTAGATGTCAAGTGCTACTGCAACACTGATACTCTCAACGTGAGAGTTTAAAAGGCGACATTGGTTTTACAATCACGATCGTCTTTAATACGCCCAGGAACCCAAACACACTTCCAATTGGGACAATAATAGCAGGAGACTTTAATACACAATATCCTGACTGGGGCTACACCGAAAGGAACGCATCAGGCTCCTACGTCGAGGAAGTCTGCATCAGTACGAATCTCATCAGCCTACAAAAGACAGTGAGACGACACTGCTGCACACGGGACACAGCTCGGAGTCCCGCCCAGAACTAACGATAATATCAGAATACATTGAGTCGAAGCATAGACTGGAAGTATTAAAGGAAGTATGAAGTGATCATCTCCCAATGCTGATTGAATTTGTGCTAGGTGCAGGAAAACCTCAATTTGAAAGAAGGCACTGGCTGTTCCGTAAGGACGATTAGCGTAAGTACGAGGCCGACTGCGAGTCCACGCTCGCTCTGCTGGATGTTGCAGGAGACAAAATGGATGCCACCTACGGGCAGTTAATCGACACAATCCTTGGAGTTGCGAGACGAATTATCCCAAGGACTAATGGAAAGCAAAAGTTCAGACCTTACTGGGACTAGAGTCTGGCAGACTTGGGGAAACAACAAGCAAAAGCACGGGAAAAAGCCACTAGACTGAAGACGCCCGAAGCTCGCAGGGCGTACAATAGACTAACGGCTGAAGTTCGGGTGCTGTCAACAAAGCGAAGAAGGCGATATGGGTAAATACGTGCGAAAAACTCGACCTCGTAGACGGGAGAAAAGTTGTGCGGCTTATAGATGCACTATCAGGAAAAGGCAAAACAAGGCAAGCCGACCCTTTGACGACACCAAAGGGCTAGCGAAGTAAAGAGTGCACGAGTGCTGAACAAACACTTTGCCCAGGTAAACAAGAAAGGCGCCAGATCTGACTTTAGCCGAACAATCAACCAAATGCGCAGGGAGGGCTCAAGGAGACATCGCATGGGCTCTCAAATAGAGTTTTTTCTCGGCCCCCTTCACAATTACAGAATTGCAAACCGCTCTAAACTAGTGCCATGCCGGCAAAGCACCAGGTCCAGATAAAGTTCACAATGAAATTCTCAAGCATCTGGGCACGACTGGCCGAATAAAACTACTGAGTTTTTTAAATAGAACTTGGACGACGGGTACGCTGCTGAAGCTGTGGAAAAAGGCCACAATAACCCCAATTCCCAAAGAGGGGAAACCAGGCGAACACCCGTCCAGTTACCGGCCAATTTCTCTCACATCTTGTGTAGGGAAGGTAGCTGAACGGTTAGTGAACGCACGGCTCTACTGGTTCCTCGAGAAGACCAAAAGCATTCCAAAGACCCAGAGTGGGTTCCGAAAAGGACGCCAACCGATCGAAAAGGCTCTACGTTTAATTCAGACAATCACAAACGAACTGCAGTTGAAGAATCACACCATTGCTGTGTTCTTTGATCTGAAGCAAGCATACGACACGGTGTGGCGTGGAGGGATACTTTATAAGTTGCAGCAGTTAGATGACACTGCAAACATGTACAGCTGGATAAAATCGTCCATCACGGAGCGAACGATCAAAACCAGAGTGGGAAAATCACTATTCAGCAAGGCCCGCCTGGAGGACGGACATCCGCAGGGGTCATTTTGGAAACAGTATGAGAAATCCTAGCACGAGGCGAAAAAGTAATCCTTCAGTATATCACTGGGCACAGTGGCGAGCATCATTTAGAAAGGGTCGATAAACTAGCAAGAGATGGGTCAGCTCAGCCCCAACCCGAATGCCCGATGACCCAGCTGGTGGTCAGATCGTGGCTTAAAGACCATTTCCGAGATAAATGACTTCAAGGCTGGGCATCTGGAAGCACGGCCAGAAAAGTATGCCAGTACATGCTGCGACCGAGCAAAAGCGACTTCTGTTGGGAAATCGGACGTAGCAATCAGACGCTCGTAACCAGAATGAGAACTGAACATTGTCCCATACGAAGCTACCTGTACAAAATTAACACTAGAAGGGAACTTGCCTGTCGGCTGTATGGCCACCCGAGGAGACGGGGGCCCACGTATTTGAAGAGTGCCCTGAGCTGTGCCGGAAATTGGAAGGAGAAGTCCCGATACCTGCAGAGGAGTACCTCTAAGGAGATGCCCACTTGATGAGGCTCACATGTGATAAAATGAACCGGGTCATAAGAGCCTAACGGCTCGACCCAAAAGAGAATGAACATTCACAAGTAGTGAAACAATTAAATCAATAAAGTGAATTAATTAGTGTACATGATGCCTTGGAGTTCGGTGTTTGAGAACGAGACCAAAGTGTAACTAAGTAATAAAGAAAGAGAGAACAAGATTACTAACCAACTAGAACGAAGTCCTTACAACCGGTACCAGCGATGTTTGCTATAGTATTGTAATGTTCGCTGTTTTGTGATGTCTTGTCAGGCTCATACATACCCTGTTTGCATGACATTTATCTACTTATCTATAAGCGTGATTGGAGTATCACCTATATTTTATAGTGATACTAGTTGAGTTATTCAGTTACGTGGTATTATTATTGTGGTGTACCTGGGGTTGAGGTGTTGTGAGTGGTGCGGGGTGGAGATGTAGACCAACTAGATGCTATTGCGTAGATGAAAGGAGCCAGCTGACTCCGCGCTAGTGACAAACAGACTGACCATCGGAGGTGTGACAATTTGTGTCTATAAGATTGTGTAGATGAAAGGGGCAAGGAAGGTTGCATGTAAATTTGGGGGATATTTGTGAGTGGCGTTGTGTGTGAGTGGTGCGGGGTGGAGATGTATACCAATTAGATGCTATTGAGTAGATGAAAGGAGAACGTTTCGTATTCATGTCCAACTCCGCGCCATGAAGGATCTATGTTGATGTAAAAATTTATGTCTGACAGTGGGAGCAATAAAAAGCAGGGAGAATTTTAGAGACGGACATTCGGAGGGGAGACGGAGAGACAGAAGGGTCGAGGGGATGGAGAGTACGAGAGAACGAGTGAAGCAGCCAGTGTTGATGAATAATAACGACAATATTATTTAAATTATAGACGTCTTTGTTGATAATGAGGTTAAGCAAGTGAGACGCGTGGCAAGGTTCTTTCAGTTCTGTAATAAAAGCTTCAGTTACGTGGTATTGTAATAAAAGCTTCAGTTACGTGGTATTGTAATAATAGTTTCAGTTACGTGGTATTGTAATAATAGTTTCAGTTACGTGGTATTGTAATAATAGTTTCAGTTACGTGGTATTGTAATAATAGTTTCAGTTACGTGGTATTGTAATAATAGTTTCAGTTACGTGGTATTGTAATAAAAGGTTTAGTTATGTAGTATTGTAATAAAAGCTTCACTTACGTGGTATTGTAATAAAAGCTTCAGTTACGTGGTATTGTAATAATAGTTTCAGTTACGTGGTATTGTAATAATAGTTTCAGTTACGTGGTATTGTAACAATAGTCTAAGTTACGTGGTATTGTACCAATAGTCTCAGTTAAGTAGTATTGTAAAAATTATTTTCAGTTACGTGGCATTCTTATCTTATCTGTTACCGACGCTCCTTCTATACAAGAGATTATTGCGCCCTACGCTTATCTATATTATATTGTAATTGAAATAATAGTTTCAGTTACCTGGTATTGTAATAATAGTTTCAATTACGTGGTATTGTCAAATAGTTTCAGTTAAGAGGTATTGTAAAATAGTTTCAGTTAAGTGGTATTGGTATTTTAAAAATAGTTTTAGTTACGTGGTATTGTAAAATAGTTTCAGTTAAGTGGTATTGTAAAATAGTTTCAGTTACCTGAAATTGTAATAATAGTTTCAGTTAAGTAGTATTGGTATTGTAATAATAATTTCAGTTACATTGTATTGTAATAATAGTTTCAGTAAAGCGGTATTTTGATAAGGGTTTCAGTTGCGTGGTATTGTAATAATAGTTTCAGTTAAGTGGTATTGTAATAATTGTTTCAGTTACCTGGTATTGTAAAAATGGTTTCAGTTACATGGTATTGTAATAATGGTTTCAGTTAACTGGTATTGTAATAATTGTTTCAGTTACCTGGTATTGTAATTATAGTTTCATTTAAGTGGTATTGTAATAATAATTTCAGTTACGTGGTATTGTAAAATAGTTTCAGTTAAGTGGTATTGGTATTGTAATAATATTTTCAGTTACGTCGTATTGTAAAAAAGTTTCAGTTAAGTGGTATTGTAATAATAGTTTCAGTTACGTGGTAGTATAATAATAGTTTTTGTTACGTGGTACTGTGATGAGTCATACATGTGTCATACATCTTTATAAGCAAAAAGGAAGTAGACAGGCTTGTGACAACCACAGAGGCATATCCCTGCTATCTATCGCAGGAAAGATCCTTGCCAGAATCCTGCTCAACCGCCTCACGGTCCACCTTGACCAAGGACTCCTGCCTGAAAGTCAGTGTGGCTTCCGAAAAGAGCGAGGGACCATCGACATGGTGTTCGCTGCCAGGCAGGTGCAAGAGAAATGTCAGGAGCAGAACGTCAACCTGTTCTCCACCTATGTCGACCTGACCAAGGCTTTTGACACCGTTGGCAGAGAGGGTCTGTGGAAGATAATGGCCAAGTACGGTTGCCCAAGGAAATTCATCGTCTTGGTGAGACAATTCCACGAGGGCATGCACGCCAGAGTCCAGGACGGCGGAGAGTTTTCTGATCCTTTCACAGTCACAAACGGGGTCAAGCAGGGCTGCGTCCTGGCACCAACACTATTTAGCCTCATGTTTTCCGCCATGCTGACAGAGGCCTTCAGAGACGAGGGTGTTGGTGTTAACCTGAGGTACCGCACAGATGGCAAACTGTTCAACCTTCGGAGGCTCCATGCAAAAACCAAGGTTATGACAGACATCATCAGAGACCTCCTGTTTGCTGATGACTGTGCCCTCAATGCTGCCTCAGAAGCCGACATGCAATGCAGCGTTAACCTGTTCTCCAGCGCCTGCACAAACTTTGGTCTGACGATCAACACCAAGAAGACTGAAGTCCTCCATCAGCCTGCGCCTGGAAGGCCCTACGTTGAGCCCAGCATCACTGTCAACGGCCAGAGACTCAACACAGTGAAACGGTTCTCATACCTAGGCAGCACACTGTCGCAAAATGCCACCATCAATGACGAAGTGAGCGTCAGAATTGCCAGAGCCAGCTCCACTTTTGGCAGGTTGTACCCAAATGTCTGGAACAGAAGAGGCATTACCATCCAGACCAAGCTGAAAGTGTACAGGGCGGTGGTGCTCCCCACACTGCTATATGCGTGTGAAACATGGACTGTGTATCAGCGCCATGCTAGGAAGCTTAACCACTTTCATTCAACAAGCCTCAGGAAGATCCTCGGCGTAAAGTGGCAGGATAAAATACCAGACACAGTGGTACTGACCAAGGCAGGTCTCCCCAGCATCTTCACACTCCTGATGCAGTCCCAGCTTCGTTGGGCAGGGCACGTGGTCCGAATGCCAGACGAGAGACTGCCAAAGAGACTCTTCTATGGCGAGCTCCAGCATGGCCAGCGGTCCCACGGTGGGCAAAAAAACCGCTACAAAGACACACTGAAAGTCTCACTGAAAGCGTTTGCCATCAACCCAGACACGTGGGAACTTGCTGCAAAGGACCGTTCCACCTGGCGTTCTTCCATCCACGAAGGTGCCAAGTCATGTGAGGCAAACAGGATCACCTCCGCAGAAAAGAAGAGGCAAGACCGAAAGGCCCGTGCTGTGAACCCTCCTGGAGATGTCCCACTCGTCCCTTGTCCCTTCTGTTCCCGAACCTTCCGTGCTAGGATCGGCCTCATCAGCCATCTGCACACGCACAAACAAAGCCAGTCCCAGCAACCCTCGGATGACTAGAGTGGTCTTCGTCGAATCGACGGACGAACAACAACAACAACTGTGATGAGCGTTTCAGTTACATGGTATTGTAATAATAGTTTCAGTTACCTGAAATTTTAATAATGGTTTCAGTTAAGTGGTATTGTAATAATGGTTTCAGTTACCTTGTATTGTAATAATGGTTTCAGTTACCTGGTATTGTAAAATAGTTTCAGCAGTGGCGTCACTAGGGGGGGCGGGGGGGGGCGGGCCGCCCCGGGAGTCACCCATCAGGGGGTGACACCCGAGCCTAAAAGTTTGGACGATGCTGCTCGTCTCGAAGTTCGAGTCATCCAGCATGAATACTAGTCGTCTCGAAGTTAAAAAATAGACAACTAAACCTAACCCAGACCCTAAAACTGAATCTACAACCTTAAAAAAAAACTCACACGAATCTCTTTTTCTATTTTAATTTAAAAAATAGACAGCAGTATCGATGCTACACGTTTCGAACTTCGAGACGTGCAGTATCGATGCTTCTTCGAGACGAGCAGCCACTTCGTAAAATTTTACTGTGTACGATTTTATGTCAGAAAACAAAAGATGACAAATTTTTTAATCTAGAAAGAAATTAAGAAATACAATGAAATTCGTTAAATGCGAAAATTCTTATTAATAAAAATATCAGTTAACTTGCAATAATAAAACAGTCCCAACACACGAACAACATTAAAACAAATTAGGAAAAAAAGAAAAGAAATAGTCGCAGCAGAGAGATCTTTCAAAAAGGCTGGAATGAAAGAGGCAGTGTCTTATGTTTTAAAAGATATAAAGCCATTTCGGCTTGGACACACCGAAAGCATGAACGAATCCCACCTCACTTTCAGTTAAGTGGTATTGTAAAATAGTTTCAGTTAAGTGTTATTGTAAAATAGTTTCAGTTAAGTGGTATTGTAATAAAATTTTCAGTTACGTGGTAGTATAATAATAGTTTTAGTTACGTGGTACTGTGATAAGGGTTTCATTTGCGTGGTATTGTAATAATAGTTTCAGTTAACTGGTATTGTAATTATTGTTTCAGTTACCTGGTATTGTAATAATGGTTTCAGTTAATTGGTATTGTAATAATTATTTCAGTTACCTATTATTGTAATAATAGTTTCAGTTACGTGGTATTGTAATAATAGTTTCAGTTAAGAGGTATTGGTATTGTAAAAATAGTTTCAGTTACATGGTATTGTAATAATAGTTTCAGTTACGTGGTATTGATTTTGTAATAATAATTTCAGTTACCTTGCGTTGGTGTTGAAGGCGTTGTTAATGAGGCTCTTACAGAATGAAGCAGTCATGAACGTTTTCTTGAGGACGCCGTTGACGGATGCTGTGGTGAGGACGGCGTTGCAGGTGACGCGACCAGCGGGCAGGATGGTGATGTTGGAAATACCGGAGAAGGCGCAGTCGTTGCTGACGGGAACACCGTTTAGAACACGGAAAGCTGGTTGGCAAACTAGAAGATAAGGGGATGGCACCTGTTTAACTTACCATTTTTAATAGCTTCATTGAAAGTTTTGTGTGTATTTACATACATCAATTAATTTACAGTTAGTTAAAACTTTTTTTTAAAGGAAAAGAACCTACATAAAGCAAAAAAAGTTTAACTAATTATGCATTAAACCCATCTTTCTCGTGGGAGATGCTGATCTTCTATCGAGCGCCTACCCAGCCGGCGGATAGTGGAAAGCCCACCAGAAATGGAGGGTACGGGGGAAATAAAATACCCGGGGTGGATCAAAATCAGCCCTACTGCCTTGTAGGACATGGAAGGATCCACAAAGGCTACGGACCCAACTCGAACAAAGGCAGCTACCGATTGAGCTGTGAGGGCAACCCCCTGTGGTTGCACGCAAGGCCAACAACCCTGCCGTGTAAAAAACATAGTTACAAAAACACCGAAAAGAGCAACAAAAGACATTTCACTCCTGGGAGAGGATGGATTCCTTGATGAGGAAAATATGATGCCTAATAGTGAAATCCAAAATCTGGAAGCTATTAGGCCGACAACCATTATCTCTACCAGGACCACGATCGTCATCGGAGCTTCGAATGTCCACACCATGTCCGCACCATGTCCGCACCATGTCCACACGATGTATGAAGCTGATAAAGTTGCACAAATAGCCACTGAAATGAGGAACTATAAGCTCACCATTCTTAGAATTATCGAAGCAAGATGGACTTAATGGGGCCAGAAGATATTAATCTCAGAAGAGATGGTGATATTTTCGGGACATGAAGAAGACGATGCCCCAAAATACCCTGGGTGTTGCTATGATGCTATCAAGGGCATCACAAGGACCACTCATGGATGGGAGGCCCATGGACCTAGAATTCTCTTAGCAACCTTTCGAACAAAGAAACGTAGCAACAACTTAGATGTCAACCAATGCTACGCACCAAAGCGATGAAGGAGACAAATAAGACTTCTATAATAGAGTAATGACCATAGCCCAGGGTCGCCCACGGAGGAACATCGTCATCCTCATGGGAGACTTCCATGCCAAAATTGGCAGTAACAACACAGAGTATAAAGAGCTTATGAGACAACAAGGGATAGGCTGGATAACGACAATGGTGAGAGATTTGCGGACCTATGTGCCAAAGCAGACTGGTCATCGGCGGGAGTATTTTCCAGCACATGAAAATACATAAAGCTACATGGGTCTCACCGGACATGAGAGCGATGAACCAAATAGATCATGTATGTATTTGTAAAAAAATCAGGCGATCTCTCCAAGACGTACTTGTAAAGAGGGAAGCTGATGTTGCCTCAGATCACCATCTTCTTGTGGCCAGGCTGAAATTAAAGCTAAAAAGACATTATACCGAGCAACGAGCATATAGGCCTCGGTGTAATACCTCCCTCCTGAATGACCAAGCCAAAAAGGAAGATTTCAAGATCTCACTATCCAATAAGTTCCAAGCCATAAGCGAAATTATCGAAGACGAGACCACTAAAGGAAAGTGGCAAAGCGTGAAAGAAACAGTCCAGTCAACATGCCAAAAAGTACTAGGGAACAGGAAATGGGCACACAAAGAATGAATAACAGCAGGTGCACTGAGTTTAATAGAAGAAAGGAAAAGAAAGAAAACAAAGATGAAGAACATCCGAAACCGAGGGCAGAAAAATAAGTCCCAGAAAGAGTATGCAATGCAAATAAGGAAGTTAAGAAAAGCATCAAGAGGGACAAGAAGGAATTTGTTAATAAACTTGCCAAAGAAGCAGAAGATGCAGCTAACAAGGGGAACAGGAGGGAACAATTTGATACCATCAATTCGCTGTCTGGAAAATTTAGCAAGGTAGACAGACAAGTGAAGGCTAAAGAGGGAAACACCATACCAAGTGAAGAGCAACAGAGAGGGAGATGGAAAGAGCACTTTGAAGAGCTCTTAAACAGGCAAGAGCCAAGGAACCCACCAAATATCCAACCAGCCGACATAGACCTGCTAATCGACTGCAGTAGTCCCACCAAAGAAGAGATTAGCGGGGCCATTAAACAACACAGAAATGGAAAGGCTGCAGGACCCGATGGCACTCCATCAAGGGCACTGAAGGCGGACTTGAAAACCAGTTTGGAAATGCTACACTCTCTGTTTATGAAGAAATGGAAAGAAAAGCAAGTTCTTTAAGATTGGAAAGAGGGATGCCTTATGAAGATCCCAAATAAGGGGGATTTAAGCTCCTGCTCCAATTACAGAGGGATCACCCTGCTGTCCATCCCAGGAAAGGTTCTCAACTGCGTACTAGTTAACAGGATGAAAAACGCTGTAGACCCTCTGCTGCGGGACTGGCTTTCGTACCAACAGATCCAGCACTGACCAGATAGCGACACTGCGCATCATTCTGGATCAGTCACAAGAGTGGAACTCGCCTCTCTATGTCAACTTTGTTGACTATGAAAAAGCCTTCGACAGTGTGGACAGGCAAACGCTGTGGAGATTGCTAAGGCATTACCGGGTGCCACAGAAGATTACTGATATAATCAGAAACATGTACGATGGGGTAAACTGCCGAGTTGTCAACGGTCAGCAGGTGACAGATGCTTTCCAGGTGAAGGCTGGTGTGAGACAAGGTTGCTTGCTGTCAACCTTCCTGTTCCTGTTAGCCATGACTGGGTGATAAATACATCTACACAACAGAAAATGAATGGCATCCAACTTGATAATCTTGACTTTGCTGATGATCTTGCTCTTCTTGCACATACCCAACAACAGATGCAGGAGAAAACAAACATTGTCGCAACCACTTCTGCTAGCATGGGTCTGAACATACACAAAGGGAAGAGTAAAGTCCTCAAGGTTACTGTCACCAGTACATCACCCATCATTCTTGAAGGAGAAGCCCTTGAGGAGGGGGACAGTTTTGTTTACCTTGCAAGCGTGGTAGATAAACAAGGTGGTACAGATGCTGACGTCAAAATAAGGATCGGAAAAGCAAGAGCAGCCTTCCAACAACTCAAGAATGTTTTGGTCTCCAACAACTTAAGCAGCAAGTTAAAGTAAGGATTTTAACGCTATGGGGAAAACTGCGCTGCTATATGGAGCCGAGACGTGGAGAACAACGGCCGTAAACCTGACCAGAATCCAGTCCTTTATCAACACTTACCTAAGAAGAATTCTCAGAATTCACTGGCCGGACAAAATCAGCAACCAGTAGTTGTGGCAGCGGACTATAACAGAAGCCAATTTAGGAAGAGATTCTTCATAAGCGGTGGCGGGGGATTGGTCATTCACTAAGAAAACCTGCTTCTAATACAACAAGGCAAGCCCTAAAATTGAACCCCCATGGTAAGCGGAAAATATGCCGCTCAAGAATCAACTTGCGCTGAGAATTGGAAGCAGACATCAAGAGCATTGGCCATGAATGGAAGATCCTAGAGAAGCTGGCCCAGGATAGAGATGCCTGGAGGTATCTCGTAGTTGGTATATGCCCTTGGAGGAATCGCAGACGCCGACGATGATTGGTGGATGCCCCCCCCCCACATTGACGAGAAGGCTCAACAACAAACCCGTCTTTATTGTACGTCTTTAGAAAGTGCCTTTAAACTAATATTTTATTTCCAGTGTAGAAACTGTAAAGATTTAAACTGTTTTACTCAATCTACGATTTGACTGAAGGAACATTTTATAACTTAACTAGGAGCCGCCCCTGATCGAACATCCCGAGGAAACCCATTACAGAGCAGAATTAAATAGTTCCTTAATATGACGTCACCAGAGTTTTTTCTTTAAAAGAAGAAATATCAATGTTTTACATCGCAGGATTTTTAGCCCACATCTTTTGGTACGGTAACATGATAATATATTCAATATGGTGAACTCACGTGATGGTGGAACTGTCGTCTGGGAGCTTGTTGTGGTTGGGGTGGTTGTCGTTGATGTAGTAGTTGTACTCGTTGGCGTAGTGGTTGTCGTTGTTGGTGTAGTAGTTGTTGTTGTTGGTGTAGTAGTTGTTGTTGGTGTAGTAGTAGTTGTTGTTGGTGTAGTAGTTGTTGTTGTTGGTGTAGTAGTTGTTGTTGGTGTAGTAGTTGTAGGTGTAGTTGTTGTTGACGTTGGTGTAGTTGATGTCGACGTGGTGGTTGTAGTGGTAGTTTCAATTTTAGGCGTGAGCCCACAGGTAACAGATGGGCTGCAACGACATTGCTGAACAATTCCGGCATCACCTGTGGATGAAAACATTTAGCACCACTGTACACTAAACAATGGAAACATTTAGCACCACTGTACACTAAACAATGGAAACATTTAGCACCACTGTACACTAAACAATGGAAACATTTAGCACCACTGTACACTAAACAATGGAAACATTTAGCACAACTGTACACTAAACAATGGAAACATTTAGCACCACTGTACACTAAACAATGGAAACATTTAGCACAACTGTACACTAAACAATGGAAACATTTAGCACCAGTGTACACTAAACAATGGAAACATTTAGCACCACTGTACACTAAACAATGGAAACATTTAGCACCACTGTACACTAAACAATGGAAACATTTAGCGCCACTGTACACTAAACAATGGAAACATTTAGCACCACTGTACACTAAACAATGGAAACATTTAGCGCAACTGTACACTAAACAATGGAAACATTTAGCACCACTGTACACTAAACAATGGAAACATTTAGCACCACTGTACACTAAACAATGGAAACATTTAGCACCACTGTACACTAAACAATGGAAACATTTAGCACCACTGTACACTAAACAATGGAAACATTTAGCACCACTGTACACTAAACAATGGAAACATTTAGCACCACTGTACACTAAACAATGGAAACATTTAGCACCACTGTACACTAAACAATGGAAACATTTAGCATCACTGTACACTAAACAATGGAAACATTTAGCACCACTGTACACTAAACAATGGAAACATTTAGCACCACTGTACACTAAACAATGGAAACATTTAGCACCACTGTACACTAAACAATGGAAACATTTAGCACCACTGTACACTCAAACATACGTAACATAACACTTAAACTTATGTTGTTTTTTTTCTTTATAAAATTAAAAATATTTGTACATCTTTTTGTTTTGCACTTTCTAATTTTCTGTTTCACCTTTCATTTTCTTTGCCTCACTTCCCATATTCACTTACTAATGGTCTCTTGGCTAAATATTGATCCATGTTAGCTTGTTTTTGCTGGCATTTTACAATATTTCTGAAATGAGTCAGGCAAATGTCATTGAACTGCGAAACAACACGACATGTTTGAACTTTTTCAGTCACGTGATGCCCAATGTTGTCAGCGGCGCGTTTTTCGTATCTTGGAATTTTATTTTTTTTAATTTTTTTTAAATTAAATCTTTCAACAAAAATACTTTTCGAGTGACCTTTTCTATCTGGGATTTTTCGTGACTTGAAGCATACGTGTCTCGAGGTACCACTGCAGTGTTGTTATTTTTTTGTTGTTGATGTTGTTGTTTTTTTAATTTGCGTTAGAAATTGGTATGACTAAATTTAATTGATCAAAGCTTCCCTTAGAAACACTACAAACCTCATCCTCATCTAAACATGTTCACAACGGTTAGAAACACTACAAACCTCACCATCATCTAAACATGCTTTCACAACGGTTAGAAACACAACAAACCTCACCATCATCTAAACATGTTCACAACGGTTAGAAACACAACAAACCTCACCATCATCTAAACATGTTCACAACGGTTAGAAACACAACAAACCTCACCATCATCTAAACATGTTCACAACGGTTAGAAACACAACAAAACCTCACCATCATCTAAACATGTTCACAACGGTTAGAAACACAACAAAACTCACCATCATCTAAACATGTTCACAACGGTTAGAAACACAACAAACCTCACCATCATCTAAACATGCTCACAACGGTTAGAAACACAACAAAACTCACCATCATCTAAACATGTTCACAACGGTTAGAAACACAACAAACCTCACCATCATCTAAACATGTTCACAACGGTTAGAAACACAACAAACCTCACCATCATCTAAACATGTTCACAACGGTTAGAAACACAATAAATAAAGGTAAAAAAAATAATTTTTAAAAACCACGTTTTTACAAGCGGACTAAAAAGAAGAAAATAATTTAAAACTTCTAAGTTCCAGTCATCATCATCATTTGTCCTTTGAGTTCCTTGTGGAACATAGGGCCTCTGTCAAAGCTCGCCCCTCTACACGGTTCCTTGCCAGTCGCTTCAGTTCTTCCCAGCTCTTCCCAGTCCTTCCAGCCTCGTCCAACATGCTCCGTCTCCATGTATGCTTGGGTCTTCCTCGTTGTTCCAGTACTTTGATTTAATATGACTAAAAACGTGGGGCGGGCGCTTATGAGTTTTAACATATGCAGCTCACTCATACTCTCACTTATAGATCTCTCTTTTGCCTTCTAAATTAGAAATCTTTAATTTTTATACCAAACACCCGCCCCACGTTTTTAGTCATATTAAATCAAAGTACTTGAACTTACAAGTTTTAAATTATTTTCTTCTTTTTAGTCCGCTTGTAAAAACGTGGTTTTTAAAAACTATTTTTTTACCTTTATTTATTTTATTCTTTTTAGTCCACTAATAAAAACTTGGTCTTTAACAATATTTTTTTACCTCTATTTATTTTACCAAACACCTCACAAGAGCCCGCCTAACGTTTTAAAAACATTGTGATGTGGTCACGGGGGGAACTCACGGATGTCAACAAAAGCCGACGATATATAGACTATAGATAAACTTAAAAGTTCAATAATTTAATAACGGTACATTCGATTGATCTGAAATTTTTATACAATGCATTGTCATCCAAGATCTATTTTTTGGTAAAATTTTCAGATATCTAGGACCATCACAAGTGGTTCAATTGTACGTTGGCAGATTTGAAAAAATCTTGGACAAACAATGCCACACCAACGAAAGCGAGTTAATGAAAACGTGGTAAAAACGTCACCATCATCTAAACATGTTCACAACGGTTAGAAACACAACAAACGTCACCATCATCTAAACATGTTCACAAGTTAGCTTGTTTTTCAGTTTGATCAGTTTAATCAGTAGCGATTGGATCTGGTCAAAAAATGCTTTTCTTGCTTCTGTTTATTTCCAATCTGCTTATTACAGAACTATTTCCCCCATTTGTAACCATAACCCTTAATCCCCATGGAACTCACCGTCAACACAACATTGGTTCCATGGAATTCAAAGTCAACACAACATTGGTTCCATGGAACTCACCATCAACACAACAATGGCTCCATGGAACTCACAATCAACACAACAATGGCTCCATGGAACTCACAATCAACACAACAATGGCTCCATGTAACTCACCATCAACACAACAATGGCTCCATGTAACTCACCATCAACACAACATTGGTTCCATGGAACTCACAATCAACACAACAATGGCTCCATGTAACTCACCATCAACACAACAATGGCTCCATGTAACTCACCATCAACACAACATGGTCCATGAACTCACATCAACACAACAATGGCTCCATGTAACTCACCATCAAACAACATGGCCCATGAACTCACCATCAACACAATGGTCCATGAACTCACCATCAACACAACAATGGCTCCATGTAACTCACCATCAACACAACAATGGCTCCATGTAACTCACCATCAACACAACATTGGTTCCTCGACTCCGACAGATAACAGCAGTTTCTGTCTGTGCGTGTCGTGTAAGTTTTTCTCAAGTTGTTGTAGTAGGTAGTGAGTAGCAAACTCCTGTAAGAGGATTTATAGAGAGAACCAGTGTTAAAATGTTATTTTGTTTCAATTATTTAAAATAGAAGCCCCGTGACGTAGCATACGCCGCAGAAATTGCTCATGGAGAGGGCAAAGAAAGTGGAGAAAGAATGGACACAAACTACAGCACGAAGAAATAAAAGCAGCGCGAGTGAACTTCGGTTGGGGGGAGGGACTGCCGACTCATTTTTGGTTTTGAGACATTCGCACTGTGGTTATCTACCTGCCCACCATCCTTTACCATATTAGCTTATCAACCATAAACTGATTGACCGACCATATCGAGTGTCAACCATGTTGGCAATAAAGGGGTAAAATAACGGGCACAAACAGACATTTTAAAAAAAAATTTAAAAATGTTTTCGCTGGGGCTGAAACCCAGCACCTTCCCCGTATAAGGCGTACGTGATAACCAGTAAACTACGAATCTCAAGTTATGCTGTAAAGGTACAATGCAAGTGAACGCAAGGAACATTGTTGGTCTCGAGACATTGGTCGACCCCAGCGAGGATCATTCGTCATGCTCGTTTTCACATACTCGCTTTGGTGAAGGGGGGCGGGAGGATGGTTAGAGAGTCGGCGTGCGTGCGTGGTGTCTCGCATAGTTGAGCTACGTAGATAATTATATACTATATATAATTAGAGATAACAAGTTATGTACATGTACTTCAACTGGTAACTGCATGTATGTGTACACACATTATTGTAACGAGAGACAAGAATGTTAAGGTAAAGGTCTTAAAACCTTGGAACCAGAACTTTATATCAGAAACTTTTTTTTTGGTTTCGAATCGTCATCCCCTACTCACTAACTTCCACTAACTCAATGGGCCACCACCCCTTACTACCTGACTTCCGCCAAGTCAATGGATCACCAACCCCTACTCCCTGACTTCCACCAAGTCAAAAGGGCCACCATGCCCTACACCCTATTTTCACCAAATCGATGTGCCACCATCCCCAACTCCCTACTTCCACCAACTCAATGGGCCACCATCCCCTAAATCCATACTTCCACCAACTCAATGGACCACCACCCCCTACTCCTCCAAACCCAATGGGCCACCAACCCACTACTCCGTACTCCCACCAACTCAATGGGCCACCACCCTCCTACTCCCTGCTTCCACCAACTCATTGGGCCACCACTCATCTACTCCCTGACTTTCATCAACTTAATGGACCATCACCCTCCTACTCCCTGCTTCCACCAACTCATTGGGCCACCACTCATCTACTCCCTGACTTTCATCAACTGAATGGACCATCACCCTCCTACTCCCTACTTCCACCAACTCATTGGGCCACCACTCATCTACTCCCTGACTTTCATCAACTGAATGGACCATCACCCTCCTACTCCCTACTTCCATAAACTCATTGGGCCACCACTCATCTACTCCCTGACTTTCATCAACTGAATGGACCATCACCCTCCTACTCCCTACTTCCACCAACTCATTGGGCCACCACTCATCTACTCCCTGACTTTCATCAACTGAATGGACCATCACTACCATCCATCTAATCAGATATAAATAATCAATGAATATTAATTGTCATGAAAATCACCAGTTAAATTAAACAACCCCGTAAAAACAAAGTTGTTGATAATAAATCCCTTATATATGAGACATAATTAAAAGTATTGATCATGTTCGAAACGCGACAAACATTTACAAACTGAATCTGTCTTAACTCCACTTTGCTGTATATCCAGGGTGGGGAGATGGGAAATGTCTGGTCACCAATCGCTGGACCGAGCTCAGCATGACACTTAAAATGTAAACAAAAGCACGCCAGTACATCGATGGGTGGCGTCAACGCGTGAACTGGCACGTGAAAGAAAAACAATAACAAACCGTGAATTTGACTTACATATAGAGATAAACTAAAAATCTATTAATTTAATTACGGTACTTTTGATCGATCTGAAATTTTGCTACAATGCATTGTTTGGTGACACGAGTCTATGTGCCAAATTTCAGCTCGATGACATTACGGGAAGTGGGTCATTTTTGTATTTTGTTTTTCCGCCCGCGAACGAGATGAAAACAGACACAGAGAGAGACAAGATTTCGAAGTTATTATAAGGGATTAAAAAAACATCAAACTAACACGTTCCACATTAAGCGATTAACAGATGTACACAAAAAATATCGTTTAATTTTTAGACTAATCCAGAAACACAACTTCACGTGCTGTATGAAAACAAACAAGAAATCAATATAACTGGCTCAACACAATGATTTTAACATTACGATAAAGTGGACAGCCAGACCTATCACTCACCCGCTGTAGTTGCAGTACAAAGGTGTAGTAAAGTAAGACTTTCCATCTGCTCCCGTGTAGCTGTTGATGTACAAGTCTGAAGTCGTCACAGTCACCAAAAGCGCCATGAAACTAACCAACAATTTCAGTGACATTCTCGCAGGGTCAAATTGTTTTGATTTTGTATTTTGTAGTGTGTTGTTTACTAATAGTTTGTTACGTTAGATAAGGTAATTTCCTACTTAAATTCGTTTCAATGCTGATTCTTGCTCCGTTTTTATTTTTCTAAATGTACTTTATATATTCTGAGTTACTTTATTGTTTTAATTATAATTGCTTCTCTTGTTAAAACATTTTACGATTATTTCTAATATTTTCTGAAATAGGAATAAATAAATAAGAATAATGTAAACCAAAAATAATAGCATGTTTATATTTCATTGTATAACACACTGCATTTTTGCACAGATATTGGTGCTCAATTCCTGAAATCACTCATTACATTCATGAACATCAACAAAATAATAAATTATAAAATGGATAAGTTTACCTTTACTGTAACTATCGTCTATTGATTCCCTCAGGTCCTATAATCACAGACGTAGTTAAACAAGGACTAATATCAATCATTACGATTAGAATTAAGGTGGGACTCAAAAAACATTACTTGTCGTCTTTAAAGTAATACAATAATTTACTTCTAAAACAAACATAACAACCAAGATTTTATAGAAATCAATACTTTTAATAGTAAGTGTAATGTCTTAAAAGAGGCATTTCTCTTACACAGTATAGCTACGTGCACTTGCGACACTCCATTTTGAGCTAACAGACCACTATGACTATAAGTTTAAGTTGTGATAACAGTAAAAAAGTTTTAAGATGGAGGGAAACTGAAGACGGTGAGAGGGATAAAGTTTAAATTTGCCAAAACAACATATCGATATATACACCTTTACCTCACTGTCACGGTCAGATGTTGTGGTGTGGGGATGACTAGGCATAAATGGGGGCGAGCGTGGGTCAACGAGCTTTGGACGCCTATTCACGTGGATACGGGGGGGGGTGTGAACTCAAGGTATGTGGGAGCGGTAATCAGTGAACATGACAGCGTTCAAAAAGGATACATGGTGACTGACCCAGGGGCAGTACAAACCACTCGGGCAAGACGGGGAATATATAATAAGAGCACATTGTGTGTCAGGAGAGAGAGAGCTGAGTTGCCGAGTTACAGGCAGGTGGAAGACTGAACGAGAGTGTGACGGTAGAGAGGGTAGTTTTTTTAACGTAGTCCGATACGGTCAAGCTGGGCCGAGGAGGATTGAATGTGAAGAGTAAAAGACTGTGTGGACTCTGGATGGCATGAAGATCAACTATAAAATTGCCAATTGTACTTTGCCATACATGTCTACGATTTGATGTCAATAAACGTACTTTGAACTAAAACCCAGCGTTGCTGATACATTTACACGTCCAATGTGGTAAATATATGTGGCCAAGGGGGGCCTCAACCCCTAGACAACGACTCCGCCACACTCACAAACAACAAATCATTATATACCTCCTACCTCACAAACAACATATCATTATATACCACTATGATCTCACAAACAACAAATCATCATATACCACTCTTATCTGACAAACAACAAATCATTATATACCACTCTTATCTGACAAACAACAAATCATTATATACCACTATGACCTCACAAACAACAAATCATTATATACCTCCTACCTCACAAACAACAAATCATTATATACCTCCTACCTCACAAACAACAAATCATTATATACCACTCTTATCTGACAAACAACAAATCATTATATACCACTCTTATCTGACAAACAACAAATCATTATATACCACTCTTATCTGACAAACAACAAATCATTATATACCACTATGACTCACAAACAAATCATTTATACCACTATGATCTCACAAACAACAAATCATCATATACCACTCTTATCTGACAAACAACAAATCATTATATACCACTCTTATCTGACAAACAACAAATCATTATATACCACTATGACCTCACAAACAACAAATCATTATATACCTCCTACCTCACAAACAACAAATCATTATATACCTCCTACCTCACAAACAACAAATCATTATATACCACTCTTATCTGACAAACAACAAATCATTATATACCACTCTTATCTGACAAACAACAAATCATTATATACCACTCTTATCTGACAAACAACAAATCATTATATACCACTATGAGCTCACAAACAACAAATCATTATGTAACACGCTTATCTGACAAACATCAAATCAGTATATACCACTCTTCTTTCACAAACAACAAATCATCATATAACACTCTTATTTCACAAACAACAAATCACCATATACCACTCTTATCTGACAAACAACATATCATTATATACTTCCCTTACCTCACAAAAAACATATCATTCTATACTTCCCTTACCTGACAAACAACATAGTATTCTATACTTCACTTACCTTACAAACAACATAGTATTCTATACTTCCCTAACCTTACAAACAACATAGTATTCTATACTTCCCTTACCTAACAAACAACATAGTATTCTATACTTCCCTTACCTCACAAACAACATAGTATTCTATACTTCCCTTACCTCAGAAATAAAATATTACTCTATTCTTCCCTTACCTCACAAACAACATATCATTATATACTTCCCTTACACTGTTCAAAAAGAATGTGCACTTTCAAAAAGAATGTGCACTTTCAAAAAGAATGTGTACTTTCAAAAAGAATGTGTACTTTCAAAAAGAATGTGTACTTTCAAAAAGAATGTGTACTTTCAAAAAGAATGTGTACTATTTCAAAAGAATTTACACTGTTTAGATAACATGTAAAGCAGCCTCATATACATAAAAAAATATTGACGTGTTTAAATGTTTGTAGTCTTACGTGACGCAGACAAATAGTGTATTATAAATAGTATATTATAAATAGTGTATTATAAATAGTGTATTATAAATAGTGTATTATAAATAGTGTATTATAAATAGTGTATTATAAATAGTGTATTATAATAGTGTATTATAAATAGTGTATTATAAATAGTGTATTATAAATAGTGTATTATAAATAGTGTATTATAAATAGTGTATTATAAATAGTGTATTATAAATAGTGTATTATAAATAGTGTATTATAAATAGTGTATTATAAATAGTGTATTATAAATAGTGTATTATAAATAGTGTATTATAAATAGTGTACTATAAATAGTGTATTATAAATAGTGTATTATAAATAGTGTATTATAAATAGTGTATTATAAATAGTGTATTATAAATAGTGTATTATAAATAGTGTATTATAAATAGTGTATTATAAATAGTGTATTATAAATAGTGTATTATTTCAAATTCATGGACTGTTAGAATAAATATGAACAGGATGTGAGTTTGGAAGAAGTCCCAAAATTGTACAAATTTTACCGTGTGGGAAATAGCTTTAATTGTCTAGTGATGTTTGAGAATAATTGTTACATAGAATTTTCATCCGGTCTAAGGAAGGCGCCCATTTAAGTAGACAAACAGAGTAGGGGAGGGGTGAATTTTTTCTATTTGCCAATGTTCAACAATGATGGTAGAAAGGGAAGGAAAAGAGAGGGTAGAAATAAAGAGAGTTGAGAAAGTTTATATAGGAGGATGCGATATATTAGCCACAAGTAAACATCTCAACTTTGAATAGGACCACATCTTTTAAAATTCTAAACTTTTTTATTTAAAAAAAAACAACTTTAAAAGTAAAATCCTAGGGGAAAAAATAAGTAAAACAATAAATTCTTTGGCTCAGTAAAAAGTAAATAATTCAAATCACTATAAGACAAGTTGCATTAGTTTGGTCTGCATTAGTTTGGTCTGCATTAGTTTGGTATGCATTAGTTTGGTCTGAGTGGAAGGAAAACCAAACCTCTACATGGTCTGTAGTGCCTCAGGAATGGCTGGCTAAGACAAATAAGCAGACGATATTAATACCACCAAAAAAAAAGCCAATTTAGTTTTACTTAAAGAAATAAGCGTCTCCCAGATTACGACATTTCAGTTTCTGTGTCGAAAAAAAGTGACATGCAAAATTTTGCCGCTGAACGGAGTGTCAACTGTTTCATGTGCTTAAAAAAACATACAAGTTCGGAGTAAAAACAATACTCATTTAGAGTATCGGTTCTGCATATTTTTCTAAACGCATTTTTAAAAACACATGTCTGTTTAGAAACTCCTTCAGCCACTCCCCTCCCCCCTTTTTTCAGACTCATGAAGCAATCATATATCTCCACCAAGCTGTATATAAATCCACACTTATCCACTTAATCCAGTAGCTTAACCTTACGTCTTTCTTTCATTGATGACAGGATTTCTTAGCATATTCATCGCCATATACCCTCTTCCACCCCTCACTTTGTTAACTCTGAGAAACTATTTGATGAAGAAGATGACTCGTTCTGTGTAAACTACAGGTCTCATGTGTTATCATTTCAGATTAGCGTTTGTCCCCCCCCCCTTTCCCTACTGAAATGTAATGTCAACATGGATTTCGCCCAAGGGCAGGTCGCTTGCATATTAAGAGAAGTAAAGCAAGAAAACGGAGAATGTCATGAACCGGATGTAGAAGTGAACTTGTCAAAGGTTACAGAATGTTGTGATTTGGAAGAAGAAAAAGAATTAGTTCAAACAAACATTTGTAGCATTGCATGAACTAAATAAAACGAAAATTCTCCTTTTTTATGTTTGGAAAATATTTATGATACACAAATTGTTTATATAATAATATTTCGAAGTCTATTCCATTATTTGCTAGAGAAATTTTTCTTTATATCTGGTTGCATAAAAAATCTATTATCTCAGATTTAAAGATAAACATCAAATTTTTCTTTTGCAGCTTGTCGAAAATGGCATTGCTCAGCAAAATGACATCGCTCAGCAAAATGGCATGGCTCAGCAAAATGGCATGGCTCAGCAAAATGGCATGGCTCAGCAAAATGAACTCAAATACTTTCAAGAAAATGGAAGAGCATGAAAAGTATCTTTTACCCTAAAATCCCATGAAATTAATTATTATGAACCAACCATCGAAAATATCATTTGTTTCTTTTTACATTTTGTGTGAACTGAAATGTTTAACTTTAAAATGTAATCATATAATCTTAAGAGGAATTTTAACTAATGGACCTATCTCACATATAACATCGCTTATTATGATATCACTCTAGATATGTTAGTATGGGTAAGAAAAGTGAATTGCCGTTAGATAGCACTTATTGTTGCATATTTCAAATAAGAGTTAAATCTGTCAAGCCGATGGAAAACTCGCACATTGGTTGATGGGCTTGGCTCCTTTTTTTAAAATTTCCTGTAAAATATATAATTAGCCATAACTTTGAATTTGTCACGTAGAGTGCGTCCTCACAAATATAGATGAGCTATAACTATGATTTTGTCACATTTAGAGCGTCTTAAATAATAATGAGTTTGTAATTTGCTGTTTGATTCTCAGAAATAAGCTCAGAGCACACACACTTTCTTTGTCCTTATTGCTAACAAATTTCTCCATCTGTTTCAAACAAGTATAATTTAAATAAAAACCTACCTTGACTAACTTTCTCAGAGTAGTTCTAGCTCGAAGCAAATTAACGGATTGATTCGTTCATTTTCGAGCCCACCCTTTTCAATACACCAATGTCACGTGACTAGTCTACCGGAAGTCTATTTTTGTAGCTTGCCTGAAACCCGAATCTCTTAAAGGAAAGCTAGCTGACGACAACGAAGTGAATGTTTATAAAACGTGTCGTCACTTCCGTTCAAACATAAATCTCTTTGACACACCGACGTCATGATATGCGACTGACCTGCAAACTTGGCCATAAATGAGGCCAACAATTCTTCTCTCAGAGTTGTTTGCCTTATGTGATTGAATAGCGCCGCAGACTATCTGACAAATCTGATATGGAAGACTTTGATTGCCGAGCTCAGTGTCTCAGCAATTTAATTTTTTGCCGTCATATGGCCAGGAAACATCTAATTCTTTGGGTCTCACTGACTGAGGACCAGTGAAATAGTGGTTTTGGTTAAACTTTGGTATACAAATTTTTAATTCAAACTGGTATAAAACTGGTAATTATCTAGTTGAACTTTGGTATACAGATTGATTTATTTTAACTTTAATAAAACTGGTAATTAACTGGTAAAACTTTGGTATACATAATTTTTATTTTAACTTTGATAAAACTGGTAATTAACTAGTTGAACTTTGGTATACAGATTTTTAATTCAAACTGGTATAAAACTGGTAATTAAGTAGTTGAAATTTGGTATACAGATTTTTAATTCAAACTGGTATAAAACTGGTAATTAACTAGTTGAACTTTGGTATACAGATTTTTAATTCAAACTGGTATAAAACTGGTAATTAACTGGTTGAACTTTGGTATACAGATGTTTTATTTTAACTTTGATAAAACTGGTAATTAACTAGTTGAACTTTGGTATACAGATTTTTAATTTTAACGTTGATAAAACCGGTAATTAACTAGTTGAACTTTGGTATACAGATTTTTAATTCAAACTGGGATAAAACTGGTAATAAACTAGTTCCATCAGATTTTAGTTTATGAGAATATGTCAAACAAGTATGGTGGGGAATAGTGGGGATTATTTGTGAATACATTAAACACCTTTGAAAAGACTTACGCAACCTGGGACTTGGTATTTGTATAGAAGGTGCCCTCAATAAAATGATACACCATGAAGCTAAAGCGCAGCTGAGATATGTTGCGCCCGGAGTGGAGCTATAAAATTGACACCCTTGTTCACTTATGATATTGCAAACGTCGTTTCATTTTGGCTCCCCTTTATCTCGGCTCCCAGTGATATGTACTTCCTGCCCTCCCCCTTCACTTCGCCTCTGGTATGGAATGCTTTAATCTTTTTTTCACTCCACAAATAAATATTTTAACACCCCCTTCCCGCCCCAGAATATGTTCCCTCCTAACAAAGTCATCGATAGTGACGTCATAGAAAGCTCATGACACGACTCAAGCGTGTAATGACAGAAAAGAAAACACTCGTTAATTTGTTTATGTTTATGTAAGGAGTGGTCATTGGTTTTCCATTTTACTTTCCATCACCCTCTAAACCATAATATCCATTCGAGAAATTAATACTATAATTATGGTCAAGTGACATCTTTAGAAACTGTTTAAATATGTATTTGTTTCGTTTAACTCGTCAAAAGTTTTCCGTGAATCACTTAGCCATTCTACTCACAGGTGCAATGTATCGTAAATATATTGCATTGTGGGTAATCTGAGTGAGGTGGGGCTTTACCCAATTTTGGCTAATATTATTACAGTAGGACCTCTCTAGGTCGAACTCAAAGGGACCCGAAAAAAGAATTCGACTTACGGAGTTTTCGAGTTAGGGGAAATGGCGTAATAGGCGCAGATTGATCAAGGACAATGTTGATATTGAGAGGGGGGGACAGCCAACAATCCAGCGAGAATGTTTGACAGGAAGGAGAGGTGGTGTCTGATGTTTCATATGAAAGGAAGCCGACTTAGCTTTGAAATACCGACACCACTGAGAAAACCCCCTTCCCCATACTTGACTCCCTCCACAGAGTGATGTAAGATTGTTCCTTTTACCCAAACGCCTTGGAAAATTCAACTTACGGAGGTTGGAAGCCAAAAATCTTTGACTTAAGGAGATCTAAAATATATTAGTCTTATTGAATTTGGCCGGGACCTAACAATTAATTCGATATAAGGAGGTTTTCGACTTAGGGAAGTTCGCCCTAGCGATGTCCGACTTTATTTTATTTTGAAACTGCCGTTTATAATCTAGTATATGCACTAATGTCTAAAAACGAAACAATTTCTATTAAAAATAAATGCATTTGAAATCACATACACATCCTTATTAAATCCTTTATATTAACTCGTGGTGTCTGCGGCCGACCGACCTTGTCGCCAAAACTTTTGATCGATTTTTAACCCACTTGCTCGCAAGATAGCGAGCTGAAATTTTGCAGGCAGTTTCGTACCGATGATAAAAACAATGTATCAAAATTTTAGATCGATCGCATGTACCGTAATTAAATTATTGATTTTTTAGATTATTTTATTTATTCCTATGTATCATGCTATTTTTTGAGATAGAGCGTCGCGGTGCGTATTATATTGAACAACCTTTCTGTCGCGCAATAAGGTGCGTATTTTATTGACAGCTCTTTTTATAAACATATTCCTGATCGGTGCGCATTATATTAAACATGTTTTACGACACAACTGCTATTTTGTATTTCTGGATGGTCTGGCGCTGCGTATTATAATGAACATTCTTTTAATTACTTCTCGTACATAAAGGATTTATAGTCAAAAACTTGGTTTTTTACGGGTTTTTCTTATTAAATCCTTTATATTAACTCGTGGTGTCTGCGGCCGACCGACCGACCTTGTCGCCAAAACTTTTGATCGATTTTTAACCCACTTGCTCGCAAGATAGCGAGCTGAAATTTTGCAGGCAGTTTCGTACCGATGATAAAAACAATATATCAAAATTTGAGATCGATCGCATGTACCGTAATTAAATTATTGATTATTTAGATTATTTTATTTATTCCAATGTATCATGCTATTTTTTGAGATAGAGCGTCGCGGTGCGTATTATATTGAACAACCTTTCTGTCGCGCAATAAGGTGCGTATTTTATTGACAGCTCTTTTTATAAACATATTCCTGATCGCTGCGCATTATATTAAACATGTTTTACGACACAACTGCAATTTTGTATTTCTAGATGGTCTGGCGCTACGTATTATAATGAACATTCTTTTAATTACTTCTCGTACATAAAGGATTTATAGTCAAAAACTTGGTTTTTTACGGGTTTTTCTTATTACTGTTGCTCCAGTATTGAGTTAGACCTCGATGTAAAAAAATTACAAGCAAATGTCTTCAGGCAACAAATCCCTTCCCTGGGTCCATACAGAAAGAATGACTCAGTTCTTGCATATGCAACCAGAAATGTATTCTTATCCTTATTTCTGTTTGAATGTTGTTTTAGGATATTATTGTGTTGTATTCGCAAGTTAGAATTTTATATCTTATAGTATAATTTTTTTTTCTGATCTTTATATTGCAATCCTCGAATATTTCTTGGTTTAATGATTTATCAAATAATGTTAATCGTGTCAATTTTTAATATTCTCCCGTAATGAATCTTGCAGCTTTTATTTGAATATGTTCTATTTTATCCATGTTTTCTTACACCAACTGTCCTAATATGTTCTAGTTTATCCATGTTTTCTTACACCATCTGTCCTAATATGTTCTACTTTATCCATGTTTTCTTACACTATCCGTCCTAATATGTTCTAATTTATCCATGTTTTCTTACACCAACTGTCCTAATATGTTCTAGTTTATCCATGTTTTCTTACACCAACTGTCCTAATATGTTCTAGTTTATCCATATTTTCTTAAACCAACTGTCCTAATATGTTCTAGTTTATCCATGTTTTCTTACACCAACTGTCCTAATATGTTCTAGTTTATCCATGTTTTCTTACACCAACTGTCCTAATATGTTCTAGTTTATCCATGTTTTCTTACACCAACTGTCCTAATATGTTCTAGTTTATCCATGTTTTCTTACACCAATTGTCCTAACATAATTAAAAGATAAGACACCATCTCCCCAGGTAAGATAAAAAATGGAAAACGAGTTCAAAGATGACGATAAACAGAACAAATAGCAATATAAATGTATTCTCCCTTCTGTTTACTAACTGTCCAATATTTACAAGCTGATTTTCAAGTCCCAATTCCCAATTTTTAACAAAACACAACACCTATTATCAACCAAAGAAAAGTAATTGGCGAATCAAATAATTTGTTTCTAAAGTCAAGTTAGTTTTCTTGTAAATGAAGTACTATTTTATGGAAAGTAACTTTTAAAAGTTTTTGTTTCTGCCCGGTATTTTCCCCCTTTTTTGCCAACATAACTAACCCTCGCTAGTGTCGGCCAATCACAGCTTATGGTTGGCAAGGGATGGTAGTAAAGGGTGGGGGGGCATGTCACAACAACTGCAGTGCGCATGTCTCCATGTTGACTCGCTTTTTTTATTACTTCGTACTGCTGTTTGTGCCCGTTCTCGTTCTTCGCACGATCTATAATGAGCAAGTCTGCGGCGTATGCTACGCCGCGGGTCGTATCTAGTATAATATAATGTCTGTTTTAAGAAGTTTTTTTTTCTTTTTTCATTATTGAAACTGACCTCTATAAACAAAAAAAGATGATCTCTATAAACACCAAAAGATTACCTCTATAAACAGCAAAATATGACCCCTATAAACAGATAAGATAAACTCTATAAACAGCAAACGATGACCTCTATAAACAGCAAAAGATTGATTTAATAAATGAATGTGTCATTGCAAGGCACGTGCACACAAATTGTTTGAGAATCGATAAATCTTTTCTAAGCCTTGTAACGGTCGTCTCCGCCCAAAAAGAACTGCAAAGAAGGCGGTCTTGGAAGCTAGTCAGAGATCAGGTTTCCATCACGATTCGTCCCCTCCCAAATTGGGTAATGAGTTAAAAATAGACCTACACGCAGATATTTCTGAGCATTTAATGTTAGAGATCAAAAGGCTTGAACTTGAACATAATTAACAGTATTTTATAATGGGGATTAATGGGGATTCCCAGGCTTTTCTTGGTATTGCAAGTATTACATTTAATTTAAGAGGAAATGTCAAATTTAATTTTAAAAAACTTATTGATTCTGTATTCAATATTAACTTTAATGGATGGGATCTGTACAGGAATGTATTGACACGTTATTGTTTAAGGGTTATTTTGGGTTATTTTTGTGCTAACACTCTAGTCACCCAGTAATGACAGGGGAGTGCAGAGATAATGTGCTAACACTCTAGTCACCCAGTAATGACAGGGGAGTACAGAGATAATGTGCTAACACTCTAGTCACTCAGTAATGACAGGTGAGAGCAGAGATAATGTGCTATTACTCTAGTCACCCAGTAATGACAGGTGAGTGCAGAGATAATGTGCTATTACTCTAGTCAACCAGTAATGACAACAAACAAGTGACCTTTACCCACCCCAACCCCCTCATAGTTAAAAGTGCAACTCATTTGTTATTATTCAAATTAATGCACCGCTTTAGTCACACATTTCTAAAATTAAAATACTCCACAGGAGAGTGCTTGCGTCACAATCTAATAATATTTTAATAGTAGGTTATAACTACAATTGTAAAAGTGCAATGACTAATCTCAGGCCAATAATTTAGTCACTATTGGATCAAGCAGACAAAAGTACAAAAAACAAAACTATAGCTTCTACTAGGATGTCAGCCCACCACTCCTCTCACAGAAGTCGTAACACTCTGGCCTGGGACGAGTGTTTAATTAGACCTGGGCCCGCTCCCAAGGTCGGCCTTTGACTAGGAATTGTTTTTTTTTATAAATCTAGCAGGTCCTAAGATCTTTTAAAGAGGATGGTGAAGTGTCATAGCAGTGCATCGGACAAGTTTCATCTGAGTGTTAGAAGTTGTTCAGAGAATGTTTGCCGGTTTAGTTGTTTTTTTTTAAAGGTTACAAACAACGAATGACGGCTTGATTGTAAAGATATCCCTATTGCCAAGAACCAGAACAAATACAAACTTTGCTTTTACTAAATTAGTGTAGCTCAGTCATTCCAATATTGACTATGGGAACGAATTTCGCAAGTTATTATAAGAGAACACATCATGTATTTAAAAGTTAAAAATTGTATCGATTAAATATCAATTAAAATCATTTTTATAGATAAAAACTCATTTAAAATTTAAGAAAATATTTATAATATTTTTTTCAATTGATTAAAAATAATTAATTATTAATCATTAATAATAATTTATATATTTTTAACGTACAAACTTCTCCCGCGTATTATTATATTTTTTTAAAATTTATGTAGACATGCAGATGTTAAAAAATGGCCACTAAGCACAGCTTCAGCATAGTTAATGTAGCCGTCTGCTAGAGTTGACCTCAGCAGTCCGATTTAGTGTCCTTCACGGGTCAGTGCAGGTTTCCTCCAGCCCTCGTTGTGACGGGAGTTCACACAGAGCTGACTGACCAACTACCCGTGTTTCCTGCACGGGGAGGTCAGTCCCGTGATGAGCAGGGACACACCGGTGGGCCAGTAACACAATGCTCCTGATGTGTGTGAGTTGGAGAGTGTTGAGGTAGCGCTTGGAGAGAGGACTGACTTGTTAACTTGTTCATGCCCCATACTTTTGGTGTATTGAGAAATAAACTGTTTTGATATCCTAACCCAGTGAATTGAACTTCATTGTTTTCAATTTAACTTAGCCACCACCCAGCTACATTAAATTTAGGAATATAAACGGAAAGTTGAGAAAACATTTGGTTCTTAAGCTAACTGTGGATTGCAAAATAGAAGATTGTGAAAAAGTTTACTGTGTTCAGTGCCATAAACAATACGCTTTTAAGGGATCAAATACATCGCTGAGGTACCACCTTCAGCACAAACATATAAGACAGTGAAAATAACTCAATAAAACAAACAATGTCAATTACTTGTTTTTGTTACTTCCCTTGAGATGTTCAGTTTAATGACGAAATAAATTTTAATTTTTGGCTTTAATCGAAATTATCGATTTATTAATGAATTAATCGTTATATTTTCAAAAGTTAATGATTAAATTTAAATTAAACGTTAACAGCCCTAATTGTAACTATTTGTAACACAAGAATTTTTAACCCATTCGTTGAATTATTGTTTAGGTATATGAGAGTAAACTAACCTAAAACTATAATAAATTTCATTTTTGAGAATGTAAAGACAGATCCTTCATTGTTGTGCTGCTAATATTCTTGATGGCCATTACATTCAAAACAAATGATTGTTAAATGATATAAATGGAGAATTTAATATTCCAAACCAACAAATTTTTTAAGAAATCATAAATATGAATATTATTTCAAGGCTTAGAGTAACTTTTGCCTGTTGTTAGCAATACTATTATTGACTGAATGTGGTCGCTGGTTACAGCCATTTATTAACATTTCAAATGTGCAATTAATAAAATGCGTTTCTCTGCCTTTCGTCTGGTCACTCCTGGTCAGAAGACAATCTCTAAGGCATTTAGTTACTGCTCATGAAATGTAGTAGCTGCCCATGACACCAAAAATGTGTGTGAGTGGTTAAAGGGATGACCAAGAGATAAGTCCTAATTTGTATTACATTGAACAATTTCAATGTACAAATAAACCGGGCAAACATGGAAAATTTGTAAACATTGAAATATTGTAAAAGGTATTTCAAATTTATTAAACGAAAAGGTCTAATTGGTTTATACAATTTCCCAATCGCCTCAGTTATATTCCCATGGACCCCCCCCCCAAACCACCTCGTTGGATAGTCTAACATGGATGCCTATATTTCTTTATCAACACGTTATCAAAGTGAGGTAAGTATGAATAATTGATGATGAGAAGTGTCAACATCCCTTTAAATTCTGGCGTGTCAACCACGCCACACCCACCCCTCCCACCAAACTGCCCTCAAGTCTGTTTGATCGCCACCCATTCAGAGAAGCGCACCTTTACAGGTGATGAGCCTTGGGTCAACACGTGCCATTGTTTGACGTTCCTTCAATTCATGTTTGCCCACAAGCACAAGTTATGAATTGTAAGTAGGGCGCTACCCCCTCCCCCACACACACACACTACCACACTTTTCAATATACTTCTCCTCTCTGGCTTGTGGAAAATTGGAACGAATTTATTTTAATTTTAAAATAAAATATTTATCTGGCTGTTAACAACAGACAAAATAATTATCTGGCTTTTAACAACAGACAAAATAAATATATGGCTTTTAACCACAAAATTTGACTGCGACACTCCCATTGGTTGTTTCACCATTAGCCACCAAGACACGAGGAACGCGGTGGGGCTGTCAAGTGGAAGGCGTGGCTATCCAAACATTATAAACAGACAATCACGTGATCAATATTGTTTGTCAATATTTTAATATCAGATTGACTTGTTGATATTAGAAATATTTTTAAACCATCAAAATTTTGATCGCACCCGTCAACCTTTACTCGCATCTTCAATAAATTAAGATATGTCAAAACTATGTAAAAGATTATTTAATAATTTTTTTTTAAAATTGATGTATTCTTCTTGATTTCTCTATTTCCTGCA
This sequence comes from Ampullaceana balthica, assembly GCA_944989445.1. Classification (NCBI taxonomy): domain Eukaryota; kingdom Metazoa; phylum Mollusca; class Gastropoda; family Lymnaeidae; genus Ampullaceana; species Ampullaceana balthica. The sequence goes on from CALYLW010001125.1 coordinate 69,295, forward strand.
ACACTTTAAGAGTCGCCGTCCGTCCGAAATGTTACGGACACCATACCATTTAATTAAACAACACGTAAAAACAAAGTCTTTGACTATAAATCCCTTATATATATGAGACAGAACTGTAAGTATTGATTATGTTCAATATAATACGCACCGCGTGACAAACATTTACAGACTGAACGTGACTGAATTCTCCTTGCTTTAAAACACGGGAGTGTGTTCATCACTGGCTGGTGTGAAATGCAGTGAACCGTGATGGTCAACTATAGCAGACGGCTTCATAGAGATACATAGAGATAAACTAAAAATTCATTTATTAAATTACGGTAATTTCGATCGATCTGAAATTTTGACACAATGCATTGTTCGGTAACGCAAGTGTATGTGCAGAATTGCAGCTCGATAGGATTACGGAAAGTGGATTATTTTTTACTTTTGTTTTTCCGTCCGCCCGACCAAGACAGAGAGCGATCACGGCAGACAAGACGGTGATTTTAATATATAGGATTTAAAAATTCGGTCATGGCCGTCATTGATGTTATTAGACTGTGGAAGCTTCTGCCCCATTCAGAAATCATAGGGTATCACTACCCTTCCCCCTCCAACGGTAACCAGACAAAACAACAAGTGACAAAACGACAAGGTGACAAAATGGCAAGTGACAAAACGACAAGGTGACTAAACGACAAGTAACAAAACGACATGGTGACAAATCGATAAAGTGACAAAATAAATCAAATTGGGACAATGTAAAAATAAAGGCAATTATTTTGACGGAAGAGTGTTTTTAGTTATGGCCGCTGAGCTATTGAGTCTGACACCCTTAGTCTTTGTTCAAAGTTACATAGTCACGGGGTCTTCATTAAGGGGCTCTACGGTTATCTACGAGACCTTGTCGTTTTGTCACTTGTCGTTTTGTCGTGGAAATACTCCCTAAAACAGTACTTCTGACGTTATCGCCGAATAGCATGAAACAATGGCACCACAGTTTTGGGGTTTGAGGATAGCGGCCTGACGCCTGAATGTGAGCGAGATTCAACAACAGCATACGGCCCCACTGCCTGACGCCTGAATGTGAGCGAGTCATTCAACAACATCATACAGCCCACTACCCACAGTTACAAAACAGCGAGCTGGTAGTACTAACACATCTTTCAGGAGGTCCTCCTCACCTCTATACGTAGAAAGTCCACGTCACATCTATACTTAGGAGGTCCACCTCACCTCTATATGTAGGTCCACTACACCTCTATACGTAGGAGGCCAACGTCACCTCTATACGTAGGGCCACCACACCTGTATACGTATGAGGGCCATCTCACCTCTATGAGTAGGAGGTACAGATTTATATATAGGAGGTCCAATTCAGCTCTATAGGTAGGAGGTCCACCACACCTCTATGGGTAGGTGGTCCTCCTCACCTCTATGGGTAAAAGGTCCACCACACCTCTATGGGTAGGAGGTCCACCACACCTCTATGGGTAAAAGGTCCACCACACCTCTATGGGTAGGAGGTCCACCACACCTCTATGGGTAAAAGGTCCACCTCACCTCTATGGGTAAAAGGTCCACCACACCTCTATGGGTAGGAGGTCCACCACACCTCTATGGGTAAAAGGTCCACCACACCTCTATGGGTAAAAGGTCCACCACACCTCTATAGGTAAAAGGTCCACCACACCTCTATGGGTAGGAGGTCCACCTCACCTCTATGGGTAGGAGGTCCACAAAACCTCTATGGGTAGGAGGTCCACCTCACCTCTATGGGTAGGAGGTCCACCACACCTCTATGGGTAGGAGGTCCACAAAACCTCTATACGTAGGAGATACACATCTATACGTAGGAGGTCCAAATCTCTCCCTGCCATCTGAAATATGGAAGACAGAGCGGAGATTACAATTTGCTAAGAACTGATTTCAATTATTGACATATCCATCCGGATATGTCCAGAGTTTATATCATAAAAAGGGCGAATCTTGTGGTCTGTATTTGATATTTAGATATATACCCCCCTAACAACTACTCATAATTAATTTTAATTATGTGACCTTAAAAATGAATCGTTTCCATGACATGTCTATAGAATCGATACTGTACCATAAAATGGGAACAGACACCGTTACGAAATGGAAACACATTTAAGGATCCGCCTTCTTCTTTCGCCATGAGATGAGAGGAAATTTGACATCGTCACAGTTTGTTTTCAATCAAGCCTAATGAGATAGCAATTTGAGACAGAAACGTCCACACTTTGAACCCAAACAAAGAATAACGATAAGTTACGCCCAGAGCTAAAACACTGTGATGTCATGACAGTTTCTGGATGTTGTTAGAAACATCTCGGTGAGTGTCTGTCAAATTAATGCATGGTTTTTCTTGGAGACTGCACGACAAGTGGTCGGCTGAGGGCGCCAGTGTTTGTACGGCACTTACAAGGGAATCATTAGACCGTGTCAACACCAGAGGCTGACGAAGACTCTCATCTTTTAAGAAGTAGTGGACACTGACAACATACATGATAAACAACTAGGGCGGAGACATTTATAATTAAGTGTATTTTTTTCCTATTCATAAATGCTCATGAAATAGGTAATAATTTGACATTCAACTTTGAACTGAATGACGTCACTAGTTGATATTGCATATCTATCCTTAAACATTAGTATTTCAAAACAAGTCTCCCCAACAGTGTCATCAATTTTATCAACTTAATTAACTTGAAAAATCTTGACATATTTTAAAATTTGTTTTAATGATTAGCGTAGCTTATGTGTAATGTACTGTCCTTTATGTTGTTATTATGGTATGAATGGTTATTTAATTATTATATGTATGTTATGATCTCCATGTAAAGCGCCGTGAGCCCGGTTCTCACTGGGATATAGCGCTATATAAATTATCAATTATTATTATTATAAAATATGAGCTGTAAGACTCTCACATTTCTCAAAATTTTGTTTTTGGCATTTCAAGGAAATGCGAGTTATCGTGTAAGATTTCTCAAAGGTTTCATGTAACTCCCTGATACATGAACTTCACATATCTGATTATTTATATAGTAAAATTGTATGTATTATCCTTTTATTTCTTATGTGACCAGATGCCTTAGAAATTCTAAATTTGCATATGAAATTGAATGTCAGAAATTTAAAACAAAGCAATTCATTTATTCTCATTAAAGAAGATGAAGGTTTTAAGTTAGGCGATTAGCATATTAACTTTGGCAAAACTGCAGTTAGTGCCACCTGGGGTGGATCCACATTATTTAGACACCCGCACATTCCACGTGTAAGAAGCTAATCAAAAGTCACAAAAGTGCCCCGCCCCCCCCCCAATATTAGTAAACTGTTCTTATAGCAAACAGCCCCTCCACCTCTACCCTTCTTACGCGCCTACGTGTTAGTGTCTCCCCCCCACCCCCCCCAAAAAAAAAGAACTCTGTGATTTCTTCCCTTTGTAGTGATCCGTTGAGGATCACAATTCCCAAAAGTTTTACTTGTGCTTACCAATCTCATAAATTGCAGTATAATATTTCAAAATTTTACTTGTGCTTACCAATCTCATAAATTGCAGTATAATATTTCAAAATTTTCAAAGTGATTTAATCATCAATGCTGTCTTTTCACAGTCCATTGAATTTTTAAATATATATTTTATTATGATTCTGAAGTCACATGTCTTTTCCCCATAACACTTTTATTCTGTAGTTTTAAAAAATATTTTATTGCATATATGTTTATTAAATCTATTACCAACAACATTTCACTTTTTTCCCATTGTTTTTCACCAGCAATAACTTACTAATTCAGGTTTCTGCCCATTTTCAATTGTTGAATTTATATTTTGGCCTCTGTTTTTGTTTTAATTTTCAGAACGTCTGGATGTCTCAGTGTTTCACTTCCGGTACACCTTCACCCTAAATAATAAGAAAATATCATTAAAAGATTATTAAAAGATCAAAGTTAAAATAAAAATTATCGTTATTGTCAACTTTATGTATCTCTATAAGGTTTAAGAACACGAATACACATCAAAATACATAATTTTCTATGTATGTCACGTCCCGTCTGTCCTGTCCGTGACGCTATGCCAGGTAACTCCAAATTTAAAAAAAAATTAAAATATAGACGTAAAAATGTTGCTTTCGAGATTAACAAAATGTGTTTCTCGCCATAAAATATTGTGACGTGACGTCATTATTTGAGCTTTTATTAATGTGTGAAGGCAACCAAGTAATACATAAAGGTAAAAAATGATTTTTTTTAAAAACACGCTTTTATAGTGGACTTATACTTCAAGTACTTTGATTTAATATGACTAACAAAGTGTGGACGGTGTTTGGTATAAAAGTTAAATGGAGATCTATAAGTGAGGGAATGAGTGAGCTGCATATATAAAACCTCATAAGCTTCATCAATCACATCTGTCGCTCTGCCTACATTGCCATTCGTCAGATCAGCTCAATCCGTCATTACTTAACAGTTAATGTCACAAAAAACTCTAGTCTGTGCTCTTGTACTAGCTCATATGGATTACTGCAATTCTCTTCTGTCAGGTGCGCCAAAACAATGCATTGAAAAACCACAGAAAGTTCAAAATTCAGCTGCCAGATTAGTTATAAATTTTTAAAAAAACATGACCATGTTACTTCGCTACTTTACTCACTTCATTGGCTACCTATACAAGCCCGAATTGATCACAAAGTGGCCGTTCTCTGTCACAACTTCTTTTCTGACTCATGCCCTTCCTATCTTACTGAGCTTCAGTCGGTATAATCACCAAGTCGTCAGCTACGCTCTTCTGCAGACACGCGCATTCTCTGTGTTCCTAAGACACGAACTAAAACATTTGGTGAAAGGTCATTCTCTTTTTTGTGCAGCCAAACAATGGAATTCTCTACCATTACATATCCGGAGTATTTCATCTACCAAGTCCTTCAAGACTGCACTTAAGACGCATCTTTTCAAAAAAAAGAGTTCAAAATTAAAGAAACACCATTTCTTTTTCATGATTAACGTTGCTTATGTGTATTGTACTGTTATTTATGTGGTTATTATCAAAAGAATGTATATTTTAATTATTTTATGTATGTTATTATCTCCATGTAAAGCGCTGTGAGCCCTGCTCCTTGCTGGGAAACAGCGCTATAAAAATTACCAATTTATTATTATTATTATTAATTCCTAAAACGTGTATATTAAATTGTATATACGATTAACTGTCGATACTTAAATATTTTCTTTTATCCAGTGAAAAACTTTACTTCAAAGATTTCATGCAAAATAAATAGTTCTTTGTTATTCATAATTGTAAGTGGTTACAATTTTTTGTTTACATGTTTTTGATAATATAGAGGTAATAATGTATGAGCCTATGGGCGCATAAACTGACAAGTCGTACATTTAATAGATCTTGAAAAGATGCTGACTTGACAATAATAAAAACGTTTATGTGAATTACTAACACATGTATATTAAATTGTAAATATGATTAACAGTTGATAATTTAATCTTTTCTGTTATCCTGTGACAAACTTTGCTTACTACGTTTCATGTAAAATAAATAGTTCCTTGTTATTTACATGTGTAAAAATTACATTTTATTTTTTACATGTTTTGGTAATGTTGTGGTAATGATGTATGGAAAAATGGGCGAATAAACTGACAAGTCATAATCATCAATGAAGCTTAAAGGGCTTCAAATCACAGATGTGCTTGATGTGGATCACATTACAGTCACATAATTTATTTTTAACGCACTATGCTGTATTATTGGTGCACTCATAATTGGTGCGCACTATTCAATGCCACAAGTTAACGTCCGGCTGACTCCTCAGGAATATTTGTTAATACTTCGAACTTCAAACTGCTGTGTGTAATTCACTATGTATTTACTATTATCATGATTATATCATTATTATTCATGCAAACTTATATGACGGGAAGCCTAAGCTTGGAGGTTTTCTCATAACACATGTATTCGTATATATAATCAAAATATATACTTTGCATTGTCCGTTCGTAAAGATAGATTTTAGAAAGCACAGCGTTAAAAAAAGCCTTGAAAAAAACTGGAAAAAAACACCTATTTTCAAACGTCCGCATATAATTGTTCAATATGGAAAAGAGTTTTAATTTTTCTCTCTTGGTCTCTAAATTTTCTGATTTTTTACTATGCGGCTTTCAGGCAAAAGGAAAAATTACAAAAACTGAAATATATATATCCATTTTGAAAACTTCTGTCTTTTTGACGGGTAATACAGTAGTCCATTTTATTAATTTTTTTTGTTGGTGTAATCAAATGTTGACATAATTGTATTTGGGGATCTCTGAAAGTTTGACAAGCTTTTGACAAGGAGGAGGGGGCAGGTAAAAATCGCCAAAACTTTTTGGACGTAATTTATGGACAGCCCCTAAGCTCATGGTAGTAATGGAGTCTGACTCAGAGACAGAAAATGACGACAGCTCTTCTGATGAATTACTGCGTTACCAAATTGATATTAAAGTTCCTGAATCCATTAACCCTCTACAATGGTGGAATCTTAATGAACACCGATATCCAACAGTGTCATTCCTTGCCAAGACCGTTTTGTGCATACCAGTTACCTCATATCCATGATAATTATTGTTCAGCTCGGCTGGTTATATTGTCAATTAGACCCGCTCATAACTTGAAACAAACAATGTCAACACTTATCTTTTTGCGTAGATGGTTAAAATATGACATACAAAGGAGACATTCCAGTGTTGTTTAGATTTTCAACAAGAACATGTACTAACTGTTTCTGATGACATAATTTTTATTTTATTTTTGGCGTTGAGGCCGTCCACCTCACGCACCTAAGGGGGAGGGGGGCACACTTTTGTGATGATGCGTGACAAGGGGGGAGGGTGTTTAAGAAATGTGACGTCACATTATAAGGGTAATTTCAAATACAACTTTCACTAAAATTTTTGGTCGCTTACAATTTATTTAATGACTTTTTTTAAAACAATTGTCTATTATTATTTTTTTTAATCAGTGCTTCTCAATGTGCCGGTCGGTAGGCCATCGGACGCTGGATGGCGTAAGCTATCAAGACAAAAAATTAAATCTAATTATAATCCTTAAGTTTGAGAAACCACAAGACAACGTATGAAATTGTTACCCTGCGTCGTTTGATGTTGACATCAAAGCATTTGTGATGTAACCGCAGCTCCGTTTGGTTCTCTCACGGTAAGAGTCGGCGAACTTTTTTGCCCGTTACCCCAAAATATAAGAGTTTATGTGTGCCCCTGGCCATTCTAGATATGATGATAGATGAGCCCATTTAAATTTAGTCAAGTATTCATTAACTTTATTGAATGCATCAAATTCTTGACATCGCAATTCGAGAGGAGCACAAAACAACTTTTCTTCTTAGCTCAGTTTTTAAGGCATTAATTTTAAATATCACAGAAAGGATACTTGATACAGTCAAGTCATGTGGATTTAAAATTAAGATTATTGTCACTCGTGTCAATATAAATGAAAGTAGGGTGGATTTAGGTGTCTTCGTATAGTACGTAGGTAAGAAATCTACATAGTTGTCAAATTAAAAAAAAATTAATTTCCTGGAAGGAACCGGTTCAATAATGGACATATGTTCCAATCGTACACATACACATGACGTATTTTAATATATCTAGTGGATTGTAGTGGATGTTATATGTCCCTAATGAGACTGCATTACCCCTAAGAATTCCCTTTTGACCCCAGATGAGGTAATTTACCCCTGTTCGCCGACCTCTTTCTCGTTCGCCATGACTAAAAGACTAGGGTGCTTGCTAAATTAGGCAAAGCTATTCGCTAAGTTTAAACTGCGCACCCTAGTCTTATAGTCATGGTGAACAACGAGATAATCGAATTCACCTACGATTTAACGTTCCTGTCTCATTTTAAACTTTTACATTTTCATAAATTTTGAACTGAAGGTCTCTTCTGACTGTAAATTTCACATTTTAAAATCAAGTGCATTACTTAAAATAAGACTAGTTTTTAAAAAAAGTTTTTTTTTAAATATATTTTTATTTCCCCTATCCTCTAGTTTTTAAAGTTAAAATGATTTAACTAATGGTGTTATTTTTGTCTTTTAAAAATATTATCCAGTATAACTCTGGCAGCTTTTTTAAAAATTAGTTCTAGTTTATCAACCTTTTCTTTCGTTGATGGGTGGGGTCCCATACAGAAGATTCATATTCTAGAACTGGTCTCACTAAAGGGTGTTAGCATTTTAGTTTTATATTCTTAATACATCTGTATTAGTTTCTCCTTATAAATCCTAAGGTTTTGTTTGATATTTCAATTACTTCATTGACATGGGGATCCATGATATTTTTAAAAATGTATTATTACTTATTATTATTTTGAATATTTAGTTTGGTTTAGTAGTTTTCCATAAATTAATTTTTTGGAATGTATTTGCTTCTTTTTTCTTTGTTTACTCATAACAGTTGACACTTTTCTGGGTGGAAAGACATACTCCAATTAGTTTCCCATTTTATTAATTCATCTAAGACTTTTTGCTAAATTTTGCTACCTTGTTCTGATTTAATTGTTCTCCAGATTACAAAATCATCAGCAAATAACCTAACTTTTGAGATGCTTTTTAGTAAATCCTTTATATGAATTAAAAAGTGTACGGGACTTAACATAGTGACTTGTGGAACTCCTGAGTTATCCGTTATTGGTGCTTATTTAGATCAATTCATTATTACAGTTACAGTTTTCTCATTACCCAAAGTAAGTCTTGGATCCCATGATGTACGGGGCCCAAGATTCTACAGTAGTTACGTTTTTTTAGTAAACGAAAGTAATGAACTTTGTCAAATTTGAATGTTTTGAGAAGTCTAGTAATGTTTGAGTATTATTATAAAATCCTTTTGACAGATCATCTATTAAACAATTAATTGTGTTTCAAATTATCTATCTTTTCCTAAAACCGTGTTGATAAGGGCATAGGAAATTAAGTATGAGTATTTTTAAGGTGATTAACTATTCTATATTAGGTATTTTAGTAATTAACAGTTGGTAAAAGATTCAGGTCTATAATTATCAAGGTCGGATATATCACTCCTTTTAAAGAGGGAAGTTACGTTACCTAATTTCCAATCCTAAGGCACTTTATCCCGATTTAGAGAGACTTGAAAAAGTAATACAAGAATTTTGGACAATTCATGGCTTAGTTCTTTTAATAGCCCTTCAGGAATTTATCTGGATTAGTAGCTTTGTTTGTAGCGCAATGTCCGCACCATGTACGAGACTAGTAAAGCTGCACAAATAGCCGCTGAGATGAGGAGCTATAAGCTCACCATTCTCGGAATTACTCTCAGAATTCACTGGTAAGACAAAATCAGCAACCGGGAACTTTGGCAGCGGACAAAACAGAAGCCCATTGAGGAAGAGATCTCCAGAAGCGGTGGAGGTGGATTGGTCGTACACTAAGAAACACTGCTTCTAATACAACAAGGCAAGCCCTGAAATGAAACCCACAGGGTAAGCGGAACAGAGGCCGTCCAAGAAACACTTGGCGCCGAGAATTGGAGGCAAACATCAAGAGAATTGGCCATGAATGGAAGATCCTGGAGAAGCTGGCCCAGGATAGAGATGCCTGGAGGTATCTCGTAGGTGGCCTATGCCCTTGGAGGAATCGCAGACTCAGACGATGATCGGTGGATGCCCCTCACGGACGAGAAGGCTCAACAACAACAATAGTATCTTTGTTTATTTTAAAGTTTTTAAAAGTGTTTTGGCCTTGACCTCGGTCTTGGCCTTAGCCTTCAAAAATTCTGCCATATTACTTTATATTTCCACCAAACACAGTTCCGATAAATGGACTCTACTTAGGTACCCGAGTAATGCAATCGGGTGTTGCTAATACTAATGTAAATTACACATATTAATATAAAATCAATTTGATAATTAAATTGCTAATTGATACCAATAAACATAGGTTAAGCAAAGCTGATGATGATTTATAGGTTTTAATTGGGTTAAGCTATATAGAATGCGAGAGATCACCAGTACAATCCTACAATCCCGGACGGACCCCCATTTTATACGCTGTGGCGAGAAAGATGTATATTTATATTTGGCAAGTTGTCTAGGGGTATTATATTTAACTTATGAACTTCCCGCTCACAACGTAAACTTTAGTGATCACTTGCATACCATAATCAACAAACTAAAGGGGTGTAAAATGTAACACAATGAAATTTATTATACAATTTATACAATAACGGAAACTAGTTCCCAATGGGAGTAGTGATATAACAAATTAATTGTCCCCTATTTGACTTAACTCTATCATCATCAGGGTTATGCCACGTGACCTAATGTTTATTGGGTTGGTACTCAAATGTAATGGTGTCACTGTCCGCCTGGGTCGTCTTGCCCCGCTCCGTGCTCACTCGGTCGTTGAGGTGTGGCGGCTGGCGCTGTAGCTCCCCTGGTCGGCGTGTACTGTTATCATCAGCTGTGTGCAATGAAGCGGTCCACTGTTGGTAATTCTGTCCAACACTAGGCTCCTTCAGTGCTGGAGTGTGTAGTTGGTACTGCAGTGTTCCACGAGCTGGATCGTTCAGTTCACTGGTACTCTGCAGGCTGTTTCACCTATGGTCCAGGTGACATCGGCGATCACGGAGTGTGAATAGCCGGCTTCCGTACGTGTAGTGTGTGTATACGTACAGGCATCAACATGCGCGGTGTGCGTGTGCTGGCTCTAGTTGTACGATTGAGACGTAACAACTGGTAGGTGCTGGGTAGTCCCCCTCAAAGTCCTGTCGGTATGTGCAGGGATGAGGGAGGGTGTCGGATCCAAGGCGCTTGGGACAGTTGTTGGTCCCGCTCTTGATCCTAAGTATTGTCGACACTTCTGTCTGGGCAAGACTGCCGTCAGGAGCGCGGGTTATCTCCCTGTACTTGTGGGTGCCCAGGAGCTAGAACGGAATCTGGTCAGTAAGAATTGCGCCGGCTCTTCCCCTAAAGGATGAATGCAGATATGGTTCTATAAATTATATACACACTGGTGACTACACACTGCTAACATCTGGGCGGATAGAGGCCGGGGGCTTGGTTGCGTCAGCCTTTATACTTGATGGGTAATATACTAAATCCTTCTCCGATTGGTCCTTAATTGCCTGCAATGGTCAGGCGACTTTAACCTCCACGGATTCCCGTTCACATATATAATCAGTTCCGATTGCCGCATAGGTGACCTCTCGGCAGACAGGAGTGACTTCCCTTTTGTTTACCCGGCTACCGTGTCGCAGATGATTGTATCTCCATAAATCTCGTCACAAGATCTTTAAAAAAGGCTGAACATGAAAGGGGCAGTGTCTTATGTTTTTAAAAAGATATAAAGCCATTTGGGCTTGGACACACCGACAGCATGGACGAATCCCACCTCACGACTCCCTCCACAACAGTGGGGTGGGGGGATACGATTTTTATTGCCCCCAAAAAATCAAAATATGGTTTTTCTTTGTTGATGTTTCTCTAGAGAAAAATTGTGAATTCAATATTTTTGAGTTAATATTTCGTTTTATATACATTTATTAAAGGCGTGAAAGCATAGACATGTTTATATACAGGTAGTTCTCCGGCTACGATGGTCAAATCCCGACTTACGCTGTTTCGTGGTTACGAACGAGCCTGCTTAAAAAAATATTACGCGTTATTCCGTATTTTTAAATATATATATTTTCAAAACATTTTTTTCATGGGGTAACGAATTGTTTTCTCCATTTGAAATAAAAAAATATTGAAAAATATTTACTATTATTATTTCAACCTACAACTTTGGTTTGCGAATTTTTCTCATGGCGAAGTTTTCAAACAAGTCAGTTAAGCTAAGTAAGCTTACAAGTTCCTTTTCAATCCTCATTAGAGCATACTCAGTCTCTGTTGTCCCTTGCAAATTTTTACTCATTTTATATTCTTTTCAACATTGAAAAGGATCGCTCAGCTGCAGTTTGATGTCATCATTGAAAGATAGATGCGAAGTGCGATGTGTACGTTTGTAAAGGACTGTGTGGAATTTACCTCTTTCAAAAGCAGCAAATTTTTTAGCTCTGTGCACGTGTTTTGAGTTTCTCATTGGGCTACTTCCTTTTCCTTACCCTGAGCCTGGACCATAACTTTTTTTTAAAGAGTTTTGAAAATTGGACTAATTCTGAAGGTAAGCAGTCTTCGAAATCACTTGAATATTGTTCCATTATCTTGGCTGCTGCCCATCGGATTGCGAATTTGCTCAGCTCAGATAGGTTTGTAAGAAAGCCAAATTTCTCATGGATGTCTTTATATGCGCCTAACAGATGTTGTAGGGTTTAAGAAAGTTTGTCAATGATTACCAGAAATACCTCAACCCTGAATTTTTGTCTGACGATTTCTTTTTATATTTTTTTTATAAATAGCATTGAAGATTGTTTATACTCTTTTTTACCACATACTTGTCCTTTACTTTGTCTTCATATTAATCAAATTAAGAATGCAGTCTTTTAACAAACTCAAATTTAAAGTAAAATAGCAACCTCCAGTTGTTCAAGTTCCTTTAGAAATCCTTCTGCTTCAAGTCGACAGTCACGTGGCTGATTTTTGTTGCAGACTTACACTAAATACATATTTAAATGACAAAAATAATTTGCAACATCCTAATTTTTATTGAGAAATATCGGCTTGGAGAGGAGGGGGGGGTGTCAACAGTGGCGTAGTGAGGGGGGGCAGGGGGGGGTAAATGCCCCGGACGGCACTTTGCCAGGGGCGGCAAATTCCTAGTCGTTAATTAGTTTCTTAAAATGAAAATTTAAAAAGAAAGAGGAGTTTTTTAAAATCGAAATTTAAAAAAAGCCAAATAAGAAATTAATAAAAGAAATAAAGGAACTATCCAAAAGCAAGTGAACTTTTTAACTGCCAAAACTTCAAACTCCTTATTAGATATAAATTCTTCTGATACTAATACCACTACAATTTAAAAAAATAACAGAGGTTAAATTAGTATGAGAACGTGACACTGATCTGGTGATGTATTCATTGATTCCCACCTAAGATTTGACAGCCGCCCCTGTTGTAGAAAAAAAAATCGGGGCGGCAAATTCCTTGTTGTTTATTAGCTAATTGTTAAAACGTGATAATAAATTTTAATAAAAGAAAAGAATAGCCAAGATAAAAAAATCAAACGAAATGAAGAACTATGTTAAAATATGAGAGCGCTTCAAAAACTTCAAACTCCATTATAAATCTAAAGTCTTCTGATAGTTACTGAGCTCGAAACATAGGAGCTGACAGTAAGACAATAATGTGCTGGTATATATATGTGATTCAAATTTGATTTTAACGAACGTGAACTACTGGAAAAAATTGTTGGCGTATTTATATGGCTTATTTTAATTTTAATGTCTTTTGTTTTGTGACATAAACACAAATAATGGAAACAATTGCTTTTCTAGTGGAATTAAAACTTGGCACAAATAAATACAAAATTTGGCGGGGGGGGGAGAGGGGCGGCAAATTCCTCGTTGCTAATAAGCTAATTGTTAAAACGTGAAAGTAAATTTTATATAATAAAAGAAAAGCCAAGATACGTATTTAATAAGTACTTAACATTACCAAAGACATTTTGCAAAATCAGAAATTGGAATTTTTAAAAAAAAATAGACTATTAAATTTAAAAAAAACGTAAAAAAACAAGTTTTTCACTATAAATCCTTTATGTACGAGACGTAACTAAAAGAATGTTCATTATAATACGCAGTGCCAGACCATCCAAAAATACAAATTTGTAGTTGTGTCGTAAAACATGTTTAATATAATGCACACCGATCAGGAATATGTTTATAAAAAGTGTTGTCAATAATATACGCACCTAATTGCGCGACAGAAAGGTTGTTCAATATAATGCGCATCCTTACACTCTATCTAAAAAAATAACATGATACATAGGAATAAATAAAATAATCTAAAAAATCAATAATTTAATTACGGTACATGCGATCGATCTGAAATTTTGATACATAGTTTTTATCATTGCCACCATACTGCCTGCTAAATTTCAGCTCGCTGGCTTACGAGGAAGTGGGTTAAAAATCGATCAAAGGTTTTGGCGACAAGCAATCAAGCAATCAAGGGTGCAGACACCACGAGTTAATATAAAGGATTTAATTTTTAAAAAACGTAAAAAACCAAGTTTTTCACTATAAATCCTTTATGTACGAGACGTAACTAAAAGAATGTTCATTATAATACGCAGCGCCAGACCAGCCAGAAATACAAAATTGCAGCTGTGTCGTAAAACATGTTTAATATAATGCGCACCTATCAGGAATATGTTTATAAAAAGAGTTGTCAATAAAATACGCACCTTATTGCGCGACAGAAAGGTTGTTCAATATAATGCGCACCGTGACGCTATATCTCAAAAAATAGCATGATACATAGAAATAAATAAAATAATCTAAAAAATCAATAATTTAATTACGGTACATGCGATCGATCTGAAATTTCGATACATTGTTTTTATTATCGGTTCGAAACTGCCTGCAAAATTTCAGCTCGCTAGCTTACGAGCAATCAAGCAATCAAGGGTGCAGACACCACGAGTTAATATAAAGGATTTAAAAAGACCGACACTTAGTTGTTGTAAAAGAGAAAACAAAGTGGCAAGAAGTTCTTGTTACAATATTTGACATTATTAAATCACTGCGAAATTGAATGTGACTTTTTGAGGTCATAGAGAGGGCAATACTGTTGCAAATAAAGGCAACATTCTGGAACTAATGCAGTAGCTTGCAAAGTGCGTTCGAGCACTCCGAGAACATAGTGGGAAAATGGGTAAAAAACTTGTCATCTAAAATTCAAACTGAGCTCATAGCAATTGTAGGAGATACAGTTTACGAAAAATCATCTTTCGTCAATAACAAGATACCAAATATTGTTCCATTGTATTCAATAGCTCTTCATATATTTGACATAAGGATCAAACAAGTCAAGTTGTGTGATATGTAAAGATTGAAAATCAAAAAAGTAGACGCTGTAGAATCTTTCAAAGATTTCATTCAAGCAAAAGTGAATCTGCTAACGACATTTCTGAAATGATTTTGAAAAAAAAATGATCTTAAAATAATGGACTGCACAGGCCCAAAGTGTGTTAATACACAGGCCCAACGTGTGTCAATACACAGGCCCAACGTGTGTCAATACACAGGCCCAACGTGTGTCAATACACAGGCCCAAAGTGTGTTAATACACAGGCCCAAAGTGTGTTAATACACAGGCCCAAAGTGTGTTAATACACAGGCCCAAAGTGTGTTAATACACAGGCCCAAAGTGTGTTAATACACAGGCCCAAAGTGTGTTAATACGTCTTAATGGCTGGAAAGTATACAAGAGTTCAACAAAGGCGCAAAAACATAAGATCTCATATCAAACTCGTTCAAACAGTTAAACCTAATTGGTTAACATGATAATCCAACTGAAACGAATTCTCCAACTATTTTAGTACACTTGAGCGTTGTTACGGAATCTTTTCCAAGTCCATACAGTGATGGAAATACCCAATTGCTTCTACAAGCAAGGCGTTCAGACTTCAGGATACAAAATAGTGAATATACCATGGAGCCTTTTTGAGGTTACTTTGTAAGCTATAGAACTGAAAGATGCAGACAAAAAGCTCAACACACGAACAGACGCAAGAACTTTGCTAGTCACAATGAAATATTTTTATTTTCCAAGTCTAAAAAAAAATGCCCGAAATTCTTTACAAACGTATAGTGCTCAACAAAAAAATTTCTTAGCAGTGGCTACTCACAGAGAAACTAATGGAATGGAATACTTAAGGGATACTTTGACATTTGATAAACATTTATGTGGAGTCCTTATCATTTTAATCGAATCTTCCAATCAAAGAACAAGAGAGCAAATTTTTGGTGATCGAAGCAAATATATATGTATCCATGCTATGTAGAATAACAGTTAAGAAGAAATTTTGGCTTCTTCATAAGATGCGATAAGTGAATAAATTCGTGTGAGGCTTTGGCAGTTATATAGAATTTAGAAAACAGACATGATTTTCGTACACCAGCTAATCTACTGGACTTTGAAATTTTTTCTTCAAATTAGAGTATTCACAATATGCCACATGAAATAGGCAAGGAATATTTTAAACCCATGAATAGAAAAATAAATTAATGAATTCAAGACTAGGTGTTTTATTCAAGTTTATAAAGATATTTAGGCTCGAAGTTACCCTGCCTAAAATAATATAATTAATTCGAACATTGCTTACAACTGTATAAAGTAATGCTAGGTGTTAAAAAGGCTTCTCTAAAATTATTTTAATGAAAAATTAATGACGATCAATTACGAATACTCCAAAATTGTCTAATCTCTTGCTATTTTGGCTATTGAGCATACCATGGCTGAAAACATTGATACATGAAAGATTGAGCCATGAGGAAACTAATAAAACTTTAATTTCATTAAAGAAATGAAGCCTTTCTTTTTAACATAAAAATATATAAAGTGTTCTTATTATTACTTTATAAATTTTTTAAAAACTTTATAGCGTTAATATATTTTTCGCGGGGGGGGGGAGGGGGGCGGCAAATTTGGTTTCTGCCCCAGGCGGCACGTACCCACAATACGCCGCTGGGTGTCAAGGCTTTGTGACGTCATATCGTAAAAAAATGGGTGGGGGTCTAAGTTTTTGTGACAAAGTATGACGCTGGGGGAGGGTGGGGTAAAAATCGGCAACCTCATTTATGGACGGCCCCTTCTGTCGTGAAAGGTGACACCATGAGCTACCGCCCCGGGTGACACTAACCCTAGCGACGCCTCTGTGTCCACACATTTGTGACGATGTGTGACGAGGGGGGGGGAGGGTGTTTGAGAAATGTGACATCACATGAAAACTCGCAACTTTAAATAAAAGCTTCATGCTCTTTTTCTAATAGAAAATACAGCTTTTATGGGGGGGGGGTCCGAAAAGCTTTGTGACGTCATATTGGAGGGGGCAGGGTGGTCTAAGTTTTTGTGACGACGCGTGACGAGGGAGGGGAAGTGAAAAATCTGCTAAAATCGCGAGACGTCATTTCTGTACTGCTCCTTATGAACTTTACGCGAGCAATTATTTTCCGCCCGGCCCAGCAACAAGAAAATAAAAAATATTAAAAATTGTTGATAATTTTAAATCACCGTCAATGCTTCTAAGGAACAAGAAAATACCGAATTCAAGGTTATCTTTTACGTTTTCGAACTCATTAGAATTCTTTTAAATCCCGAGACAAAAAAAAGGTAAATTTTAATTTTAATAATATTGCAAAATCTATCAAAATCGAAGTATCGTATTTTGGCTAGCATAAATTATATTATCATTTTTAGTAAATCTTATGATTTTTTAAAGTACCTAACCAATTTTTCTCCTCTAAAGCAATTTTAAGATCTATGCGTGAATTAAAAAAATATATATTTTTAATCAAAATAATTTATTATTATTATTTAAGTATTTTAAAATCGATTTAAAGATGCAAGAATGCGAAACAGGCCTTTAGAAAACACGCATGCGCATAGTTTATTGACAACAGTTGCTACAGAAGCCAGTGCTCTTATTTGTGGGGGGCAGACTTGATTTGCAACATTTAGAAACATAAGCCTGTAAGTATGTAAACAATATTAATAATTGTATCAGTTATCTAAATCAAAAGCCTAATTTGGGCTTATTATGAAATCTGACTAATTATAAATTGGCTAATGAGAATGAGGGATATTACATGCGTTGATCAGACATCATTTTCATGATTCATTTACTTTCAATTTGATATCAATATCATTGTTAAATGTATGGGTAAAAGCAAAGAGAGCGGTGCCCCCTTTTCTATGGTACTTTTGTCGCCATCTTTGTTGTCAACACGTGACAAAGATGACGGCAAAAGTAGTGCCTAAAAATTATTTAAATTATAAATAACGCTATTGCTGAATCATAACCAATGAAATAAAAACTAGATTATGCGCCGGATTGCTTCATTTTAGCCCCTGCGCTCGTGCCTGCGGCCCTCGCCTACTTGTTTAATGCCGGTCTTGCACTAGTCTAATCATTAACGGAAGAATACAATGTTCTCTTCCCTTCCTCAATATAAATTATAGTCGCATGAATACATAATTCCATTCCCGGAAGTACGCCACGCTCTGCCATATCAACAATATAAATAGATGAGAGCACCGTAATCTTTGCTTTAGCCAATGTATGTCTGTATCATTTCATTGTTTCAATTTGTACATTTATAATTATTTATTACTTTGCGAACGTTAAAATTTTATCTTATCCCTCGATATAGATGTCTGGTGAAAATTGTTAACACCTATGATCACCATCCTTCCTTGTCATCTATATTTAGCTGATTATCTTATTAAAATTAAATTATTATTAATTATCATTATTCAATTTCATCTTGAATCTTGAAATTAGAAAATTTATCTTCAATAATAAATAATAATATTAGGATGTTGCTAGGGTTACGACTAGTCATAACATGACATTAGCCAGTAAACTACTGTTACAACTAGTCGTAGCAATCAACTCATTTCGTATTGTTTAGATTTCATTTAGACAATTCGTAGCAGCAGACACTTCGAAAAAACTAAGTCGCTATAATAATTAATAATATCTTAACAAACTCTTCATAATATTCAATGTGCTTACAGTTACGACTAAAGCTTTATTCTAATTATGCTAATATCATCACACTTAGAAAAATTATAACTTTTTATACCAGCTTTTTGTTTTCAACAAAATAAATTGATTTGGGTTATAAAATGAATTAAGTAAAATAAATGTTAACCGCTATAAACTAAAGCCCAAAATAAAGTTATATTATACAAATTATGTACATACCAATCAATAACAATATATAACCCTTCACAGCTCGAACACACAACTTGTGTAAAAATGGTACCAGCGTGGTCAACAAAATGTACCCTCTATGTCATTAATTACGAATTACACAAATATTAAAAAACTGTGACATTTAACACAAAAACCATCGTGATCGCTTACACCCTAACAAAAAAACTGAAAAAATAGTTGCAACTTTTTTCAACATGCGCAGAACGATGCACAAAAGAGTATCAAAGTATCTACTAATACTAATAGTAAACATTAGTACTCATAATCAAATTTCATGATTACTGTGTAAGCGATTAATGAATTTTAAAGGTAAAAAAACTTAACTTGATTGGTGAGCATTTTACGACAAATAGTTATAATTTATAAAAATCGTAATTTAACATGAGCTTCCCTAGATGAAGTGATAGGCGGATGAATGATTGATTGTTGTTCAAAGTAAAACGTGTTTCAACTTGTGATGGTGGTGACTTTCTTTTTCTTCAAATTATAAACCACAATGAAGGTGCTGGTAATTGTAATTTTTGTACTAATTATTCTGAAAAGCAGAGACGTTGATTAAATATATTTTTTAAAAATTTAGATTTCAGAATTAATACACACACTCCTGCTTGTAAATGAATTTAAACCCAGATTTATCAATATCTTATGTTAGGCGTTTATACATGTATATATATGGGAATAAAGTAAAGGGCAGTCCATAAATGACGTCATATGTCATCACAAAATATCCAATATGATTTTAGTAAATAAGTGAAGTAGTCGTAACATTTAATATTCCTATCTTGTGTTACGACAAGTCGGAGCAATAGCGTACTGTTACAACTAGTTGTAGCAATACGAAATAATTTTGTTGCTACGACTAGTTGTACCAGTAGCCTAAGTAGCCAATTTTTCTGCCTATTCTGAAAAAAAAGTAACCTCCATCGGGAGAGGAACCACATATCAGTGTTTACAGCAATCAATCATCCATCGGCCTATCACTTCATCTAGGGAGCAGAGGTGTCACTAGGGTTTGTTTCCACCGGGATGTTAGCTCATGGTGTCACCCCCTCACAACCAATGTTCCCTCTAAGGCTTGTTGGTCCCTCCAAAAAGTAAAAAAACTTGTGTGTTAAGTAGCAGAGCATTCATTTTGTGTGCAATATTTTACTAAATTTGCTGTGCGGTATTCTAAACTGTAGCACGCGTTGTTTAAATATCTGCGTTGCAGCGCAGCTTAAAGGGAACATTGCTCACAATTAACCCATAGAACTCCTCTGAGTCTCCCAGTGCCAAAAATCAGAAACGTACAGAATTTTATATTTTGGTGTCACCCCTTGTGATGGTGTCATCCGGTGCGGCCCGCACCCCTGGCACTTCCCTAGTGACAACACTGCTTAGTGTAACTTACTAATTAATTTCGTGACTAGTCGTAGCAGTAGCCATTTCGATAATATAGTTAATTATTTAAATTATCATTTGAGTCATTTGAGAACTTGGGCTATATAGTACAGTGCCTCATCAAGTAGCTGGACTTAAAGTATTTCACATAAAATAAGTAACACATATATTTATAAATGCAATAAATTAAAAATATTCAAATCTTAATTACAAAAACATATAATGACATGATTGTCATGATGGTGCACATGACACATGACATAAGATACATTTATCAATCAGAGCATTGTTTAGTTTTTAGTTAGGAAACTAAAGTTTGAAGAGATGTGTTTTTAGTACAATGGACTAGAGCGCTGCAACAGACTCTGAATCTTATCTCACCTTAAGCATTCACTTAGTTAAAAAAATAATACAAATTTGTTAACTACATTATTTAAGGTCTAGGGAAATATAAATAAGGGAACCTCAATCACTAAATAATCTTTTAAGTTCTTTTTTTCTTCAAAAGTCAAAAGAAAGATATTTTTTTTCTGTGAACAATAAAATCTAACTATGTACATGTAATGAGTATTTTTTTAAAAAAATTATATTTACTTGCTACTTGTGAAAGTATATTAAAAAAAATAAAATGTCCTTTAACCTTCATCTTATCTTAAAGATTATTGCGTCCTACACTTCTCTATGGCTTGTGTCTAGTCCTGCATTCTTATTAGAGTTTTAAATGTTGATAAAGTGTTGGATTTCCTAATTTCTTCAGGCAACCCATTCGACGCCCGAATTCCGGATGGGAAGAACGAGAATTTGTATGTGTTTGTTCTTGCTACGGAACAAGAAATGTTTTTATCTTATGTCTATCTGAGGGTTTTATTAAGTTATCTTTGTGTTTTATTTCTAAATTAGAATTAATTGCTTTATGCATAATTACTACTTTACTCTTGGTGTATCAAGGTTTATTGATTTAACTAATGGTGTTATTCTTGTCAGTTTTGAATATTCTCCAGTAATGAATCTGGCAGCTCTTTTTTGAATTTGTTCTAGTTTAACAATGTTTTCTTTGGTGGATGGGTCCCATACAGAAGATGCATAGTACAGGTCTCACCAAAGTGAGGTAGCATTTTAGTTATATATCTCTATTACATTTGTAAAAGTTTCTTTTTATAAAGCGTAATGTTTTGTTTGATTTTTAAATAACTTCATTGACATGGGGATTCTATGCTAGTTTCTCATTTATTATTACTCCTAAGTATTTTCGTTTGGGTATTAGTTTCTTTTCCATGAATGAAATATTTGAATTTATTTGTTTCTTTTTTTTTGTTACTATCTTGTTCTGATTTAATTGTTTTATAGATTAACAATCATGAACAAAAAAACTAACTTGTTTTTCCTGTTGAGACGTTGTTGGGTAGATGATTTATATAAATTAAAAAGAGAAAGGGTCCCAGCACAGTTCTTTGTGGAACTCCTGAGTTAACCGTTATTGGTGCTGGTTTATAATCGGCATCCTTCCGTCTCGCGAGACGATGGTGCATCACTTTTGAGTTGGGTTGCATTTCCTTGAGTGGCTGTGCAGTCCTATCCTTGAGTGACAGTCTCTACCACAGCTTTTACACACGATTTCTGTGCTACCAAATGTTTTGGCCTTTCTCCTAGTTCTTCTTTCTGTAGCCTCCTCCATCCTTCGCTCCTCGGCTACTATGACGCCCTCTTTGACAACTGCGCGCCACGTAGATCGGTCTTCTGCCTTACACTCCCATTCGCTTGTGCGTATTCTGGCTGCTTTCATGTCCCTTTGGCAGACATCTTTAAATCGCAGTCATGGGCGACCTGTCTTCCTCTTTCCCAAAGCCAGTTCTCCATATAGGAGGTCCTTGGGGATTCGGCCAGGGCTCATTCTTTTAACATGTCCTAGCCATCTCAGGCGTCTTTCACTAAGGATTGAGAACATGCTTTGGGTATTGGCACGCATTAGGACCTCAGTATTAGGCACCTTGTCTTGCCATTTAATGCCTAGGATGCGTCGCAGGCATCTCAAGTGGAAGCTATTATGCTTGCACTCTTGGGCTGTATAAGTGGTCCATGTCTCGCTCCCGCATAGCAGTGTACTAATGACGCAGGCTCTATAGGCACACAGTTTGGTTTTCTCTGTTAACTTGGTATTTTGCCAGACCCGTTTGCTTAATTTAGCCATTGTGGCAGCTGCCTTGCCGATTCTACTGTTTATTTCCTCTTCAATGGACAATGTATTGGAGACATTGGAACCCAAGTATGTGAAGCTGTCCACAACCTCCAAGTTTTCATTGTCGATATTGATGGGTGGAGGAGGTTGTGTGTCTTGAGCCATGATGTTTGTCTTTTTCAAGCTGATTTGCAGACCAAATTATTTGCAGGCATTTGAGAAGCTTGACACGAGTTGTTGCAAACCAGTTTCTGAGTGTGCTGTTAATGCCGCATCATCCGCAAAGAGTAGCTCATGAATTATGATATCTCTCGTTTTGGTCTTGGCTCGGAGGCGAACAGTGTTGAAAAGTCCTCAATCAGCTCTGTGTGTAACCAGATTCCATCACTGCTATCCTTGAATGCGTAACGAAGCATTGTTTGCATAGTTTTTTAATTTAAAATTGAACCAGCATTTGTTAATTTTGTTTGATGTTTGTTTTGTTGGAACATTCTCATCTATTATAGTTTTTAAATTTGTTTTTATATATTTCCAAATTTCTTCTACAGGGCTAGTTGTATTAAATTTACTTAGGAAATTTTGTTGGAAATTGGCCGCTGTTTGGTGCAATTTTATTGAATTACATTTATCCATAATTATGTCTTGTTCTTCTGTTTTTATCAGTAGCCCTAAATTTGTAATTTTATTTTTATAATTACTTAGGAGTGATTCTGAATCAAAATTAAAAGTAACTTCTACTAAGAAGTTCAGCGAAAGAAGGCCACAATGGGACAAACTCTGCGTAGAGCAGCACAGTGGACATCTGCTCAAGAGGGACATACTGGGAAATTGGAGTTTACATCGATAAATGAAGAACTCTTGAATATGATACTCCACTTTGCAGAGGAAGGAATTTCACCAGAGGAAAGTCAGTTGGTATTTAAGAAACCTCTTACGTGGAAGACTTCATTAGCAAAATCTGATATAGAAGGACCAGGCTATGTTGTTAGGTAAATTCATGGATTTTTTTGTTGGAGTTAATTGCTATAACATTAGAATTGGTATAAAAAAAATCTTATATATAATAATAGTTTTATCGGCTTATCTTATCTGGCAGAAAGCTGTTGATCTCTACCTACCTTTGGTGTATTGTGGCTTTTCTAAAATATTTGGGGAGGGGGTGTGTGTAATGAATAAGCTGAAAAAAAAATTGTTTTGGGCAGGGGTAATAAAAGAATTTCTTTATAATATAGAAATGGTTGATATTAAGACTCTGTAAATTGAACATTTGGCTACATAAGATTTCTAAAAATATGTTTTTTCTTAATTATTTTTAACAATGTTTTTAATTTCCTTGTTAATTTCTCAAATGATAGTTTTACAAGCATCTACTCAGAAGCAACTTCAACCAAAGGCAAAGCAAGATTACTTGAGCTGAAAGATGGAGTGCTGAATATTTTGAATCTTGGACAAGCCCATTATGTGCTTCAGAAAGCTGGTGATAAAAAGATGGTGGAACTGAGAGCTTGTTTGGAATGCAAGTTATAAATATTATGAGACCTCTCTGTTTTGGTTAATATAAAAGGCTTAAGACATGATGCTAATAACTTTTGCTACTGTTTGGTAATTTTAGTCTAAATTGTCTAATACGCAGTTTGTAGAGGGAATTGATGCAATATTATTACAAAATTTAATTCTTGTACTTAATTTTATATATAATTAATTTTAAAGCTAATCGTGATCCCATCGTGAATATGCTTGGAGATAGATTTGCAACAGTAGAAGGGTCTGACAACTCCATTATGAGATTTCATGATGAGATCACAAAAGAAATTGAAGCTCAAACAAAACAAACAGTGAGTTTTAAAATAGAATAATAATTTTGCAAAATTCTTTATAGACCTTGATTTTTTATTAAGAAAAATTAATAACATGGCAGTTGGAATGACAAATAATTTCATTGTTTTTTACATTAAACAGTCACAATGACATCATTTTTTTTTATCATGTTCCAAAAAGGGTGAAGATGCCGAGGAAAAAAGCCGACAAATAGAGGAGAAACGTAGAATGCTCAGCCTTAGGCTGAAGTTGTTGAGATTAGATGAGCAGATGATGAGTGCAAGCATCATCAAAATTACAAAGTTTGTATTGATAATTTCTTAGAATTTTAGTTGAAAGCAATATTCCATGAAAATTGACAGTCATACTTTTAAATAAATAAATATATTATCAAATTCATATCTTAAACTGGAATATCAACTATTTTTATTATATTTTATGAAACTTTTTATGTGTACATTTACCATAAACCTATTGTATAAAAGTTATGTTTCCCCTCTGGTGCTGAGGTCAAACTGCTTCCTTTATTGCTGCTATCTAACCCTCCCCATTTGTTTATTTTAAAAAGATAGGAGTTTTTAAAAAAGCTTTGACATTCATGAGTGTTGTTCAAGCTCTGATAAATAGCTAATTTTTTTAATGTTCAGTCCACTGTTATTCTGATTATTTGAAAAGAATGACGATTAAAGAACAAATCAAAGTTTAGGAAAATTAAGGGATACATGAAACATTTTTTTTAGTTAGATTAAAAGAAATTTCTAATCTCAGAAGTTGGGATAAATTTTCCTTCTTGAAGGTATTTTTTTCAATTTGGTGCCACAATGTTTTGTAGCTTTTGTCTTGCATGCATTTTTTGTAGTATAATTTAATGAAAATTATTATTATTAAGGTTTTGCTTATCTAGTTATATGTCAAAATAATTGTTGCAAATAAAAAGAAGTAACACAGTCCTATTGCATTGCATTTCCTACTTAACAAAACAAAAGATTTTGCTAATATTTAAATCTTGTCAGTGTTGTGCTCTGTGTACAATATTCCATCCTTATCTTATGTGTGCTCCCTGTGTTCTCCTTGATATATTAAATGTTATTAAATTAAATCCTCCTATAATTGCAGTTAGAAATAACCTGTGACATTTTTTTTGAAAAATTTAGTGACGTGCGACTAAACCCTAAGATTGTTGATGGGGAAGTGATGGTCTTGAAAAAAGTTTGTGGACCAGAGAAATCAATGTTTGCTTTGGACGAAATAAACTTCTATGGTGATTTCTGTTTTTTAAAATGAATGGTTCTACATGCTTATTCCTTAACTTTTTTTTGGTGGTATTTTATGGTTGGATTAATCTCCTCCTTTTCACGAAAAATCATAAGAGCTCACTCATTGTATTCCAATTGGATATCTAGCAATATTGCAGTGTCATTGTATTCCAATAGGACATCTAGTCATATTGCAGTGTCATTTGTAAACTCCTACCGCAGAGCTAGAAAAAAAATTCAAAATACCATTATATTGCTGTTTAATACTTTATTTAATGACCCAATTTTCAGTTTTTATTCCACTTTATAAAACAATTTCCCTGCATAATATTCCAGTTTCATAGCAATTATTTTCTGTTTAACAGGTGACAACTTTGTCTATCAAAATGGTTGTAGAGCGTCACCATGGAGACAGTTAAATGGTGACATCTGCTACTTGGTCATTAAGTGCTTTGATGGCTCCACAACCTTTTATGTCACTGCCAACACAAGTGGTTATTATTTAAATAAAGTAAATTTCTTATTTTTGGAAACATTATTTGTCTCTTTTATTTGACTAACTAATAAGTAAGATTTAAGACAGAGTTAATTGTGCAAATAAATATTAATGATCCGTTTATTGTGTAAGAGGTCATTTCCTTCTTTGTAGTTATTACATTTTTACTGCATACATTGTCTATGTATTTATAACATTCTTACTGCATGCTTTAAGTCTAAACTTGAAGTCTATTTCTGTCTTTAGGGCCCCACAAATGACAAAAATGGCCAACTGGACTATGACAGACCAGACAACGATACATACAGAGACTTAGTGTCACTATTGAAGGCAAAATCTCCACACTTTGCTACAATGATAACGCAGCAGGTGAGAGCAATACTTTAAATTACACCTTTATTCATTTAGTGGATTTCACAGTTCCTTTTTTTCTCTTTCATTATTTTGAATTGTTTCCTTAAAAATTACTTTTAAAACTTCCTCTTGTCAAAGTATGTAGTGGTATATTTTAACTGTAGTTTAATTAGTATCTACAGAGCTGAAATTTGGTGCATAGTTTCCTGGTGTCTTTGTGACCCTTATCCCTTAACTGTAACTGCACAACTTATTTATGTGTTTGCCAGGAATCGTGTAAGGCAAATTAAACTCGCTTCATGATTAGAGTGCTGAAATTTGGCACACACTCATCGTTAATGAAAATAGCTTTTTTTGGAGAAAAATATTAAAAGACTTTTTAAAAAAATAAATATTGCCATCCTTTAAATTTGAACCATATTACTTTTGATGGAATTTACACTGGCAACTCTATCTACCTGGACAAAAATATTTTATTTAAAAAAACCTTGACTGCATTTTCACAACAGTGGCAGCCACAAGTTTTGTGAGTTTTCCCTTCATTAATTGAAACAATGTTAACTTGCTAATGCTAGGACTCTTTTGAGCTAAATAAAATAAAAGAATAAAATTTTGTTCTTATGAAAAATGTTTTACTATTGGTAATGATTTTCACATTATGCAATGAATGGTTAGTCACTCAAAGCAAACTCCTAAACAATGGTCAATTATTTGAGCCTAGAATAGGTCTAAAAGAAATTAATTATAAAAAAACAGCTTTGCTTATTCAAAATAAAATAAAAACAAGCTAAAATTTCACTGTCATTTTGTTATGAAAAATAAATCTGACGAGCTCTAATGGCTTGTGACCATGTCTCCTCAACAAAATACTCATGTATTCACATACAAGTTTTATCTCACATCTTGTCATCTACCTTTAAATGAATATGTTCTTTCTGTTATTTTTTGGTTATTTTGTTGCCTACTTGTTTTTTGTTAAGTGTCACAATTAAATTTGTTATGGTTATGATTAAATTTTGATTAAACAATATTTACCATTTCTTAAAATTTAATGTTGTAATACTTGCTAGAAATATGTCCAACATAAAATTTTGTGTATAGGAGTTCACAGTAACTGAACATAAAGACAGAGATTCTGGTTTAACTGTGGCCCCACATGGTCAAGATGAGGAGGGTGAGCATACAAATAGGTCAGACAGGCAGCGGGCACACCATAAAGAACAGCCGGTCAAGGACAAGTCTCAGAAGACAGAACAGAAACCAAAAGAGCCATCTTTAAAATGGAAAATTTTAGCTGTTGAGGAGGAGAAACAGGAAAAACAAGAGCATCAATCGTAGGGGGGAATTTTACTTTTTTTATTATCCCATGGTATAACTCCTAAAGTTTTTTAATGTCTTAGTGAAATGCAATCATTTATCAGATATTTAAATTTAATCCCTGAATTCAGT
Organism: Ampullaceana balthica; assembly: GCA_944989445.1. Lineage (NCBI taxonomy): Eukaryota > Metazoa > Mollusca > Gastropoda > Lymnaeidae > Ampullaceana > Ampullaceana balthica. The sequence goes on from CALYLW010001125.1 coordinate 97,132, forward strand.
AGTAGGTGTCTTCCATACATGAAGAATGTTTGTTTTCTTTGTTTACAAAGCCAGATTTTTCATTTTACTTGCTCAAATCCTTAGGTACCTCCAGTCAGGATTTTGTAGTGGTATGAAATTGAACCAATTATTGATTTAAGAAATTCTAATGTTTTCAATCAATTTGGTGTTTCACTGACCTATAAACCGCGAAGAATGAAATGAAAATATAATACTTATCTCATAGACTATTTCTTTGATATATGTTCATTATAATCACTTTAAAAAGATGAATGAGTAAACTAGCTAGGCAAATCCTTTTGTTTTCCTAAGGCAGTAGAGAGTATGTTTATCAAAGCTGGGGTGAGAATGGCTCAAGGCGAGATGTTGCCTCATTACCGCCGCCACCAGTGGAAGTAATTTAGGACTCTGTTTATTCCTGATAGTTCCCTATTCATTGCTGATAGTTCTCTGTTGATTCCAGATAGTTGTTTTTTACTTTCAAATTTCAAATACCAGTTTAAGAGAAAAAAAATGTTAATTGTCTTTTTTGAGTTTTTTTGACTATTTTACCCACCATTTTAATTTTTTGTTATAGACTAAGGGAGTCACAATGCTTTGGTTTAAAATGTTTTATTTTAATGTTAACAGGAAGTTTTAAAAAATAAAAAACAATGACAAATATAAATTTGATTTTGTCAATAAAAAAAAAGATCATAGCTACATTATTTTTACTCCTACTATTTATCATTTAATTATATGTATGTTTTCCATCTATAGTGATAGTTATTTTTTATTTATTATTAGTTTAACAAGATTATTTTTTGCCTGGTTAAATAAAATTACATCTTAATTTGACTATTTTACAACAGAAAATGCCCTAAGAATTGGGCAGCTCTAGTTGAAATGAATAAATTTGACAATTAGCTAAACCATAACATACTGTTGATATTTTGAATTTTATTTATATTTGGTTCATATACCTAGGAAAACATCTTATATGAACGAAAGAAATTGAAATTTTTTAATAATTATTTCAGCAGGAGCACCATGGAGAGTATTCATAAACAAAAGTACAAAAAAAGGCAATCAGATATCTCTCAAGAACAGTAAGTTTCAGTTTATTCTTATGTCATCTGTCACATGATTTTATTAAAAAAATAGATCTATAATGTTCCGAATGGTCAAACATTTTTTTAAAAGAATCGAAACTAAAAAAACAAATTTCAGTAATCGCAAGAATAAAGAAAAAAACTGATGGTGAGGACAGGTTCAGCGAAAGCTCTACCGAGAGTGAGGAGGAGGAAGAGGTGATTGAAAGAAGACATGAGGCGAATGCTGACTTACCTACTGAGTATTGGCAGATACAAAAGCTAGTCAAATATTTGAAGGTAGGCCATCTGCGTCTCTCTTTTGTTTTCTTTTTTTCTTTTCACTCTTATAAAATATCTAAAGTTTGAGATCTTTTGAGAACTCAAAATAAAAAACAGTTCAAATAAGACTTACCGGTCAACCTCATAATTCTGTAATATGTATACTTACTCTGCTTTTAACATTTATTTGCTTTGTTTGCCTGTTGTCAATATTAAATTATTACTTTGTTCTGCCTCTGGACAAATTACCTTTTTTACCTATGTTTACCAAAGGTTCTTTTATGTATGCTATGCTAACACTGTCACTTGACTTGTGTTCTAAAGGGAGGCAATCAAACAGCCACAATCATCGCCCTATGTTCCTTGCGGGACTTTAACCTCAACCAAGAAACTTGTCAATTGGCAATAAGGGATGTAGGGGGTCTGGAGGTTCTCATTAACTTACTGGACACTGATGAAGTCAAATGCAAGGTAATTACAGGTTCATGTATATATATTTTGTCAATTGGCAATAAGGGATGTAGGGGTCTGGAGGTTCTCATTAACTTACTGGACACTAAGGAATGTAGGGGGTCTGAAGGTTCTCATAAACTTACTGGACACTAAGGGATGTTGGGGGTCTGGAGGTTCTCATTAACTTACTGGACACTAAGGGATGTAGGGGGTCTGGAGGTTCTCATTAACTTACTGGACACTAAGGGATGTAGGGGGTCTGGAGGTTCTCATTAACTTACTGGACACTAAGGGATGTAAGGGGCCTGGAGGTTCTCATTAACTTACTGGACACTAAGGGATGTAAGGGGTCTGGAGGTTCTCATTAACTTACTGGACACTAAGGGATGTAGGGGGTCTGAAGGTTCTCATAAACTTACTGGACACAAAGGGATGTAGGGGGTCTGGAGGTTCTCATTAACTTACTGGACACTAAGGGATGTAGGGTGCTGGACACTGATGAAGTCAAATGCAAGGTGCATGGAAACACAGCTAAAGATGAAATATCAATTGTTGTGCTCATTGTTGTCAAGCTGAAAGATAGGGAAAATTTTCATATTGTGCTGGTCTTTTTAAACTCACTTGGATGTGTTACTTATTAATTCTTTCCTGCCAAATGTATATTTTAAAATAGAAAGATATTTGTTAATTCCTTCCTGCCAAATGTATATTTTAAAATAGAAAGATATGTTTAAGCCTACTTATTTGTTCCACAATTTATTTGCATAAAAATTAGTACATGCAAGAGCAAGCCATCAACTGGAAAAGAATACATTTAATTATCTTCTATATATATAAAAATCAAAGTATGTATGTATGTCCTTTATAGTTGACTAAACCATTTATCCGATCACCATGAAACTTTTGGAGACTTTTGATTACGCTCTTGGGATGGTCACTGGCAACTTTTTTTGCAAAATTTATCACTCAAGGGGCGCTGGAGACCCATAATATGATTTTTTTTCTTATATGAGCTGTATAAAAAATAGTTTAAGCGTTAGCTATTACGTAAATTGATGGATCTTAACCAAACTTTGTATATAACAACTTGGTAGCCAATATTGATACTATAGGGCACTAATTTCCTAATGTCCATTTCTTCAGGGCTGAGGACCCAAAGTGTCTTTTTTCATAAACGTTTAAGATTTTATTCCGCATTCAATTATTAAAGATCTTGAGAAATGTAGATAAATATATCCACTATGAAATTGATTGAAATAAACAGGTGTTTTGAACTTGACATCTTGCACTAAATGGGCCCTGGGGCCCTTAATGTCATTTTTGCTTATATGAGCTATATAAAAATTAGTTTCTGCGTTAGCTACTGAGTAAATGAATGAATCTTAAACAAACTCTGTATATAAAAATTTGGAAGCCCATATTAAAATAACAAATGGCACTGCACTTCTAATGTCCAATTGTTCAGGGCCAGGGGACCCAAATGTCTTTTTTTTCTTATATGTTTGAGATATTATTTGCCATTTTATTTTTAACGATCTTGAGAAATATATCCATGATGAAACTGAATTAAAATGAACAGGTTTTCAAAATGTACATCTTGAACCAAATGGGCTGGGGGCTCCTTAATGTATTTTTTCCTTATAGTAGCTATATAAAAATTAGTTTAAGTGTTAGATAATGAGAAAATAACTGGATTTTTGGACCAAACTCGGTATATAAAACTTAAGAGCCTATATTAAAATACTATAGGGCACTGAACTCCTGATGTCCATTTCGTCGGGGCTGGGGGCCCTAACTGTGTTTTTTACTAAACTTTTAGTATTGTATTCCCCATTTAATTTTACACGATATTGAGAAATATAGATAAATATATTTATATATTTGTTATGAAATTGATTGAAATGAACAGATTTTCGAACTTCACATGTTAAACTGATGGGCCCGGTGACCCTTAAATGTAATTCCTTTTTTATCTATATGTATTCCTTTTTACTGAAATCGTTGCAACGCACGACAGGTCTGCTAGTTGAGTAATAAAATGAACAAAAAAACTTTTTTGAAAGATGAGGCCCAGCTGCAGTGAATCTCGTATGAAAAAGCAGAAAATAATTTTTTAGTCACAAACTAAGTAGTCACACAGGGGGACAAAGTTTTTTGTACTATAAATCCCTTATATATGAGAAATAACTAAAAAGTATTTATCATGCTTAAACGCAACAAACATTTACAGACTGAGATTGCCTTAATTACCCTTTGTTGTAAAACGGAGGGGGCAGGGAAAAGTTTTGGTCACAGATGTTTGAACTTAACTCAGAGATAAACTAAAAATGCATTAATTTAATTACGGTGCATTCGATTGATCTGAAAATTTAATAGCTTTATCCGCCCCACAAGCCAAACCTACTGTGAAAATTTCAGCTCTCTAGCAAGTCAGAAAGCGTGTTTAGGAGCGTTTTGAAAAAGTTGACGACATATACAGATCCAGAATCCTTCATGAGTTAATAGGATAGGGGCCTCAAAAAATCAAAAAGAGAATTTGTCCCCGATTCCTTTAAAACTATCAGACTGAGATATTAACAATGCCCACTTGCAGATTGGAGCACTGAAAATTCTAAAGGAGATTTCACGAAATGGTCAAATCCGCCGGGCTATTGCTGACCTAGGTGGGTTACAAACTATGGTCAAGATCCTCAGAGACCAAGATAAAGATTTGAAAAGCCTAGCTGCTGAGACCATTGCCAATGTGGCCAAGTTCCGAAGAGCCAGGAGAACTGTCAGGCAACATGGAGGAATCAAGAGACTTGTCAGTATCTTTATGTAACTTTGTCAGTATCTTAATGTAGCTTTGTCAGTATCTTTATGTAACTTTGTCAGTATCTTTATGTAACTTTGTCAGTATCTTTATGTAACTTTGTCAGTATCTTTATGTAACTTTGTCAGTATCTTTATGTAACTTTGTCAGTATCTTTATGTAACTTTGTCAGTATCTTTATGTAACTTTGTCAGTATCTTAATGTAGCTTTGTCAGTATCTTTATGTAACTTTGTCAATATCTTTATATAACTTTGTCAGTATCTTTATATGGTCCTTAGTAGAGCAAAAATCTAATTTCAAAATATATTAACATTAAAACATTATCCAGAAAAAAATATATGAAACAAAACAGTTGCATTTGTTTTCAAAAATCATTTCTACAATGTTATTGTTTTAACCTTACACGTTTTAAAAAATATTTTTTGTTTTACCATTACTATAGGTTAATTGTTATGCAGCTTTAGTGCTAGAAATGTGTTGAACTATATTTTGTTAGGTCCCTTGGACTATTTCTCAACAGTGCTGTAATGAGTCCTGTCTAGACTGTGTCCAACTCAACAGTTTTGTAATAGGTCATGTTTTTCTCACTTCTAACTGGTCTAATTTTTTCTAGTCACTTCTAGACTGTGTCCAGCTCAACAGTGCCGTAATGACCCCTGAGATGGAGATGAGTGTGGAGGTGGCCCGGTGTGGGGCCCTTGCCCTGTGGAGCTGCTCTAAAAGCAAGAAAAATAAAGAAGCCATGAGAAAAGCTGGGGCCATCCCTCTGCTGGCCAAACTGTTGAAATCAGAACATGAGAACATGTTGATACCAGTGGTCGGCACGCTGCAGGAATGTGCATCTGAGGTACTTCCTGTTAATATTTGCGTCTGACATACTTCCTGTTTACATGTGCATCTGAGGTACTTTCTGTTTAAATGTGTGCCTGAGGTACTTCTTCTTTACATGTGCATCTGACGTACTTCCTGTTTATATGTGCATCTGCGGTACTTCCTGTCTATATGTGCATCTAAGATACTTCCTGTTTATATCTGTGTTTATGTATGCATCTCTACTTCCTGTTTATATGTATATCTGAAGTACTTCATGTTTATGTGTGTTTCTGATGTACTTACTGTTTATATGTGCATCTGAAGTACTTTATGTTTACATGTGCGTCTGAGGTACTTCCTGTTTATATGTGCGTCTGAAGTACTTCTTGTTTACATGTGCATATGAGGTACTTCCTGTTCATATGTGCGTCTGAGGTACTTCCTGTTTATATATGCATTTGAAGTATCTTTATGTTAACATGTGCGTCTGAGGTACTTCCTGTTCACATGTGCATCTGACGTACTTCCTGTTTATTGTTGCATCTGCGGTACTTCCTGTCTATATGTGCATCTAAGATACTTCCTGTTTATATCTGTGTTTATGTATGCATCTCTACTTCCTGTTTATATGTATATCTGAAGTACTTCCTGTTTATGTGTGTTTCTGAGGTACTTACTGTTTATATAAGCATCTGAAGTACTTTCTGTTAATGTGTGCGTCCGAGGTACTTCCTATTTACATGTCCATCTGAGGTACTTCCTATTTACATGTCCATCCGAGGTACTTCCTGTTTTTGTGTGCATCCGAGGTACTTCCTGTTTACATGTGCGTCTGAGGTACTTCCTGTTTATATGTGCGTCTGAAGTACTTCCTGTTTATATGTACATCTGAAGCACTTCCTGTTTACATGTGTGTCTGAGGTACTTCCTGTTTATATGTGCATCTGAAGAACTTCCTGTTTATATGTGCGTCTGAGGTACTTCCTATTTACATGTGCATCAGAGGTACTTCCTTTTTATGTGTGCATCTGAGGTACTTCCTGTTTACATGTGCGTCTAAGGTACTTCCTGTTTATATGTGCGTCTGAGGTACTTCCTATTTACATGTGCATCAGAGGTACTTCCTTTTTATGTGTGAATCTGAGATACTTCCTGTTTACATGTGCGTCTAAGGTACTTCATAATTACATGAGCATCTGAGGTACTTCCTGTTCATATGTGCGTCTGAGGTACTTCCTGTTTATATGTATATCTGAAGTACTGTATGTTTATATGTGCGCCTGAGGTACTTCCTGTTTACATGTGCACCTGCAGTACTTCCTGTTCATATGTGCATCTGAGGTACTTCCTGTTTATATATGCATCTGAAGTACTTTATGTTTACATGTGCGTCTGAGGTACTTCCTGTTTATATGTGCGCCTGAAGTACTTCCTGTTTACATGAGCATCTGAGGTACTTCCTGTTCATATGTGCGTCTGAGGTACTTCTCGTTTTTATGTGCATCTGAAGTACTTTATGTTGATGTGTGCGTCTGAGGTACTTCCTGTTCACATGTGCGTCTGAAGTACTTCCAGTTTATTTGTGCATCTTAGGTAGTTCCTGTTTACATGTGCATCTGAGGTACTTACTGTTAATATGAGCGTCTGAAGTACTTCCTATTTATATGTGCATCTGAGGTACTTCCTGTTTATATGTGCATCTGAAGTACTTCCTGTTTATATGTGCTGAAGTACTTCCTGTTTACATGTGCATCTGAAGTATTTCCTGTTTATATGTGCTGAAGTACTTCCTGTTTACATGTGCATCTGAAGCACTTCCTGTTTACATGTTCGTCTGAGATACTTCCTGTTTACATGTGCGTCTGAGGTATTTCTGTTTATATGTGCATCTGAAGTACTTCCTGTTTACATGTGTGTCTGAGGTTCTCCCTGTTTACATATGCATCTGAGGTACTTCCTGTTCATATTCATTAATCATTCAATCATGCCCCTGACATGGAGTTCATTTAAATTTGGGTTAAGTCAATGTAGCCACTTCCTTTTGGCTGGTTTGGTTAAGTCAAGGTAGCCACTACCTTTTGGCTGGTTTAATTAAGTCAAGGTAGCCACATCCTTTTGGCTGTTTTGGTTAAGTCAAGGTTTCCACTTCCTTTTTGGCTTGTTTGGTTAAGTCAAGGTAGCCACTTCCTTTTGGCTGGTTTCATTATTATTTTTCTGGCTCTAAAACTTTATGGCAATAAATCTGAGCTGGCATTAAAAGCAAACTAAACAATGTAGTTATTTTTTTCCTTAAGTTAAACCCTAACCATGGTATCATCATCTAATCCATGTTTTCTTATATGAACCATAACAAACTCAAATGATCGCTGTCAAACATTATAAGCACAACCACAATCTGCTCTCTTGTCTCAGAAAATTAATAATTTTATACATGTAGACTTACTTCAATAGCTCCCTTTGCAATAACAAATCATATTATGCAAAGATATTTAGTGTCTATACCCTAACTAATATTTTTCTCAACATTAATAGAAACTACATAACTCTTTTTTATTCACAATTGTATTTTATGTGATAAATTTTATTGTTATTGAATTAAGATTATTGTTTTAGTATATCATATTTGTGCAATTAATTCATTTTCTTATAAAAATACATGGCTTTAAAAATGCTGATTAAAAAATGAACTCTTTCTTTGATTTCCAGCCATCCTATGGACTTGCCATTAGAACAGAGGGAATGATAGAGGATTTGGTTAAAAATTTAAAAAGCTCAAACACAGAACTGCAAATGCATTGTGCATCAGCAATATTTAAGGTAAACCAGCAAGTCAAAGGTCAATCCAATCTTCTGTTACATAGCTAAGGTAATACTTCCCCAGGAACTGGGGGTTGGGGAAGTCAATCCAATCTTCTGTTACATAGCTAAGGTAATACTTCCCCAGGAACTGGGGGTTGGGGAAGTCAATCCAATCTTCTGTTACATAGCTAAGGTAATACTTCCCCAGGAACTGGGGGTTGGGGAAGTCAATCCAATCTTCTGTTACATAGCTAAGGTATTACTTCCCCAGGAACTGGGGGTTGGGGAAGTCAATCCAATCTTCTGTTACATAGCTAAGGTAATACTTCCCCATGATTTGGGGGTTGGGGAAGTCAATCCAATCTTCTGTTACATAGCTAAGGTAATACTTCCCCAGGAGCTGGGGGTTGGGGAAGTCAATCCAATCTTCTGTTACATAGCTAAGGTAATACTTCCCCAGGAACTGGGGGTTGGGGAAGTCAATCCAATCTTCTGTTACATAGCTAAGGTAATACTTCCCCAGGAACTGGGGGTTGGGGAAGTCAATCCAATCTTCTGTTACATAGCTAAGGTAATACTTCCCCAGGAACTGGGGGTTGGGGAAGTCAATCCAATCTTCTGTTACATAGCTAAGGTAATACTTCCCCAGGAACTGGGGGTTGGGGAAGGGGGACAAAATTGAACACTTTCCTACACCAATACACTCACGTTTATTTCAGTCATCATTTAATAGTTGGCTTAAAATAAAATATGTCATTGTTTTAAAAACATTTGTTTACAATTTCTATCCAACCTTTGACAGGCCATTGTTTCACAATTTGTTGGTCTTGGCGGATTTAGTTGCCTGTGTATAGTTGGCGGGGTGGGGGGGAGCTGTGGGTATGTGTAACTGTGACTTTATTTTTACTTATTAATATGTAACTTGTAGGCGTTCTCTCAATAGATAATCTTGTACACAATAATCCACTGAAGAACTTGTTTCAATAAAACAACTTTAATATGTATACTATTTACATAACATATATATTTGAGGTTATAAAACGTGGAAATCTTGAGGCACACACACATTCCGTCCTTCCACTACGGAGCCTCTCTGACAACTCAGCTCCCAACCTTCTCAGCCAATGGGAAGGCTTCTTTTCTCCCGCGCTTATCACTCACATGACCTCTCCGTCATCCGATCACGCAATATACTCGTGGTGCACTCATGATACACATGTGACAGTATGGTTTTTATTCACTAAACACTGCTAAATGTTGTTGTTTTCTTTTTTTGTTTGTTTGTTTGTTATAACTGCCCCACTGGCAGTCAAAGAAAATCTTGCAATTTATATCTGACTGTTTGATATTTAGCAGAGTCAATGTGACAAATCAAAGTGGTATTGAATCAAATTGATCGAAATATTACATAAAATTATATTTAAATGAAGATAAATTTAAGTTGAAATTAATTAACTTCATTATACAAAATAATCAATTAATTATGAAATTAATTAGTATATATTTAAAGTTATCTTATTCTCATCTCCTCAGTGTGCCGAAGAAAAAGAAACCAGAGACCTTGTGAGACAATATGGTGGCCTTGACCCCCTAGTGGGACTTCTTAGCAGTGGGACCAGTGACAAACAATTACTAGCAGCTGCCACTGGGGCTATATGGAAATGCTCAATCAGTCCAGAGAATGTGCAGAGGTTTCAAGAACTGAGAACCATTGATTTGCTAGTTGGGCTGCTCAATGATCAACCAGAAGAGGTAATGCTTGATTTTAAGGTTATCTCAGTAAATAGTTTAGTAACTAGTGGAACTATCTTTATAACTATAATGGTCAATAGTTTAGTAACTAGTGGAACTATCTTTATAACTATAATGGTCAATAGTTTAGTAACTAGTTGAAACTATCTTTATAACTATAATGGTCAATAGTTTAGTTCAGGAGCTAGTTTAGTAACTAGCTTAGTAACTTTCAGAGGATCTATCAATTGAACCATTTTAGTTGCTCAGTTATAAACTATATGGGTCTAGCAGTAGTGCGCTGTGCTGTCGTACCGAGACTCCAGACAGTCACGGGTTCGAGTCACTGTGCTGGCAAGATCCCCGAACTTACCCAGCTCCCATTGGGTACCCCTTCTGGTCGATGAGCAAAATGCCAACACAAAGTGCCATCAAAGTGGTTTGATTATGGAAGTAATATTTTAGTCGCATGCTGGCTGATGAGGCTCTGCGTGCCGTCTGTGGCAAGCGTGGCATAGGTTTGCCATCACTGATGTATGAGAGGGAAACTGACTTCGAACCTCCGCTGCCTTGCGGCTACACCCGTTACCTGGGCAAAGGCTAAGGCATTAATCCCTGACAGAAAAAAACAGGAAATGGAGCACCTTCAGACGGTCTATACATAAAAGTTATGTACATTCCGGCAGCTCCTGCGACGCCAATGACGCCAAACTGCATCGACGCAAGTCGTTCCCTTGGTTACATCATTGACATGGAGAGGAGGGATATGCTGTATAGGCAGCTAATTCTCCATAATACCTGCCCTGGTTTGCATCGCCTCTTGAGAGGACACTCCAGCGTCGCTGCAAGGTGTCGACAAAACACGGGAAGCAGCAGTTACCAAAGCTCAAATGACGTAGAGCTAGGCGCCAGGACGGCTTCAGACAATGGGTAACTCCCAGCCAAATAGGTGCTATGCCGTCATGGCCTGCCTTCCCCACTAGGTGCGTGGAGATTAGAGTACTACTCAACAAGTGGGCCAAAAAGCCATGCACCAAAAAATACAAAAAAGAAAAGAAGACCCCAGCACTTCGAATCGCTAGCTTGAACGTAAGGACTATGTGTACCGGCATCACAGATGACCTGCAGTCAATAAAAGACACACGAAAGACAGGTATAATCGATAGAGAGCTCAACAGACTGAAGATTGACATCGCATGCCTTCAGAACACTAGGCTCCCAGACAGCGGCTCACTAAAAGAGATAAATTACACCTTCATCTGGCAAGGCACACCTACAGATGAATCAAGACATCATGGTGTAGGTTTCGCAGTTAAGAACGCCTTCCTACCATCCATTGAACCCCCGTCATCAGGCACGGACAGGATCATCACTCTAAGACTCAGAATAGCTGCGGGCCCAGCACACATTCTTAGTACATACGCCCCTACTCTGTGTTCAACCCCGGAAGTGATGGACCAATTATATGGAGCTTTAGACCAGGCAATAGCCAGCATCCCTAAAGACGAGATCATCTATCTCCTAGGAGATTTCAATGCTAGAGTGGGGAGCGACCACGATGCTGGCCCACATGCCTTGGTCTCTCTGGAAAGGGAAACTTAAATGAGAATGGACATAGGCTTCTGGAACTGTGCTGCTCACGAGGCTTGTGTGTGACCAAAACTTTCTTTAAGTGCAAGTATATACACCAAATGTCTTGTAGACATCCTTGATTGCCCACCAGCATCATCACCAGGCGTGCACAACTGGGTAGCGTCCTACTCACCCGCAGCTATCACAGTGCCGACTGCGACACGGATCACTCCCTTGTGCCCATCAAGGTACGAATAATGAGGAAAAACTAGTACCACACCAAGGAAAAGGGATATCCAATCATCAACACCTCCTGCATGAAAGATCCTGTGAAAACGCAGCTGTTCACAGACAAAGTGAAGGAAGGCCTCTCAAGATGTCCCAATATGTCACCTCACCATTGATCTCCAAATGAACGCATCTCGAGACACGATCTATACATCAGCATTTAATGCCTTTGGCAAAAAATCTCACAAAAACACGGACTGGTTTGATGCGCATTGGTACGAGATGAAACTTGTCACGGAAGCCAAAAGGAAAGCTCTTATTGCTTACAAGGAAAAGCCTACACCCGACAGGCTGCATGCAGTAAAAACAGTCAAGTTGCATGCCCAAAGAGTCCCATGTGAATGTGCCAATACCTACTGGCTTAACCTCTGTGGTCCATCATAAAGTCAGCTGCAGACATGGGCAATGCCAAAGTCATGTACGAAAATATTTTTAAAAAGCAACTTTGACGTTCAAATGTTGCCCCGTAAAGTCCAAAAGTGGAGAAATTATCCAAGACCAGGCAGTGCAGCAAAAACGGTGGGTTGAGTATTATCTGGAACTCTATGAAACAGTTACCACAGTCTCCAGCACCGCTCTAGATGACATCCTCGTTATTCCGTTCATGGAAGAACTTGTCGTGCCCACACAGAAAGAACTGAGCAAAGCAATTGACTGCCTAGCTTGTAGAAAAGCCCCTGGGAACGATGACATACCACCAAAAGATCTAAAAAGTGGCAAGACAGCTTTGCACTAACTTCTGTCTCTCTGCTGGGAACAGGGCTACATCCCCCAGGAACTTAAGGATGCTTATATATTGACAATATAAAAGAACAAGGTTGATAGAAGTGACTGCAATGACTATCACGGCATCTCACTCCTCAGTATTGTAAGAAAGGCTTTTTTCCGTGTCATACTGACACGATTACAGAGTTTAACCTCGCGAGTTTATCCAGAATCTTAGTGCGGTTTCCGGGCTGGTCAGTTTACCATACACATGGTGTTCTTTGTGGATCTTACGAAAGCCTTTAATTTAGTCAGTCGCAACAGGCTATTTCAAATCCTGGAAAAAGTTGGATGTTTATTTGCATCAAAACTGTTCACAATATTCTTCTCTGTACTTCGATACGTATTCAAGGATACCAGTGATTGAATCTGGTTACACACCAAAGCTGATGGAAGACTTTTCAACACTGCCCGCCTCCGAGCCAAAACCAAAACGACAAATGTCCTAATTCGGGAGCTACTCTTTGTGGATGATGTGACACTGATAGCACACACAGAAAATGGTTTGCAACAACTCGTGTCAAGCTTCTCCAACGCCTGCAAAGAATTTGTTCTGCAAATCAGCTTGAAAAATACAAACAACATGGCCCTGACACACGTTCTCCTCCACCCATCAATATCGACAATGAAAACTTGGAGGTTGTGGACAGCTTCACATACTTGAGTTCCAAGGTCTCCAATACACTGTCCATCGAGGACGAAATATACAGTATAATTGGCAAGGTAGCTGCCACATTGGCAAAACTAAATAAACGAGTCTGGCAAAATACCAAGCTAACTGAGAAAACCAAAATGTGTGTCTATCGAGCCTGCGTCATCAGTACGCTGCTATACGGGAGCGAGACATGGACCACTTATACTTCCAATGAGCGCAAGCTTAATAGCTTCCCCTTGAGGTGCCTGCGTCGCATTCTTGCCATTAAATGGAAGCACAAAGTGCCAAATTGTGAGGTCCTGATGCGTGCTAATATCCAAAGCATATTCTCAATCCTTAGTGAATGACGCCTGAGATGGCCAAGGACCTCCTAGGTGGAGAACTGGCATCGGGAAAGAGGAAGATGTCTGCCAAAGTGACATGAAAGCAGCCAGAATACGCACAAGCGACTGGGAGTGAAAGGCAGAAGACCACTCTATGATGCGCACAGTTGTAAAAGAGGGCGTCCTTTTAGAGCCGAGGAGCGAAGGATGGAGGAGGCTACAGACTAAAGAGCTAGGAGAAAGGCCAAAACATTTGGAAGCACAGAACTCGTGTGTAAAAGACTGACACTCAAAGATAGGACTGCACAGACACACGAGGAAATGCAACCCAACCCAAAGGTGATGCACCATCGTCTTGCGAGATGGAAGGATGCCGATTATTATTATAAACTATCTTTGTATTTTGTTTATCAATTGATTTATTTACCAGCTAAGAACTATCTTTGTAAATATCTGGGTAATTAGGTTCTTAAAGAAGAACATTTTAAATGAGAAATCAGAATTTGTAACATGCATTACCAAAATATTTATATATAAAAAAATTAAGAATACATTTTTACAGAAATCTTCAAATTTAATTAAAATTTCTTAAGAAAATGCTGTTTAAAATACTTGACAATAAACACCACTGTATTGGAGCAACGTTTTGTGTTTTAACTTGAACAATTTAAAGAAGTGAATTAGCCAACTTCTTAGCTTTAATTTAACATTTCATCTTTTAGAAACATTACCTATTCATTAGGTTACCTTGTCACACTCATTCATTTTTGAAGCATGGTGAGTTGTTTGATTGAAGGATGGTGAGTTATGTTTGGTTGAAGGATGGTGGACTATGTTTGATTGAAGGATGGTGAGTTATGTTTGGTCGAAGGATGGTGAGTTATGTTTGGTTGAAGGATGGTGAGTTATGTTTGTTTGAAGCATGGTGGACTATGTTTGGTTGATAAATGGTTAGTTATGTTTGGTTTTCTATTCCCAGGTCCTGGTAAATGTGGTTGGTGCCTTGGGTGAGCTGGCCAAAGACCCTCCCAACAGGCAGGCCATACGTAAGGCTGGTGGTATTCCATCCCTGGTCAACCTGCTCACAGGCACTAACCAGGCCCTCCTTGTCAACGTCACGATGGCAGTGGGAGAGTGTGCAGAGGAGCCCGACAACATGGCGTAAGTCCAAGGACGGTCCACATCCCTGTAAATTAAATCTTTCATGTTTACAACTTTTTTACTTGTTAGGGGCAGATGGTGTATAAGTGTAAGAGTATCTCAATAATTTATTCTTCTCAGTATATTTTTTGTTCAATATTTTTATGATAAACTATAGGCATGTCAGAGTAATTTGCATAAACGTCCCCTAAAGCTGTTTTGTTTTTTCTGATGTTGTTTACAGTTGTAAAGTATTTTTAGGTGGTTAGTGAGATCTAGATTTTAGATTTTTGATTATTAATGACTAAGTAATTAAACAGAGTCTTATTCAATGTTTAAACATCAAAGACTACTGTGACAATAAAGTTATAATGGCATATTGTAGAGTTTGACTGTTCAGCTTGTTTTGTATTTAAATCTCATAATTTTTTCGAAGTGTTTTTTTATTTTTTAAAAATTGCATAAAAGCTGGTAAGATACTACTACATTGTACTACACTTATGATTTATATGTTGCCACAATTGGATCATAAAGATAGCAAAACTTTTAAATTTGAGCTAAAGTTTTATGTATTTTAAATATTAATTAAACATTTTAAAACAAGAATTTGAAACATAGATGAATTACAATTTGTTTAAAATGTGAATTAAAAAATTAAAAAAACAGATATTTAAAATTTTATATATTTTGAAATCATTTATTTTCATTAAATTAAACTTTTTTTTTCTTTTTTCTTTCAAACAGAATCATTGACAAGTTGGATGGTGTCCGTCTTCTTTGGTCACTTTTAAAAAACCACAACAAAGATGTTCAGGCTAGTGCTGCATGGGCAATATGTCCGTGTATTGAAAATGCAAAGGTGAGTTCATGGGTGTCACAGGTTATAGTCTGTCCCAATATCTATGTCGTTGTTAGGGTTAGTCTGTTCCAATATCTATGTCGTTGTTAGGGTTAGTCTGTCCCAATATCTATGTCGTTGTTAGGGTTAGTCTGTCCCAATATCTATGTCGTTGTTAGGGTTAGGGTTAGGGTTAGTCTGTCCCAATATCTATGTCGTTGTTAGGGTTAGGGTTAGGGTTAGTCTGTCCCAATATCTATGTCGTTGTTAGGGTTAGTCTGTCCCGATATCTATGTCGTTGTTAGGGTTAGGGTTAGTCTGTCCAAATATCTATGTCGTTGTTAGGGTTAGGGTTAGTCTGTCCGAATATCTATGTCGTTGTTAGGGTTAGTCTGTCCCAATATCTATGTCGTTGTTAGGGTTAGTCTGTCCCAATATCTATGTCGTTGTTAGGGTTAGGGTTAGGGTTAGTCGGTCCCAATATCTATGTCGTTGTTAGGGTTAGGGTAAAGGTTAGTCTGTCCCAATATATATGGGTTAGGGTTATGGTTAGTCTGTCCCAATATCTATGGGTTAGGGTTAGGGTTAGTCTGTCCCAATATCTATGTCGTTGTTAGGGTTAGGGTTGGTCTGTCCCAATATCTATGTCGTTGTTTGGGTTAGGGTTAGGGTTAGTCTGTCCCAATATCTATGTCGTTGTTAGGGTTAGGGTTAGTCTGTCCCAATATCTATGTCGTTGTTAGGGTTGAGTTAGTCTGTCCTAATTTCTATGTCATTGTTAGGGTTAGTCTGTCCCAATATCTATGTCGTTGTTAGGGTTAGTTTGTCCCAATATCTATGTCGTTGTTAGGGTTAGTCTGTCCGAATATCTATGTCGTTGTTAGGGATAGTATGTCCCAATATCTATGTCATTGCTAGGGTTAGGGTTAGGGTTGGTCTGTCCCAATATCTATGACGTTGTTAGGGTTAGTCTGTCCCAATATCTATGTCATCATTAGGTTTAGGGTTAGGGTTAGTCTGTCCCAATATCTGTGTCGTTGTTAGGGTTAGTCTGTCCCAATATCTATGTCGTTGTTAGGGTTAGTCTGTCCCAATATCTATGTCGTTGTTAGGATTAGGGTTAGTCTGTCCCAATATCTATGTATTTGTTAGGGTTAGGGTTAGTCTGTCCCAATATCTATGTCGTTGTTAGGGTTAGTCTGTCCCAATATCTATGTCGTTGTTAGGGTTAGTCTGTCCCAATAAATATGTCGTTGTTAGGGTTTGGGTTAGTCTGTCCTAATATCTATGTCGTTGTTAGGGTTAGGGTTAGTCTGTCCCAATATCTATGTCGTTGTTAGGGTTAGTCTGTCCCAATATCTATGTCGTTGTTAGGGTTAGGGTTAGTCTGTCCCAATATCTATGTCTTTGTTAGGGTTTAGGCTGTCCCAATATCTATGTCGTTAGGGTTAGTCTGTCCCAATATCTATGTCGTTGTTAGGGTTAGTCTGTCCCAATATCTATGTCGTTGTTAGGGTTAGTCTCTCCCAATATCTATTTTGTTGTTAGGGTTAGGGTTAGTCTGTCCCAATATCTATGTCGTTGTTAGGGTTAGGGTTAGTCTGTCCCAATATCTATGTCCTTGTTAGGGTTAGTCTGTCCCAATATCTATGTCGTTGTTTGGGTTAGTTTGTCCCAATATATATGTCGTTGTTAGGGTTAGTCTGTCCCAATATCTATGTCGTTGTTAGGGTTAGTCTGTCCCAATATCTATGTCGTTGTTAGGGTTAGTTTGTCCCAATATCTATGTCGTTGTTAGGGTTAGTCTGTCCGAATATCTATGTCGTTGTTAGGGATAGTCTGTCCCAATATCTATGTCATTGCTAGGGTTAGGGTTAGGGTTGGTCTGTCCCAATATCTATGACGTTGTTAGGGTTAGTCTGTCCCAATATCTATGTCATCATTAGGTTATGGGTTAGGGTTAGTCTGTCCCAATATCTGTGTCGTTGTTAGGGTTAGTCTGTCCCAATATCTATGTCGTTGTTAGGGTTAGTCTGTCCCAATATCTATGTCGTTGTTAGGATTAGGGTTAGTCTGTCCCAATATCTATGTATTTGTTAGGGTTAGGGTTAGTCTGTCCCAATATCTATGTCGTTGTTAGGGTTAGTCTGTCCCAATATCTATGTCGTTGTTAGGGTTAGTCTGTCCCAATAAATATGTCGTTGTTAGGGTTTGGGTTAGTCTGTCCTAATATCTATGTCGTTGTTAGGGTTAGGGTTAGTCTGTCCCAATATCTATGTCGTTGTTAGGGTTAGTCTGTCCCAATATCTATGTCGTTGTTAGGGTTAGTCTGTCCCAATATCTATGTCGTTGTTAGGGTTAGGGTTAGTCTGTCCCAATATCTATGTCGTTGTTAGGGTTAGGCTGTCCCAATATCTATGTCGTTGTTAGGGTTAGTCTGTCCCAATATCTATGTCGTTGTTAGGGTTAGTCTGTCCCAATATCTATGTCGTTGTTAGGGTTAGTCTCTCCCAATATCTATTTTTTTGTTAGGGTTAGGGTTAGTCTGTCCCAATATCTATGTCGTTGTTAGGGTTAGGGTTAGTCTGTCCCAATATCTATGTCCTTGTTAGGGTTAGTCTGTCCCAATATCTATGTCGTTGTTCGGGTTAGTTTGTCCCAATATATATGTCGTTGTTAGGGTTAGTCTGTCCCAATATCTATGTCGTTGTTAGGGTTAGTCTGTCCCAATATCTATGTCGTTGTTAGGGTTAGGATTAGTCTGTCCCAATATTTATGTCGTTGTTAGGGTTAGTGTTAGTCTGTCCCAATATCTAGGTCGTTGTTAGGGTTAGGGTTAGTCTGTCCCAACATCTATGGCGTTGTGAGGGTTAGATTTAGTCTGTCCCAATATCTATGTCGTTGTTAGGGTTAGGGTCAGTCTGTCCCAATATCTATGTCGTTGTTAGGGTTAGTCTGTCCCAATAAATATGTCGTTGTTAGGGTTTGGGTTAGTCTGTCCTAATATCTATGTCGTTGTTAGGGTTAGGGTTAGTCTGTCCCAATATCTATGTCGTTGTTAGGGTTAGTCTGTCCCAATATCTATGTCGTTGTTAGGGTTAGTCTGTCCCAATATCTATGTCGTTGTTAGGGTTAGGGTTAGTCTGTCCCAATATCTATGTCGTTGTTAGGGTTAGGCTGTCCCAATATCTATGTCGTTGTTAGGGTTAGTCTGTCCCAATATCTATGTCGTTGTTAGGGTTAGTCTGTCCCAATATCTATGTCGTTGTTAGGGTTAGTCTCTCCCAATATCTATTTTGTTGTTAGGGTTAGGGTTAGTCTGTCCCAATATCTATGTCGTTGTTAGGATTAGGGTTAGTCTGTCCCAATATCTATGTATTTGTTAGGGTTAGGGTTAGTCTGTCCCAATATCTATGTCGTTGTTAGGGTTAGTCTGTCCCAATATCTATGTCGTTGTTAGGGTTAGTCTGTCCCAATAAATATGTCGTTGTTAGGGTTTGGGTTAGTCTGTCCTAATATCTATGTCGTTGTTAGGGTTAGGGTTAGTCTGTCCCAATATCTATGTCGTTGTTAGGGTTAGTCTGTCCCAATATCTATGTCGTTGTTAGGGTTAGGGTTAGTCTGTCCCAATATCTATGTCTTTGTTAGGTTTAGGCTGTCCCAATATCTATGTCGTTAGGGTTAGTCTGTCCCAATATCTATGTCGTTGTTAGGGTTAGTCTGTCCCAATATCTATGTCGTTGTTAGGGTTAGTCTCTCCCAATATCTATTTTGTTGTTAGGGTTAGGGTTAGTCTGTCCCAATATCTATGTCGTTGTTAGGGTTAGGGTTAGTCTGTCCCAATATCTATGTCCTTGTTAGGGTTAGTCTGTCCCAATATCTATGTCGTTGTTTGGGTTAGTTTGTCCCAATATATATGTCGTTGTTAGGGTTAGTCTGTCCCAATATCTATGTCGTTGTTAGGGTTAGTCTGTCCCAATATCTATGTCGTTGTTAGGGTTAGTTTGTCCCAATATCTATGTCGTTGTTAGGGTTAGTCTGTCCGAATATCTATGTCGTTGTTAGGGATAGTCTGTCCCAATATCTATGTCATTGCTAGGGTTAGGGTTAGGGTTGGTCTGTCCCAATATCTATGACGTTGTTAGGGTTAGTCTGTCCCAATATCTATGTCATCATTAGGTTATGGGTTAGGGTTAGTCTGTCCCAATATCTGTGTCGTTGTTAGGGTTAGTCTGTCCCAATATCTATGTCGTTGTTAGGGTTAGTCTGTCCCAATATCTATGTCGTTGTTAGGATTAGGGTTAGTCTGTCCCAATATCTATGTCTTGTTAGGGTTAGGGTTAGTCTGTCCCAATATCTATGTCGTTGTTAGGGTTAGTCTGTCCCAATATCTATGTCGTTGTTAGGGTTAGTCTGTCCCAATATCTATGTCGTTGTTAGGGTTTGGGTTAGTCTGTCCCAATATCTATGTCGTTGTTAGGGTTAGGGTTAGTCTGTCCCAATATCTATGTCGTTGTTAGGGTTAGGGTAGGGTTAGTCTGTCCCAATATCTATGTCGTTGTTAGGGTTAGGGTTAGTCTGTCCCAATATCTATGTCGTTGTTAGGGTTAGTCTGTCCCAATATCTATGTCGTTGTTAGGGTTAGGGTTGGTCTGTCCCAATATCTATGTCGTTGTTTGGGTTAGGGTTAGTCTGTCCCAATATCTATGTCGTTGTTAGGGTTAGGGTTAGTCTGTCCCAATATCTATGTCGTTGTTAGGGTTAGTCTGTCCCAATATCTATGTCGTTGTTAGGGTTAGTCTGTCCCAATATCTATGTCGTTGTTAGGGTTAGTCTGTCCCAATATCTATGTCGTTGTTAGGGTTAGTCTGTCCCAATATCTATGTCGTTGTTAGGGTTAGGATTAGTCTGTCCCAATATTTATGTCGTTGTTAGGGTTAGTGTTAGTCTGTCCCAATATCTAGGTCGTTGTTAGGGTTAGGGTTAGTCTGTCCCAACATCTATGGCGTTGTGAGGGTTAGATTTAGTCTGTCCCAATATCTATGTCGTTGTTAGGGTTAGGGTCAGTCTGTCCCAATATCTATGTCGTTGTTAGGGTTAGTCTGTCCCAATAAATATGTCGTTGTTAGGGTTTGGGTTAGTCTGTCCTAATATCTATGTCGTTGTTAGGGTTAGGGTTAGTCTGTCCCAATATCTATGTCGTTGTTAGGGTTAGTCTGTCCCAATATCTATGTCGTTGTTAGGGTTAGTCTGTCCCAATATCTATGTCGTTGTTAGGGTTAGTCTCTCCCAATATCTATTTTGTTGTTAGGGTTAGGGTTAGTCTGTCCCAATATCTATGTCGTTGTTAGGGTTAGGGTTAGTCTGTTCCAATATCTATGTCCTTGTTAGGGTTAGTCTGTCCCAATATCTATGTCGTTGTTCGGGTTAGTTTGTCCCAATATATATGTCGTTGTTAGGGTTAGTCTGTCCCAATATCTATGTCGTTGTTAGGGTTAGTCTGTCCCAATATCTATGTCGTTGTTAGGGTTAGGATTAGTCTGTCCCAATATTTATGTCGTTGTTAGGGTTAGTGTTAGTCTGTCCCAATATCTATGTCGTTGTTAGGGTTAGGGTTAGTCTGTCCCAACATCTATGGCGTTGTGAGGGTTAGATTTAGTCTGTCCCAATTTCTATGTCGTTGTTAGGGTTAGGGTCAGTCTGTCCCACTATCTATGTCGTTGTTAGGGTTAGTCTGTCCCAATATCTATGTCGTTGTTAGGGTTAGGATTAGTCTGTCCCAATATTTATGTCGTTGTTAGGGTTAGGGTTAGTCTGTCCCAACATCTATGGCGTTGTGAGGGTTAGGGTCAGTCTGTCCCAATATCTATGTCGTTGTTAGGGTTAGTCTGTCTCAAAATATATGTCGTTATTAGCATGGGTGGCGCCACAGGTTGGGCCAGGTGGGCCATGGCCCACCCAATTTTTAGAGCTAATGGGCCACAATGTATTTGGCCCACCCAAAAAATCAACTGAAACCAACAATGAGGCAACTGTTTAATTTCTTCTTTTTTATAAGTTGGCTAATTTTTTTAGTACTAAATAACATTGCGATTTTGAAAAAAAATCAGTCCGCCACAGAAACCGGGCACTACCCCCGTCTCCCTCCCCATCCCCCCCCCCATTCTCTCAGACCATATCGCATCAGTCCCTCACCCGGCAGAGTGGAGGTTTGACCATTGGAATGCGGCGTATCGCTGGTCGCGTTAGCGCCGAACAAAAGCTCAAGTTTAAGTACCAGCAATTCCGACCCGGGTCCCGAGACGTCATGGGCAGTGGTCAATGAGTGGCATTTTAAGTTGCGTCCAGGTGGGACAAGGGAACAGGAGAATGTCAACAGTATTTTATAGAGGCCAGGGAAAAACATGAATGGAACGAATTTTTACGACTTGAGCCAGAGGATGATCTCCAATGTCACCCACATTCCTCTGACTACCAATATAACGGGGATGTCTGTGGGAGACAAGGGAGAGAGAGTCAATCAGCTCCTGGAGAAAAAAAACTATGAAGCGTTTCCTCACGCAATCCACTCAACCGGAAATACCGAGTAAAAAAGTTGGAAACGTCGTCTCATCTGATGTTATTATGGACGATGTTGATACCAAGGATCTAACTGATTGTCCAGATGATACGTTGTTAAGCGAGGCTGCTCGTGATTACAGTGGACGTCGTCGACAACCGCAGGCAAAATGGTTTAGCAGTCATCCATGGCTGCGCATATCACGTCAACGGAAAGTTCTGCTTTGCAGCTGGTGTCGTGAAATGGGCAACAAGCGTCTTGTTGGAGCATGTAAAGTCGAGTCCGCGTTCATTGACAAGGGATTCAAC
Organism: Ampullaceana balthica; assembly: GCA_944989445.1. Classification (NCBI taxonomy): domain Eukaryota; kingdom Metazoa; phylum Mollusca; class Gastropoda; family Lymnaeidae; genus Ampullaceana; species Ampullaceana balthica. The sequence continues at coordinate 119,542 of CALYLW010001125.1, forward strand.
AACTGGAAAGACGGATCCCAGAAGCTGGATGAACACGCAGCGTCTTCATCTCACAGAGCAGCGGCCGAATACGTGAGTAATAGAAACAAACCGTCTGTTGCCACGCAGCTAAGTTGTCAGCTCGCTAAAGAACAGCAAGTCAATCGGAATAGGTTGGTCATTCAGCTGAACAGTCTAATGTTCCTCATGCGACAAGGGCTGGCGATTCGTCGAGGTAAAGATTGTTAATTGGAATTAGATGGTGTCATTTCATGGTTCAACTAAATATACATTATTATTTTTCAGAATATAGCCATATGACTTAGATCAGACATTTTCATTTTTTCCCTTTCATTTCTCTTTTTTTATGTTAACAATCTACATAATATTGAAGTATGATGTCATTTATTTATATAAATTAATCTGCATTTTCTTTTCAGGATAGCTCTAAATTGAGTCTTTTAATCTGTTAATTGCAAAAAAAATTCCGGGGGGACAGGCCCCCGGACCCCCACTAGTGTTTTGTGCCTCCGGCGCTTGACCGCGCTGCGCGCGGTGTGTCATGTCCATCAAAAGATAGGAAGAGACCCAGGGTTTCAAGACCCTATTTAAGGCAGGGGTATCGAATTAAACTAATTTATTTTACCAACTTGGCCCACCCAATATTTTGCTCATGGCGCCCCCTATGGTTATTAGGGTAAGGGTTAGGGTTAGTATGTCCCAATATCAATGTCGTTGTTAGGGTTAGGGTTAGTTTGTCCCAATATCTATGTTGTTGTTAGGGTTAGGGTTAGTCTGTCCCAATATATATGTCGTTGTTAGGGTTAGTCTGTCCCAATAAATAGTTTGTTGTTAGGGTTAGGGTTAGTCTGTCCCAATATATATGTCGTTGTTAGGGTTAGGGTTAGTCTGTCCCAATATCTATGTCGTTGTTAGGGTTAGTCTGTCCCAAAATATATGTCGTTATTAGGGTAAGGGTTAGGGTTAGTCTGTCCCAATATCAATGTCGTTGTTAGGGTTAGGGTTAGTCAGTCCCAATATCTATGTTGTTGTTAGGGTTAGGGTTAGTCTGTCCCAATACCTATGTCGTTGTTAGGGTTAGGGTTAGTCTGTCCCAATATCTATGTCGTTGTTAGGGTTAGGGTTAGTCTGTCCCAATATCTATGTCGTTGTTATGGTTAGGGTTAGTCTGTCCCAATATCTATGTCGTTGTTAAGGTTAGGGTTAGTCTGTCCCAATATCTATGTCGTTGTTAGGGTTAACTAATATAAGATTCTAGGCAACTAACCCCTGATATAAGAATCTAGACAATAAATCCTGATATCAGATGATAGGCAACTAACCCCTGATATAAGATTCTAGGCAACTAAACCCTGATATACGATTCTAGGCATCTAATCCGTGATATGATATTATAGGCAACTTACCCTTGATATAAAATTCTATGCAATTTAACCGTGATATGAGATTCTAGGCAACTTACACCTGGTATAAGATTCTAGGCAACTAAACCCTGATATAAGATTCTAGGCAACTAAACCCTGATATAAGATTCTAGGCAACTAACCCCTGATATAAGATTTTAGGCAACTAACCCTGATATAAGATTCTAGGCAACTAACCCGTGATATAAGATTCTAGTCAACTAACCCCTGATATAAGATTTTAGGCAACTAAACCCTGATATAAGATTCTAGGCAACTAAACCCTGATTTAAGATTCTAGGCAACTAACCCCTGATATAAAATTCTAGGCAACTAACCCCTGATATAAGATTTTAGGCAACTAAACCTTGATATAAGATTTTAGGCAACTAAACCCTGATATAAGATTCTTGGAAACTAAACCCTGATATAAGATTCTAGGCAACTAACCCTGATATAAGATTCTTGGAAACCAACCCTGATATAAGATTCTAGGAAACCAACCCCTGATATAAGTCTCTAGACGACTAAACCTTGTGAACATTTATTGTCTAGCATCAATTTTTTAAAACAGACAATTCAAATAAGCTGTCACTGAAAATAAAAATCTTTATTAGATAACTCTCAATAAATCACCATCCATACTTGTGATCACATTGATTACATCACCATCCATACATGAGATCCAATTGATTACATCACCATCTATACTTGTGATCCAATTGATTACATCACCATCCATACATGAGATCCAATTGATTACATCACCATCTATACTTGTGATCCAATTGATTACATCACCATCTATACTTGTGATCCAATTGATTACATCACCATCCATACTTGTGATCCAATTAATTACATCACCATCTATACTTGAGATCCAATTGATTACATCACCATCTATACTTGTGATCCAATTGATTACATCACCATCTATACTTGAGATCCAATTGATTACATCACCATCTATACTTGAGATCCAATTGATTACATCATCATCTATACTTGAGATCCAATTGATTACATCACCATCTATACTTGAGATCCAATTGATTACATCACCATCTATACTTGAGATTAAATTGATAACATCACCATCTATACTTGAGATTAAATTGATAACATCACCATCTATACTTGAGATTAAATTGATAACATCACCATCCATACTTGAGATTAAATTGATTACATCACCATCTATACTTGAGATCCAATTGATTACATCACCATCTATACTTGAGATCCATTTGATTACATCACCATCCATACTTGAGATCCAATTGATTACATCACCATCTATACTTGAGATCCAATTGATTACCATCTATACTTGAGATCCAATTGATAACATCACCATCCATACTTGAGATCCAATTGATTACATCACCATCTATACTTGAGATCACATTGATTACATCACCATCTATACTTGAGATCCAATTGATTACATCACCATCTATACTTGAGATCCAATTGATTACATCACCATCTATACTTGAGATCCAATTGATTACATCGCCATCTATACTTGAGATCCAATTGATTACATCACCATCTATACTTGTGATCCAATTGATTACATCACCATCTATACTTGTGATCCAATTGATTACATCACCATCCATACTTGTGATCCAATTGATTACATCACCATCTATACTTGAGATCCAATTGATTACATCACCATCTATACTTGAGATCCAATTGATTACATCACCATCTATACTTGAGATCCAATTGATTACATCACCATCTATACTTGAGATCACATTGATTACATCACCATCTATACTTGAGATCCAATTGATTACATCACCATCTATACTTGAGATCCAATTGATTACATCACCATCTATACTTGAGATCCAATTGATTACATCACCATCTATACTTGAGATCCAATTGATTACATCACCATCTATACTTGAGATCCAATTGATTACATCACCATCTATACTTGAGATCAAATTGATTACATCACCATCTATACTTGAGATCCAATTGATTACATCACCATCTATACTTGAGATCCAATTGATTACATCACCATCTATACTTGAGATCCAATTGATTATATCTCCGTCCATACTTGTGATCCAATTGATTACATCACCATCTCTACTTGAGATCCAATTGATTACACCAACATGCATACTTGTGATCCAATTGATTACATCACCATCTATACCTGAGCTTATATTGGTGACATCACCATCTATACTTAAGATTAAATTGATTACATCTTTATCTATACTTAAGATTAAATTGGTTACATCACCATCCATACTTGAGATTAAATTGGTTACATCACCATCTATACTTGAGATCCAATTGATTACATCACCATCCATACTTGTGATCCAATTTATGACATCACCATCTATACTTGAGATTAAATTGGTACACAATTTAGATTTGAAACAAAACGAGGTCAGAGAGAATAAGTTTCGTCTTCTCACAACTAATGTTTTCGTTAATAGTGTCGCCTTGTTATCGTTTCTCGTTTATCCATATTAGAAGCAACCTCTCAACATCACCAAGAATAAGTTTCGTAGACATTTTTTACACTCCCTTTGAAGCATCCATCTCCTTAATTTTGTTTTTGTTCTTGACAATAGTACAGATCTTTTATTTTGATCCCTTGTATGTGCGTGCTAGATTAGCCACACTCACACCTTGTTGTCTTATCTGTTATAGATGCTCCTTGTTCACAGACTCTATTGATTTACGTTTCATTTCAAGGGTTATATTTTCTCCTTTATGATTGTCTTCTTGTGGTTTTTTCTTCGAATACATTTTAGCACAGCCAATGAATGACACGTTGCACATAAAAAAAATTACGAATACTGTCAGAATTCAAAATTTGTAAAAACGGTTGATCACACACGAAAACAATACGCTAATAGACCGAATGCTGAACACAGATTACTGCATTCAACGTGGAAGTCCCGGCTCACAAATGAATGTCGGGAAAGGGACTAACCCTTTCTGCGTAACTCGTTATGCGAAATGTCGCTCGTCAAGGGAGCGAACTAACAATTCATACCCTACACAACTGTTTCGTTAATTCAAATATACAATTATGATATTTTTATTGAGTACCTCTCTATTTTATATGTGTCTAGTTGTGTTGTTAAACATGTATTCATTCAAATCGCCATCAGATTTTGTTGGTTTGTTGGTGCCTAGTTATGTTGTTAAACATGTATGCATTCTAATGCCCCTCAGGATGCTGGTGAAATGGTCCGGTCGTTTGTTGGAGGTCTGGAGTTGATAGTCAGCCTACTGAAGTCTGATGACAAGGAAGTGCTTGCTGCTGTATGTGCTGCTATTGCCAACATTGCCAAAGATGAAGAAAACCTGGCAGTTATAACAGATCACGGTGTGGTGCCCATGCTGGCAAGACTAACCAACACGGTAGGTCAATCTAGTCATTTAGTACACTACTTGTAGGTCAATCTAGTCATTTAGTACACTACTTGTAGGTCTATCTAGTCATTTAGTACACTACTTGTAGGTCTATCCAATTATTTATTACACTACTTGTAGGTCTATCCAATTATTTATTACACTACTTGTAGGTCTATCTAATCATTTAGTACACTACTTGTAGGTCTATCTAGTCATTTAGTACACTACTTGTAGGTCTATCCAATTATTTATTACACTACTTGTAGGTCTATCTAGTCATTTAGTACACTACTTGTAGGTCTATCCAATTATTTATTACACTACTTGTAGGTCTATCCAATTATTTATTACACTACTTGTAAGTCAATCTAATAATTTAGTACACTAATTGTAGATCAATGTAATAATTTATTACACTACTTGTTGGTAAATCTAATAATTTAGTACACTACTTGTAGGTAAATCTAATAATTTAGTACACTACTTGTAAGTCAATGTAATAATTGAGTACACTACTTGTAGGTAAATTCAATTATTTAGTACACTACTTGTTAGTAGGGCTGACAATATTGTTGAAAAAAGCTGCCCGGTTTTCCGTGAAAATTTGGAACGAGTACACGGGTTACCTGTTTGAAACGTCGTATACTTTTCCCCGTCATGACCGCTATTCAATGCAACTAGCCACCATCCATGCACCTCATTTCACGCAGTAGCCAACGGCATGCTTCCAGTAACACTACAATGAATTATAATGCACTAAAACCTTTAATCCGGCTGTAAATGCATTCTTCATACTCATAAACTACTAGAGTAAACTGAACATGCAAACAAAATGTCAACAACAATGACGTAACGTTCAGTGTCATACCTTTAATGTTAATATCCACTAGGCGTCGGTAGGTGATACTAAGGGCGGCGCTACTGAGTCGCCAGTCAGGGATCAGCCATTGTACGGTCATACACATGAATGCAATAGTTTGAATCGACCTTCACATATCTATGGTTAACGAAACAAAATTCGCCCTTGACTATTCAATCTTCAGGTGTATTACTCCACTGCAATATGTCTCCTTTATCTGCATCGTTGTTGTCGCATGTGACTTAATGACATATTGTGGCTACAAGCATTTCGGCAATTCTCGGAATGCTCCTTCTATTGTGTTAATTGGTCGGCCGTCACGTGCGATGAAGGACGCAAAACTTCGGTCAATCTCAATCGATCGTGCTTTGTTCAGCGGTGCTGCTCTTGTGGACACCAACAAATTTCTGATATTGTGTGGATCGGCAGTTTGTTTATCAATATCAACTTTATGAAAAGCGGCCTGATGTTTTATCGCGCTGGTGTTGCCACCATTCGCAGACACAATTTCATTACAAAGGTTGCATTTTGCCGTGTCGCTGTCAACTCGCTTGGCATGATTCCACACGGCCTTTAAAACTGACAACTTTGGGTGTATTATTAAAATCAGTTTTTGGTCTAGGCAAACACGTGTTAATGAACACAAGCAACACAAGCCGTTGCAAAGGGTGTGGGTTATAAGAGTGAAGGGAGGAGAAAGGAGGGGGGGTAGATAAACAACATTGGCGAGTACCAATAGGTCACCCAATGTCGGCGTATTTCAAAGCAAAGTTAGTGTCAAAGCAGGGGTGTTTTTATTAACAAACACAGCCTCTTTCATCTCTATGCAGTCATTCCACGCGGCCGACAAACTTACCCATCTTACACTGTTAGTAGCTATAAATTTAAATTTAAATACTTAAAACCTTGTACGCATAGTTTTTCCAGGTCAACACGTGTTAATGAACACAAGAAACACAAGGGAATGCTAAGGGTGTGGGTTATAGGAGTGAGGGGAGGAGAAGGGGTAGATAAACAACTTTGGCGAGAGAGATTCAATCGGTTACCAAGGTGTGTTTTTAAATCCCTTATATTAACTTAGAAATCTTGTCTCTCTGTCGTCATCTCTGTCGTTCGCGGGCGAGCGGGAAAACAAAAGTAAAAAATGACACACTTCCTGTGATGCTATCGATCTGAAATTTTGCACATAGACTTATGTTACCTAACAATGCATAGTGTCATTATTTCAGATCGATCGAACGTATCGTAATGAAAGTAATGCATTTTTAGTTTGTCTCTACATAGCATATGTAATTCAATTTCACAGTTTGCTATTGTTTTTCTTCCACGTTCCAGTTGAGTTCACGCATTCACGCCACCCATCGATGTCCACGACCCCCCTTCCCCCGGTTTTAAAGCCAGGGGAGTTCAGTCAGTTTCAGTCTGTAAATGTTTGTCACGCGATACGTATCATATTGAACTTAATCAATACTTTTAGTTATGTCTCATATATAAGGGATTTATAGTCAAAAGCTTTGTTTTTATGGGGATGTTTAATTAAATCCCTAATATTAACTTCGAAATCTTGTCTCTCTCTCTCTCTCTGTCATCATCTCTGTACAAAATTAAAAAATGACCCACTTCCCGTGATGCGATCGAGCTGAAATTTTGCACATAGACTCGTGTCACCTAACAATTTATTGTTTCAAAATTGCAGATCGATCGAACGTACCGGAATTAAATTAATGTATTTCTAGTTTATCTCTATATTACTCAATGTAGCGTCTGTTGTTTACAAACACGTGTCCCTTGCTTAAGTTCACGCCAGCCATCGATGACCACACCTACCCCCTCCCCCGGTTTTACATTAAGGGGAGATCAGTCGGTTTCAGTCTGTAAATGTTTGTCGCGTTTGAACTTAATCAATACTTTTAGTTATGTCTCATATATAAGGGATTTATTGTCAAAAACTTTGTTTTTACGGGTTAGGGTTAGATATAAATTCCTTTAATTATCTCCACCGCCGTCTCTGTATAGGGTTCGCGGTCGTTCGGGCGGGGAAAAAAAAGTTTTAAAAAAAGACACACTTCCCGTTATGCGATCGAGCTGAAATTTTGCACATAGACTTGTGTCACCTAACAATGAATCGTATAAAAATTTCAGATATATCGAATGTACTGTAATTAAATTAATGCATTTTTAGTTTATCTCTATATAACTATATGTAGCGGCCTGCTATTTTTAGATTCACGTGTCACTCTAATAATACCAGCCATCCGTGACCATACCTCACCGCCCCCACCCCGTTTCACAGCAAAGGGGAGTTAAGTCAATTTCAGTCTGTAAATGTTTGTCGCGTTTGAACATGATCAATACTTTTAGTTATGTCTCATACATAAGGGATTTATAGCCAAAAAATTAGTTTTTACTGGGGTGGTTTAATTATTAATAAACACAGCCTCTTTAATCTTATAACAGTTATTACAGTCCATCCTTATTTATGGCAGAAGAATTTTGTTGTCCTTACATGATTCTTTCAAAGAACCAACACCTTTTTCTGTTAGCGATTTCTGTTTCACGTTGAGAGAAAAAATGTATAAAAATATATTGAATTTTTACGGGACCGTATTTCATTTTCCGTTGACAGATATTTCTCCTTATATGTACTTCACAGCATGTAATTGAAACAAAAATTTTCATTTGATTAATTGTTTCGCGAGCGCAATGTCAACAAACAAAAAATGGCCGCATGTGGGCCGAAGTTTCGCCTCCGTAAATAGACATTGATGCCACATCATTTTCACGGGTACCCGGGCGGAATTTTGCTACTTGGGTAATGACACGGCACTGTGTTCCCGGGTACCCGTTGACAGGCCTACTTGTAAGTCAATATAACAATTGACTTAGTTTTGGGTCCTTATAAGTGCCATCCTTTATTTATTCGTGTATCCTGATGTGTGTACATCCTTGTTTTAGTAGTGTGTCCTTGTGTGTGTACATCCTTGTTTTAGCAGTGTATCCTGATGTGTGTACATCCTTGTTTTAGTAGTGTATCCTGATGTGTGTACATCCTTGTTTTAGTAGTGTATCCTGATGTGTGTACATCCTTGTTTTAGTAGTGTATCCTGATGTGTGTACATCCTTGTTTTAGTAGTTTGTCCTTGTGTGTGTACATCCTTGATTTGGTAGTGTGTTTTGATGTGTGTACATCCTTTATTTAGTAGTGTGTCCTGATGTGTGTACATCCTTGATTTAGTAGTGTGTCCTGATATTTGTACATCCTTGATTTAGTAGTGTGTTCTTGTGTGTGTAAATCCTTGCTTTAGTAGTGTGTACATCCTTGAATTAGTAATGCGTCCTGATCTGTGTACATCCTTGATTTAGTAGTGTGTACATCCTTGATTTAGTAGTGTGTACTTCCTTGATTTAGTAGTGTTTACATCCTTGATTTAGTAGTTTGTACATCCTTGATTTAGTAGTGTGTACATCCTTGATCTAGTAGTGTGTACATACTCGATTTAATAGTGTGTACGTCCTTGATTTAGTAGTGTGTACCTCTTTGATTTAGTAGTCTGTCCTGATATGTGTACATCCTTGATTTAGTAGTGTGTCCTGAAATGTGTACATCCTTGATTTAGTAGTGTGTCATGGTATGTGTACATCCTTTATTTAGTAGTGCGTCCTGATCTGTGTACATCCTTGATTTAGTAGTGTGTACATCCTTGATTTAGTAGTGTGTACTTCCTTGATTTAGTAGTGTTTACATCCTTGATTTAGTAGTTTGTACATCCTTGATTTAGTAGTGTGTACATCCTTGATCTAGTAGTGTGTACATACTCGATTTAGTAGTGTGTACATCCTTGATTTAGTAGTGTGTACCTCTTTGATTTAGTAGTCTGTCCTGATATGTGTACATCCTTGATTTAGTAGTGTGTCCTGAAATGTGTACATCCTTGATTTAGTAGTGTGTCCTGAAATGTGTACATCCTTGATTTAGTAGTGCGTCCTGATATGTGCACATCCGTAGTCTAATAAGAGAAGACAAAACACACCGAAAACTGAAACTGTTTGAGTCACATCCAGTCTGATTCAATGACTGTTTGAGTCACTTCCAGTCTGATTCAATGACAAGGGTTTCATGGTTGAATGGTTTACCAGGGTTTGCTATGAGGTTCATGTAACCAGTGATATATTGTGTGGCGTCCAGGTAAACTAAAATACGCAAGTTGGTAGTATATATTACCAGGCCTGGAGACTACCTACAACTACAAAGCCTTCACCCCCCCCCCTTTTTTTTTCTCAAAAAAAAAGATTGTTTCATTTTTAAAAAATTGTTTGTGATAAAAATAAACTTTTTTTTTATAATAACGTTCAAGATGTGTCCAATTTCAGTTTAGAATATAACACGCAACAAAAGCGACTTTGTTGCCTCGAATTAACACTATCTGTATTTCTATTATCTTAATCATTGAATTTTTGTGCGTTGCGCCTTCGTAAGTTAATTTCTTCATTGATGTTAATTTGACACCGTAGGGTCTTTTTTGTGGATAAGATAGTCATCAATTGGACAAGTCACAGTAAAGAAGGCGTATTGCCATTTTTTGATTCGTGGTCTCGCGAAAAATATCTAAGTAAACTACCTGGTCATGTCGGATTCAATTCTAGAATTATTGTTTATGTCGATCACAAGAAATATACCCGCACTTTGTAGCGGGAGTGTGCTGACCCTTTTCCCCAGTATTAGTTGCTGGTTATTACATTTTTTTGGCCAAGTTATTTATCAGATTTATCTATTACCAACCATTTTGATAATAGTACCCTTTAAAAAGGCAACTGCTTCGTACCAATCAGCTCAATTTAAGATGCGTACACGAAAATGTGTGCACCGTTATTTGACAATAAAAGATTTTTGAAAGCGCACCGCTCAAAATAAAGTATTGGAAAAAAATACCGCACCAAATGAACTCATTTTGAATGTCCGCATGAAGCTGTTCAATATTGAAATGAGATTTAATATTTCTCTCGTTGTCTCAACATTTTCTGATCTTTTAATTGATGGCTTTTGGGCACAAGGGACAATTACAAAACATATATGTAAACAATCTGCAGGTTAAAATGAACCGTCCTGCCAAATTTGGTCCCCGTCCGTCATTTGGTTTTTCCGTGATTGTGGAACTTACAGTCGAAAAGTGAAACGTACAAACATACAAAGATACAAACACCATACAAAGATACAAACACCAACTGATCTTTATATATTAGATTGTATTATTTGTATTAAAAGTCAGAGCACAAGTTCCCATTACTCTAGTGCCCGGGTTCCCAACCTGTGAGTCGCAACCCCCAAGGGGTTCGCGAAGGTTTTTATGGGGATCGCTGACTTAAACATCCAACAATTTTTTTTTCTCCACTATAATGCGATCTTGCACTGCTAAATTCGTACTCGCACATGTAAATAAATTTAACTCTAATGCCGAATAGAGAAGTTATAAGGTGATTAGTATACTACATAGCTTTAAATATATTCTATTCTATTTAATTTATTTTGAATATTTAGCGCTTCAAAACAATGTTCAAAAAGTGACTGTAACGTGTTCTTCCAGGTATGATTTGTGTTTGGCCGCTAATTTTAGAGATGTTCCGATGCCCACTAAAGATTTCACCATTGTTTTCTTTTAAAGTTTATGAAATAAGAGACGTAAGCGGGTGTGCTCAGTTGCTTGTCTTCGTGAAATATTTCATTCAGATGATATCAAAGAAGAGTTCCTATTTTGTAGAGGATTTGAAACTACTATAAAAAGTGAAGATATTATGGAGAAGATAAATACGTTCTTTTGAGACTAGAGAATTAAAGTTGAAAAAACGTATGTGGTGTTTGTACCGATGGTGCACCATCTATGCTTAGTTTCAAAATCAGGCTTTCAGAAAAAAGTAAAAGAACTTTCTCACCAAGCAAAGGGGAATCAACTGCATGATCCTTAGGTATATGTCCTTGCCATTTAACTATCCAAACTCCTCTGCAAGAGGTAATTAATTCGCTGATAAAAAATGTAAATTACGTCATACCGAAGCTGTTAACACTTGTCTGTTTAAAAGAACTATGCAAAGAAACGGATTTTGATGACAAGGTTCTTCTTTTATACAATGCAGTACGCTGGTTATCGAAAGGAAATGTTGTGAATCTTGTCTTTGAATTGAAAGATGAAATCAGGTTGTTTTCTGGAAGTGCAAGGGAAGCATGACCCTTGGTATATTTGAATGACTTAGATTAGTTGAAATGAGTGGCATATGTAGCATATATATTAGATCAGCGAAATAGGCTTTATCCGAAACTTCAGGGAAAGGAAACGGATGTTATAACTTTTCACGATAATCTCTGGGCATTTTTATCCAAACTGCAAAACTGACTAAGAAAAGTTAGTCTTGGAAACGTTGCCATGTTTGAGAAACTCTGCAGTATGGTCAATGAATCGGAATGTCAAATAAATTAAAATTGGAAGGAGGGGATTACTTGGCATCTCGAATCGTTTGAAAACAAACTGCTGCATTACTTCCCTTAGCTGAAAGAAGAATAAACAACACTGACATGAAATCCATTTTCTGCTTCCCTCGTTGTAGCCAGCATTCCCGATGAATTACAAGAGGAATTCTTGGATTTGCAGTATGATGCCTCGATACGAAACATGTATTTTCAACTCTTCTTTATTTCAAAACAAAACATAGAAATAAATTACCGTATATACTCGTTCTAAAGCCGACTTATTTTAGACAAAATCTAGGTGAAAATGTTGGGGGTTCGGCTTACGGGCGGGTCATAGGTAGGGTTGCCAGATACGTGGACACCAGAAGGAGGACATAGTAAAACAAAAAGGAGGACATAATAAAACAAAAAGGAGGTCGACAACGGAAGACATTTTGAATTTTTCATTTGAGTCGTCCCGGATTAAACTCACAGTCATTACAATTTTATTGTAATTTCTGCCACTGATCATGCGAGGGTCTGTAAAACAAATTGGTCATTTTTTATTTATAAAACTATTTAATATTGCAGTATTCGTCAAACAACTGCACATCATCTACAATAACACACTTGTCTTTCAGATAAATTATACATGACAAAAGGTCACCAAATTTAGAGTCTTTGATTTTATCTAAGATCATCCAATTAAAGCATTTGAAATTCATCAAAAAGTGACAAATCACTTTTCTAAGTAACTAATACATGCCTCATACACCAACTTAACATCTGTCAAGGCTGTTTCAAGACGGCTTATAACGTTCAATACTGATGTTTCTTCTCTTTCTATGACTGCAATATTTTTCAATCTAGATCTAGTTTTTTTTTCGTCCTTGTCTAGGTTTCTAAGATTTTTATTTTTGAAATAGGCATTTTTCTGGGCTTTTTTTGTTTTTTGTTAAAGTAAACATACGATGTAATAGTAATTAATAGTTGTAGCAATGATACATAACAATTATAATATAAAATATAAGAAAAGCCGGACATTTTAAATTATTTTAGCTTTGCCTGCCGGACGGAGGATTGATCTTAAAAAGGAAGACATGTTCTCCTTTTGCCGGACGTCTGGCAACTCTAGTCATAGTTGATTTCTGCATGTTCATTGAATATCGGTGTTGTTAATGTAGATCATCAAGTTTTGTGCCTACATTCTACAAGATTCGACTTCTCTACAAGAAACTATCAAATATTATTAAACATCTGCACTTACCTTATATTTATTCATTTTATTTATTTTTGTGAATGTTTTAATAAACTGTTTTACAAATTTTGTTTTCAGCAACGAATTTTAATGTACGCGCTTTTGCCACTCTTTACCAAAGAAACAGAAGAAAAAAAAATACCGTTAACTCTTGGGGTCGGCTTACGAGCGGGTTACACACTTTCTATACTATTCTCTTCCAAAAAGAGGGGATCTGCTATTGAACGAACGGACTATAGAACGAGTATAAACGGTAAAAGTTGAAAATTACATGAGGTTGGCGTTAACAAAAACTCACCAGATAATTAGGAAGCTTGTTAAGGACATGCAATTTCAACCATCGCATTAAATTAATTATTAAACAAAAATTTAATTTAAAATTATACTTACAAAAACTATTTTTTAAAAATCCTTATTGAAAATGCCAATTTAATTTCATGGGGCTCGCGGGTCACATGGCTTTCATAAAAAGGGGTCGCCACTCAAAAAATATGGGAACCTAAGCTCAAGTGTGTTAAGCCATTCTCTTTCTTCTTTTCAACATATTCTGTCTTAACTCTAAATCTATTCTGTCTTAACTCTAAACCTATTCTGTCTTTCCTCTAAGACTATTCTGTCTTTCCTCTTACCTATTCTGTCTTGCCTCTAAACCTATTCTGTCTTGCCTCTAAACCTATTCTGTCTTTTCTCTAAACCTATTCTGTCTTTTCTCTAAACCTATTCTGTCTTTTCTCTAAACCTATCCTGTCTTTCCCCTAAACCTATTCTGTCTTTCCTCTAATCCTATTCTGTCTTGCCTCTAAACCTATTATGTCTTTCCTCTAAACCTATTCTGTCTTTTCTCTAAACCTATTCTGTCTTTCCTCTTACCTATTCTGTCTAACCTCTAAACCTATTCTGTCTTTCCTCTAAACATATCCCGTCTTTCCTCTAAATCTATTTTGTATTTCCTCTAAACCTATTCTGTCTTTCCTCTTACCTATTCTGTCTAACCTCTAAACCCATTCTGTCTTTCCTCTAAACATATCCCGTCTTTCCTCTAAACCTATTCTGTCTTTTCTCTAAACCTATTCTGTCTTTCCTCTAAACCTATTCTGTCTTTCCTCTTACCTATTCTGTCTAACCTCTAAACCCATTATGTCTTTCCTCTAAACATATCCCGTCTTTCCTCTAAATCTATTTTGTATTTCCTCTAAACCTATCATTTCTTTCCTCTTAACCTATTCTGTCTTTCCTCTTACCTATTCTGTCTAACCTCTAAACCCATTCTGTCTTTCCTCTAAACATATCCCGTCTTTCCTCTAAATCTATTTTGTATTTCCTCTAAACCTATCATTTCTTTCCTCTTAACCTATTCTGTCTTTCCTCTTACCTATTCTGTCTAACCTCTAAACCCATTCTGTCTTTCCTCTAAACCTATCCTGTCTTTCCTATTAACCTATTTTGTCTTTCCGCTAAACCTATTCTGTATTTCCTATTACCTATTCTGACACCTTCTGCTGATGTTTGACTACTGGGAAATCGGACGGTCTTCTACGAAATCATTAGCGGCTACATAGTGTGTTGGAATTCATAAATCATCATCCCATTGACTCAATATTTTTCACATATGTTGACACAAATTTTTGGGGGGTTTTTTTGGGTCTGTTTTTTTAGTCAATATTATGTCTTGTCTGACTCTATTGTATTGTATTAGATATAGTATAATTTGTACTTTGTTGAAAATATTTTGAGAGTTATTTTTGGTAGTTGAACGCGGCACCTTTCAATATACTGAATTCACCCTAAACAAACCCTAACCTAATTTCATGCAGCTAAAGATATGGGTTAGCTTAAAGTCAAAACTTCATACTACAGTTAGAATGTGTGGTTAGGTTAAAGTTAGGTTAAAGTTTAAACTTCCTATTACAGTTGTGAATGTGTGGTTAGGTTAAAGTTTAATCTTCCTATTACAGTTAAGAATGTGTGGTTAGGTTAAAGTTTAAACTTCCTATCACATTTGTGAATGTTTATTTATTTATTCTCAGTGAAAACCCCTTGCCCACTCGATATTTCGTTCCCCAGGCCCTAGACATTTACCCGGTTTGTAATCTGTATTTTCTGTTTACCAAGCCGAATCAGTAACATAAGGTGTGGGTGGGGTGGGGGGAAGGGAGGCACATACCCACTCAACCCCGCTGGGCCAAATTGCAGTATCATCCGTTGAACTTTTTACATAGTTTTTTTAGTGGCTATTAGTTCAGTCACAAGGAAGTAAAAAATTGAATTTACTTCAAACATGTTGAGTGTTCATGGGATTTCCTATATAAAGAACATTTATAAAGGCCATATCGAACTTCAAAAATCATTAGAGCCGACTCCACATTGCCCAATGTCCACAGACATGACTCATGACAATAGCTGTGTCTCCTGCGATGACCTTTGACCGACGAAACTATTGTTTAAATTTGAAAGCTTGAACTCGTGTGTTGTGCTCTTGATATATGCGGCCCAAGGCTTGCAATGTTAATCACGAGATAAAGTAGTCCCGGCTACATGCCTGTGTGTAAGTGACCTACATCAAAGTGACGCGACACGGTGACGTGGATGAAACACGGAAATGGCCAAAGGAAATTTTATAACACAACACAATCTTTAAAAAATAACACACATAAATGTGTGCTGTGCAGTAAATTTGTAATATCACTCAGGATGTGGGTCTGTTTGTATGGAGTTAAAGAAGGGATCCGTCTTTAAGGAATTAAAGATGGGGTCTGCTTGTAAGGAGTTCAAGATGGGGTCTGTTTGTAAGGAGTTAAAGATGGGGTCTGTTTGTAAGGAGTTAAAGATGTGATCTGTTTGTAAGGAGTTAAAGATGGGGTCTGTTTGTAAGGAGTTAATCTGGGGTCTGTTTGTAAGGAGTTAAAGATGGGATCTGTTTGTAAGGAGTTAAAGATGGGGTCTGTTTGTAAGGAGTTAAAGATGGGGTCTGTTTGTAAGGAGTTAAAGATGGAATCTGTTTGTAAAGAGCTAAAGATGAGATAAAATTGTAAGGAGTTAAAGATGGAATCTGTTTGTAAGGAGTTAAAGATGAGATATGTTTGTAAGGAGTTAAAGATGGGATATTTTGTAAGGAGTTAAAGATGAGAACTGTTTGTAAGGATTTAAAGATGGGATCTGTTTTAGGGAATTAAAGATGAGATCTGTTGTAAGAGGAAAGGTCCGTTTTTCTGGTGGTTGCGCGAATATTCTATTTCGTTCATCGCACATCCGCCAGCCTTACCACACGTCCATCAGCTTTACCACACCTTCATCAGCTTTACCACACCTTCATCAGCTTTGCCACACCTTCATCAGCTTTACCCACACCTTCATCAGCTTTATCACACCATCATCAAACAATCATACAGAAGCTCATTCACTCACATCCAGTCACACAAAAATCACTCACTAGTACAGACACGCTAACTAAATCTTTCTCCTCACCATCACCCCGTCTTACCATCCTCCCGTCTACTTCCGTCTCACCATCCTCACGTCTTACCATCCTCCCGTCTACTCCCGTCTCACCATCCTCCCGTCTTACCATCCTCCCGTCTTACTTACCGTCTCAGCATCCTCCCGTCTTACCATCCTCCCGACTTCCTTCCTGTCTTACCATCCTCCCGACTTACTTCCCGTCTTACCATCCACCCGTCTTACTTCCCGTCTTACCATCCTCCCGTCTTACTTCCTGTCTCACCATCCTCCCGTCTTACCATCCTCCCGTCTTACTTCCCGTCTCACCATCCTCCCGTCGATCCATCCTCCCGTCTCACCATCCTCCCGTCTATCCATCCTCCCGTCTTACTTACCGTCTCAGCATCCTCCCGTCTTACCATCCTCCCGACTTCCTTCCTGTCTTACCATCCTCCCGTCTTACCATCCTCCCGTCTTACCATCCTCCTTACTTACTTCCCGTCTTACCATACTCCCGACTTACTTCCCGTCTTACCATCCTCCCGACTTACTTCCCGTCTTACCATCCTCCCTACTTACTTCCTGTCTTACCATCCTCCCGTCTTACCATCCTCCCGTCTTACCATCCTCCCGTCTTACCATACTCCCGATTTACTTCCTGTCTTACCATCCTCCCGTCTTACCATCCTCCCGTCTTACCATACTCCCGTCTTACCATACTCCCGACTTACTTCCCGTCTTACCATCCTCCCGTCTTACCATCCTCCCGTCTTACCATCCTCCCGTCTTACCATCCTCCCGTCTTACCATCCTCCCGTCTTACCATCCTCCCGTCTTACCATCCCCCCGTCTTACCATCCTCCCGTCTTACCATACTCCCGACTTACTTCCTGTCTTACCATCCTCCCCGTCTTACTTCCCGTCTTACCATCCTCCCGACTTACTTCCTGTCTTACCATCCTCCCGTCTTACTTCCCGTCTTACCATCCTCCCGACTTACTTCCTGTCTTACCATCCTCCCGTCTTACCATCCTCCCGTCTTACCATCCTCCCGTCTTACCATACTCCCGACTTACTTCCTGTCTTACCATCCTCCCAACTTACTTCCTGTCTTACCATACTCCCTACTTACTTCCCGTCTCACCATCCTCCCGTCTTACCATACTCCCGACTTACTTCCCGTCTTATAATCCCCCCGACTTACTTCCTGTCTTACCATCCTCCCGACTTACTTCCTGTCTTACCATCCTCCCGACTTACCTCCTGTCTTACCATCCTCCCGACTTACCATCCTCCCGGCTTACTTCCCGTCTTATCATCCCCCCAACTTACTTCCGGTCTTACCTTCCTCCCGACTTACTTCCTGTCTTACCATCCTCCCGACTTACTTCCTGTCTTACCATTCTCCCGACTTACTTCCTGTCTTACCATCCTCCCGACTTACTTCCTGTCTTACCATCCTCCCGACTTACTTCCTGTCTTACCATCCTCCCGACTTACTTCCCGTCTTACGATCCTCCCGACTTACTTCCTGTCTTACCATCCTCCCGACTTACTTCCTGTCTTACCATCCTCCCGACTTACTTCCTGTCTTAACATCCTCCCGACTTACTTCCCGTCTTACCATCAACTCGTTTCACAATCTTCTCGTCTCACCATTTTCTCGTTCACCATCTTCTCGTCTCACCATCTTCTCGTCTCACCATCTTCTCTTCTCACCATCTTCCCTTCTCACCATCAACTCGTCTCACCATCTTCTAGTCTCACCATCTTCCCGTCTCACCATCAACTCGTCTCGCCATCTTCTCGTCTCACCATCTTCTCGTCTCACCATCTTCCCGTCTCACCATCAACTCGTCTCGCCATCTTCTCGTCTCACCATCTTCCCGTCTCAAATCTTATCGTCTCACATCTTGCCGTCTCACCATCTTGCCGTCTCACCATCTTCTCGTCTCACCATCTTCTCGTCTTACATCTTGCCATCTCACCATCTTCCCCTCTCACCATCAATTCGTCTAACCATCTTCTCGTCTCACCATCTTCCTGTCTCACCAACAACTCGTTTCACCATCTTCTCGTCTCACCATCTTCCTGTCTCACCATCACCCCGTTTCACCATCAACTTGTCTCACCATCTTCTCGTCTCACCATCTTCCCGTCTCACCATCTTCTCGTCTCACCATCAACCCGTCTCACCATCTTCTCGTCTCACCATCTTGCCGTCTCATCATCTTGCCGTCTCACCATCTTCCCGTCTCACCATCTTCTCTTCTCACCATCTTCTCGTCTAACCTTCTTCCCGTCTTACTCCGAAACTCGTTTACCTTAAATTCATCTCACACACATAATTATCAATTCATTCAATGTAATACATTCATAACCTAACTAACAATGTATAATCACTTTGCCTCACATCCTCCTCTCTCCCCTCCCCATCTCTCTCTCGTTCTCTCTGTGTATCTTTTGTAAATCAGTCTTTGTCCTCTCAATGCCTTCCTTTCTTACTTTATTTTTATTTCATATTCCTCAAAGTTCCACTATGTTCATCTATGTTCCACCATGTTCCTCTATTTTCCCCGATGTTCCTGTACACAGTTTCAACCCCACTGTCAGCTGAATCATCAACCACGCCCCCCCCCCTCTAGCCAACTTACCAATCTACAGGTCTGCATTTCACAATGTCTGTAATTGTAAAATTGTCGCATGTGTTCCATAATTATCGAGTTGTTTAAAACACATCTCTTTAATTTAGGGACAACAATTGCTACTCGTGATAATCTTATCGAATGTATTCAGGCCCTCTCAAATTGGCCACGATTATTCCCGTCTACATTTGTAATAGGTCTATCTACACATTTGTAATTGGTCTATCTACACATTTGTAATGGGTCTATCTACACATTTGTAATAGGTCTATCTACACATTTGTAATAGGTCTATCTACACATTTGTAATAGATCTATCTACACATTTGTAATGAGTCTATCTACATATTTGTAATAGGTCTATCTACACATTTGTAATGGGTCTATCTAACATATTTAATGGGTCTATGTACATATTTGTAAGGGCCTATCTACACATTTGTTATGGGTCTATGTACATATTTGTAAGGGTCTATCTACACATATTTAATGGGTCTATCTACACATATTTAATGGGTCTTTCTACATATTTGTAATGGGTCTATCTACACATATTTAATGGGTCTATCTACACATATTTAATGGGTCTTTCTACATATTTGTTATGGGTCTATCTACACATTTGTAATGGGTCTATCTACACATATTTAATGGGTCTATGTACATATTTGTAAGGGTATATCTACACATATTTAATGGGTCTATGTACATATTTGTAAAGGTATATCTACACATATTTAATGGGTCTATCTACATATTTGTAATGGGTCTATATCAGAGCCGACTTTACACCATTTTGGGCCCCCGGGCAAAGAAAGAGTATGGCCTCTGCACCGCAGGAATAAAAAATAAATATGCATAATATCTATAAATAAACATATCCCCATGGGACCCCTATGCTCATGGGCCCCTGGGCAAATGCCCAACGGGCCTCTGCGCTAAGAGGTCCCTGGTCTATATACACATTTGTAATGGGTCTATCTGCACATATTTAATGGGTCTATCTACACATATTTAATTGTCTATTTACACATATTTGTAATGGGTCTATCTACATATTTGATGAGTCTATTTACACATTTGTATTCGGTCTATATACACATTTGTTTTGGGTCTATCTACATATTTGTAATGGGTCTATCTACACATATTTATGGGTCTATGTACACATTTGTAATGGGTCTATCTACGCATATTTAATGAGTCTATCTACATATTTGATGGGTCTATTTACACATATTTAATTGGTCTATTTACACATATTTAATTGGTCCATCAAGACATATTTGACGGGTCTATTTACACATATTTGTAATGAGTCTATCTACACATATTTGATGGGTCTATTTACACATTTGTTTGGGGTCTATCTAAACATTTGTTTGGATCTATCTACATATTTGTTGGGTTATATCTACAGCAGCGGAGTTAAACAAGGTTGTGAACTCGCACCAACACTGTTCGCAATATTATTTTCTGTATTGCTTCGATACGCATTCAAGGATAGCAGTGATGGAATCTGGTTACACACCAGAGCTGATGGAGGACTTTTCAACACTGACCGCCTCCGAGCCAAAACCAAAAAGACAGATGTCCTAATTCGCGAGCTACTCTTTGCGGACGATACTGCACTGATAGCACACACAGAAACTGGTTTGCAACAACTTGTGTCAAGCTTCTCCAACGCCTGTAAATAATTTGATCTGCAGATCAGCTTGAAAGAGACAAACATCATGGCCCAAAACACAAGTTCTCCTCCTACCATCAATATCGGCAATGAAAACTTGGAGGTTGTGGACAGCTTCACCTACTTGGGGTCCAAGATTTCCTATTCACTGTCCATTGAGAACGAAATAAACAGTAGAATTTGCAAAGCAGCTGCCACAATGGATAAACGAAATAAACGGGTTTGGCAAAACATCAAGCTAACGGACAAAACCAAACTGTGTGTCTATCGAGCCTGCGTCATTAGTACAGTACGGGAGCTATACATGGACCACTTATTCATCCCATGAGCGCAAGCTTAATGGATTCCACTTGAGGTGCCTGCGTCGCATCCTTAGCATTAAATGGCAGGACAAATTCCCAAATATTGAGGTCCTGATACGTGCCAATATCCAAAGCATGTTCTCAATCCTTAGTGAAAGACGCCTAAGATGGCTAGGACATGTAAAAAGAATGCACCCGGATTGTATCCTCACGGACCTCCTATATTGAGAACTGGCATCGGGAAAGTGGAATACAGTTTTCACGTCTCCGATTTAAAGATGTCTGCCAGAGAGACATGAAAGCAGCCAGAATAAACACAAGTGGCTGGGAATGCAAAGCAGAAGATATATCTACGTGGCGCACAGTTGTCAAAGAGGGCGTCATAGTGGCCGAGGAACGAAGGATGGAGGAGGCTACAGACCGAAGAGGGAGAGGAAATGACAAAACATTGCAAAGCACATAACTCGTGTGCAAAGGCTGTAGAAAAGACTCAAGGATAGGACTGCACAGCCACACGAGGAAATGCAACCCAACCCAACGGTGATGAACCATCGTCTCTCGAGACGGAATGATGCCGATGATATCTACATATTTGTAAGGGTCTATCTACACATATTTAATGGGTCTATGTACATATTTTTAAGGGTCTATCTACACATATTTAATGGGTCTATGTACATATTTGTAAGGGTCTATCTACACATATTTAATGGGTCTATGTACATATTTGTAAGGGTCTAACTACACATATTTAATGGGTCTATTTACACATTTTTTTGTAATGGGTTTATTTATCATTTGCATTCCACCGTTATATTTCAACGAGTACTTTGTTGTATTTATTTCTGCAGCTCCGATTGGAGACTTATGATTAGACAGTAAGACAATTTTACATGCATATTCTTGAAAGCTCTCTTAAAGCTTTCACTAATACCTGGGCAACCTGCACCGTGTGCTGAGCAGTGTCATACAACATTGTCTGAGCGTAGGACTCACTCTGCACCCATGCCCTCATAGGACATGGGCTCAAAGTCAACAGGTGTACAACTGTTTTAGGGTCTGGACTACGACGTCGGCATTTCTGGTCCTTTATTTGGTCTAGCCCAGGGGTGGGCAAACTTTTTCTTCGGAGGGCCGCATTGAAATCGTTATTGCTATAGGAGGGCCGCAGGTGGATTGTGTCTGCTTCAATTAAAATTTACAAGGTATAAAAAAATCTCTCTATATATTTCATCAAAGGGAGTATGTGCAAACAAGCATGGCGAACGAACCTCGCGGGGTCGTCCAATGACTTTATAGTTGGCAAGCAGAGGTGGTCTCGAGACCAAAAATGTTTATTTCATTCACTTGCGTTGTTCCTTCACAGGATTACGTGTGATTTGTAGTGTAGTGGTTATCACGTCCACCTTACACGCATAAGGTCCTGTTTTCAAGCCCCAGCGATAACATAATTTTTTAATTTAAAAAAAATTACGTTTGTGCCCGTTTTCCCCCTTTTTTGCGAACATGACTGACTCTCACTAGGGTCACCCAATCACAACAATGCGTCGGTGGTCCCCCCCCAACCGACGTTCACTTGCGTTGTTTTGATTTCTTCGTTCTGTAGTTTGTGTCCGTTCTTTCCCTCCTATCTTTGCACTATCCATGAGCAAGTCTGCGGCGTATGCTTCGCCGCGGGGCGTATCTGGTGTGAAGTAATGATTATAACCAAGTATCTGTCATTTTATTTCACATTCACACTCTGTTACACATGCGTATTACATCTTTAAATACGAACTGAAATAGTTTCTAATTTGATAATAATATTTTACTATTCATAAATAGTACGACAAAAGTTTATTGTTACCTGTCATAATGACTATGAAGAAGTAGGAACATAATTTACATACAAGCTGACCATAGAGTACAATTATAATGGATGATAAGTATGTAACTGTTCATACTTTTGGATAATTTTCTCGAACTGTGGAACCAGTTTACTGGTTTTAATTCGCATGACTGCATTCAAATTGCAGTGAGTCACAATCGATCTGTTCTTAGACTTGTTTATTTTCATACAAGAAAAAGTTTGCTCATTATATGTGTGTGGACTCAAATGGTGACAAAAGTTCGGTAGCAAAGCTTTATAAGTGTGGAAATGTCGCTGCTGGCAAACATCCATAAAACTCCAGCGGAAAAACTGACTTGAACTTATCTTTCAGGTCATAATCTGCTTTTAGGTCAACAGCTCGTACTGTATATCCTCTAGGGCTGAATCGGCTTCTGCACTACATGGCGAACTGAGGATGTTGAAGAGGGTTTCCAGGTTCTTGAAGTCTTAGAACCTCCTTTCAAATTCCACAGCCAAGTCATCCAACTGGGCCTTGTACTTGTCAGTCGTTTCATCGGAAATAGTTTTCTGTTTCAGCAATGGGAAATGGCAAAACCTGTTTTCCCCTGCTTGCTTGGAGAACAGAGAGAGCTTTGCCTGAAATGAGTTAACATTCACATACATTTCATGAGCAAACAAGCTATCGCCCTGAAGTTCGACATTCAGTTCATCCAACTTTCCCATAATGTCAATGGGAAACGTAAAGTCTAACTTCCAATCTTCATTAAAAATGGTAGTAACAAAGTCACGTACAAAACCCTTCATCTCCAGGAACATAAATATTTCTTTTTTGAGATCCCTCACTCGCCTCAATATCTTGTCCAGGCTCAGCCAGCGGACACTGCTGTGGTAGATAATATAATATTCAGATTCCAAATCTTCAAACTGTGCCTTGAACTGCCTGTGTTTAAGTGCCCTGGGTCTGATGATTGTCACGTGTGAATCACGAGTTGGATGACGGAGAGGTCACGTGAGTGAAAACGCGGGAGGAGAAGAGTTGGAAAATTATGTGTGTTATGGCGGACGTGTGTTTGAGGACTCTACGTTGTATAACCTCAAATTATATATTTTCTGTACATAGTGTGGATATTAAAATACAAAATACACAAACAAATTGTGCAATGAAAACAATAAATTTGAGCTTTATTTTTAGACTGACACGACAGTAAACGTTTCGGCTAATGCCTTCATCAGTACAACATAAAATACATTCTTACAATACTTACATAAGTAATAATAACATTCTTAAAACATATTGTACTTTAAAATATTTATGTTAAATAAAAAGAAAGGAAAAACAAAAACAAACATGGACACAGGATATAGGAAAAAAAGGGGGAAGTTTTCAAAGTTACAGTAAAAACCACAACGCGAACAAGATCCTGCAGTTAAGTAAAATTATGAATTTGGTTAATTCCATATGGAGCCAACGAACTCATTTCAGGCAAAGCTCTCCCTGTTCTCCAAGCAAGCAGGGGAAAACAGGTTTTGCCATTTTCATAAAATTATGAATTTGGTTAATTCCATATGGAGCCAACGTACCATTGGTACCATAAGCAATTCTTCGGTAAGCTCAAAACGAGTGTTTATTCCACGTATAAATACCAACAATTGTGCTCTGTCCCGTACATCGTTACTTTCGTCCAACGCAAGAGAGTACCACCAAAAGGATTTGCTTGCATCTCGAATTTAGTGCATCAAATTGTCACTAATTTTTAAACACGCCTGAAAACAGTTTTCCTTGAAAATGAAATTTTGTTTTTCTCTTCTGGACCCATAATTCTTGCTGCATCTGACAAGCATTCCTTGATTATATCGCTGTCAGAAATAGACTTGCTCCGTTTTACAATCTTATGGGACAGCACCAAACTGCTTTCGGTTGCAGCATTTTGTATTATAGTTTGATTGATGAAAACAGGTTGCTGCTTCTTTAAATTTTTATCCAACTCCACGCAATTACTTTTTCTCTCTTCGTTCGTTACATTATGCCCGATATCTAAATTTTTGTTTGGTGGTGTCTTTTTAAGTTGTACTCCTTAAAGACGCTCAAACACTAACGGCACAGCTAGCAGACTGATTTGCCCCCATCGCAAGTGAAGGAATATTTAGCGGTTCATTCGTTAAGGAGCGCGATGGTCTAAGTGGTAGCGCACTGGACTATCGATCCGAGGCAGAACCCTAGTCGTGGGTTCGAGTACCCGGGTACTGGCAAGGCCCCTGGGGCATTGTGCTGGCCACACATTCCCCTGCTCGTTAGTGGTGGCTAAAATTTGTGAACTCTACATCACTTGCCCCATAGTCCGTCATGGACTGGAAAGGGGGTCATTCGTCAACACGACATTCATCTTCAAACTTATTATTTTTTTGGCTGCACTTATGGTTAAATGAACGTCTTTTCGCTTTTAAATTACTTTTTTTTTACAAAACCGACAATTTAAAAAAATCGTAAACAAAAGCCAGTTGAGCTGAAAAACAGTTTCGAATGAGAATGTTAACAATCTTATCTTATCTTATCTATACAGACGAATAAGAATGTTAACAATTAATGACCAATCATCACTAATCGATTCTGGAGCAATAAAATCGATTTAATATCCCTAGATTGGAATCAAATTTTAAATATATAGCGAAAATGCTCTTTAAAAAAAATTTAGCAACGACATAAGATCGCATATATACGTGCCCACAGGCCGCATAATATACTCCCACGGTTTTTTTATGCAGTGTACAACACAATAAAAATTGAATGTTCTATTGTATTTCCTCAAAAATTTCAACATGAAAAGCACGATATTAAAATATATATATATAGGGGCCGCACATAAATAACGTCACGCGATTTTGGCCGATTTTACCCCCCCCCCTCCCCTCCACACATTCGTCACAAAAACTTAGACTCCCCCTCCAATATGACGCCACTCGTATGTCGTTTTCAATAGATTGTAGAAAATTTCGGTCTATTGCTGTTTGCTGGAGAATCTTTTTCTTCAATTTTTTCTAAATGCTTACTAAAATGCTCAAGGAAAAATATTTTTTTGAACTAAGATTTAGGGTGATTATAATATTGTATTCTATTATTACGCTACTTTTCTAATTATTTTATCCCGAAAAATAACGTTAATATAAAGTTTTCTTGATACCACTATTATAAAGAACAAGTATTACGTAATAGTATAAAAAATGTAAGTAGTAAAAATGATTAGTCAAAGCGCGGGGCCCCGGAAAGGGCGGGGCCCAAGTCGGTTGCCTCGTTCCTTGCCCTAAGGCCAGGCCTCTGTATGCGGACTAAAGTTTGCGTGATTATACAAGGCTCAACCAGATTAAAATCTTGGTCTCACAATAACCAACAATCGACAGGCGACTAATTGACAGAAATAATATTTCAGTTTAAATGAATGTATTTATTGAATTGAAATATGCTTGAAAAAAGGCAAACAACAGCAAATGAATAATTTACATAAATTTATAGAATAAACTAAGAGGCTCAATGTACGTCCCCATGAGGATATGAACAATATGCTTCTAACTGTGAGGGGGGGGGCTACATACAAAATTTGAAAGATGTGTTTATACTGTAGTGATGGATCCTATTTCATGATATTGAAAATCTTAAATTTGTTTGATTCGATTCTTTATGGTCAACATTTTAAGTTGTTGTACATGGGTTGGTATTAGTGTATTTTATAGACATTCATGTACATGGGTTGGTATTAGTGTATTTTATAGACATTCATGTACATGGGTTGGTATTAGTGTATTTTATAGACATTCATGTACATGGGTTGGTATTAGTGTATTTTATAGACATTCATGTACATGGGTTGGTATTAGTGTATTTTATAGACATTCATGTACATGGGTTGGTATTAGTGTATTTTATAGACATTCATGTACATGGGTTGGTATTAGTGTATTTTATAGACATTCATGTACATGGGTTGGTATTAGTGTATTTTATAGACATTCATGTACATGGGTTGGGTATTAGTGTATTTTATAGACATTCATGTACATGGGTTGGGTATTAGTGTATTTTATAGACATTCATGTACATGGGTTGGGTATTAGTGTATTTTATAGACATTCATGTACATGGGTTGGGTATTAGTGTATTTTATAGACATTCATGTACATGGGTTGGGTATTAGTGTATTTTATAGACATTCATGTACATGGGTTGGGTATTAGTGTATTTTATAGACATTCATGTACATGGGTTGGTATTAGTGTATTTTATAGACATTCATGTACATGGGTTGGGTATTAGTGTATTTTATAGACATTCATGTACATGGGTTGGTATTAGTGTATTTTATAGACATTCATGTACATGGGTTGGTATTAGTGTATTTTATAGACATTCATGTACATGGGTTGGTATTAGTGTATTTTATAGACATTCATGTACATGGGTTGGTATTAGTGTATTTTATAGACATTCATGTACATGGGTTGGGTATTAGTGTATTTTATAGACATTCATGTACATGGGTTGGTATTAGTGTATTTTATAGACATTCATGTACATGGGTTGGGTATTAGTGTATTTTATAGACATTCATGTACATGGGTTGGGTATTAGTGTATTTTATAGACATTCATGTACATGGGTTGGGTATTAGTGTATTTTATAGACATTCATGTACATGGGTTGGGTATTAGTGTATTTTATAGACATTCATGTACATGGGTTGGGTATTAGTGTATTTTATAGACATTCATGTACATGGGTTGGTATTAGTGTATTTTATAGACATTCATGTACATGGGTTGGGTATTAGTGTATTTTATAGACATTCATGTACATGGGTTGGGTATTAGTGTATTTTATAGACATTCATGTACATGGGTTGGGTATTAGTGTATTTTATAGACATTCATGTACATGGGTTGGGTATTAGTGTATTTTATAGACATTCATGTACATGGGTTGGTATTAGTGTATTTTATAGACATTCATGTACATGGGTTGGTATTAGTGTATTTTATAGACATTCATGTACATGGGTTGGGTATTAGTGTATTTTATAGACATTCATGTACATGGGTTGGGTATTAGTGTATTTTATAGACATTCATGTACATGGGTTGGTATTAGTGTATTTTATAGACATTCATGTACATGGGTTGGGTATTAGTGTATTTTATAGACATTCATGTACATGGGTTGGTATTAGTGTATTTTATAGACATTCATGTACATGGGTTGGTATTAGTGTATTTTATAGACATTCATGTACATGGGTTGGTATTAGTGTATTTTATAGACATTCATTATTTAAAAAAAACGTTTAGTGTAGGTTGCTGTAGGTTGACAGGTTTGATCGCTGCCTTTGTTTGCACCTGGTACCCGGACCAATAGGTGCTGTAGGTTGACAGGTTTGATCGCTGCCTTTGTTTGCACCTGGTACCCGGACCAATAGGTGCTGTAGGTTGACAGGTTTGATCGCTGCCTTTGTTTGCACCTGGTACCCGGACCAATAGGTGCTGTAGGTTGACAGGTTTGATCGCTGCCTTTGTTTGCACCTGGTACCCGGACCAATAGGTGCTGTAGGTTGACAGGTTTGATCGCTGCCTTTGTTTGCACCTGGTACCCGGACCAATAGGTGCTGTAGGTTGACAGGTTTGATCGCTGCCTTTGTTTGCACCTGGTACCCGGACCAATAGGTGCTGTAGGTTGACAGGTTTGATCGCTGCCTTTGTTTGCACCTGGTACCCGGACCAATAGGTGCTGTAGGTTGACAGGTTTGATCGCTGCCTTTGTTTGCACCTGGTACCCGGACCAATAGGTGCTGTAGGTTGACAGGTTTGATCGCTGCCTTTGTTTGCACCTGGTACCCGGACCAATAGGTGCTGTAGGTTGACAGGTTTGATCGCTGCCTTTGTTTGCACCTGGTACCCGGACCAATCAATACAAAACATATGTATGATGATTATTGATGTCATACAGTTCTCATTGGGTGCGTCAGTGCATGACTATTGATAAGAGGCCGTCCAAAAATGACGACACGCGATTTTAGCCGAATTTACCCCCTCCCCCTCGTCACACTTCGTCACAAAAACTTAGCCCCTCCCTCCAATATGAAGTGTCAAAGATTTGGACCCCCCCCCCACACCCTAAAGCCATATTTTTAAATTGAAAATTAGCATGTTTCAAAACAGTTTTTTGTCATTTAAGTATGTATTTAGTGTAAGTCTGCACTCTAATATTATAACATGTGTGAAGCCATTGAAAACGTCATTCAATAAATTGCAAGCAATCAAATATTAAAGTGGAACTTTTATTTAAAGTTGCGCATTTTGATGTGACATCACATTTCTCAAACACTCCCTCCCCCTCGTCACACATCGTCACAAATATGTGACCCCCTCCCCCCTAGGCGCGTGATGTCATTTATGGACGGCCCCTAAGCCAAATAAAGTAAACATCTTAGAGATTTTCACGTACAGCCAACTGGTCCAAAGGAATTATTTCAAATCTTGCTGACCATCAATCTTTAATTCGACTCATCCCATCTGTCACAAATAGACCCGAAAATTGTCCTCGATCTGATTCACAACTTATTCTGTTTCTTAAAGAAAGTGAAGTCGCATATTTTTGATTAAACATAAAATAATTATAGAAATTAGATCCAGAAGGACAAATTACGTTCTGCAAATTAGTGCTAGCACTTTTCTTTTTAACGTGAATTTTGAAGCATTGGGGCCGCCCATACAGTACGTCACGCTATTTTTGACCACTTTTACCCCCCCCCGGTCACAAAAAGTCAAAATTTCCGACCTTTCCCCCATAAAGTATGTCACCTTTTAGAACATTTTTTTATTAACAAATAATTCAAATTGTATCTAAAATACACGTGACTTCACACATGACCTGACTCCCCCTTCCCCCTGTCAAAGTTTCTTACACCACCTCCTCCCCCCCTCCGGAGCGTGACGTATGACGTACTTTATGGACGGCACCATTGTGTCCCTAAATAGTTGTTGTAAGAGATGTCATGTTTTCACTCTCACTTGATACCGTTTGTCATGTTTTCCCTCACTTGATACCGTTTGTCATGTTTTCACCCTCACTTGATACCGTTTGTCATGTTTTCACCCTCACTTGATACCGTTTGTCATGTTTTCCCTCACTTGATACCGTTTGTCATGTTTTCACTCTCACTTGATACCGTTTGTCATGTTTTCACTCTCACTTGATACCGTTTGTCATGTTTTCCCTCACTTGATACCGTTTGTCATGTTTTCACCCTCACTTGATACCGTTTGTCATGTTTTCACCCTCACTTGATACCGTTTGTCATGTTTTCCCTAACTTGATACCGTTTGTCATGTTTTCCCTCACTTGATACCGTTTGTCATGTTTTCACTCTCACTTGATACCGTTTGTCATGTTTTCACTCTCACTTGATACCGTTTGTCATGTTTTCACTCTCACTTGATACCGTTTGTCATGTTTTCACTCTCACTTGATACCGTTTGTCATGTTTTCCCTCACTTGATACCGTTTGTCATGTTTTCACCCTCACTTGATACCGTTTGTCATGTTTTCCCTAACTTGATACCGTTTGTCATGTTTTCACTCTCACTTGATACCGTTTGTCATGTTTTCACTCTCACTTGATACCGTTTGTCATGTTTTCACTCTCACTTGATACCGTTTGTCATGTTTTCCCTCACTGGATACCGTTTGTCATGTTTTCACTCTCACTTGATACCGTTTGTCATGTTTTCCCTCACTTGATACCGTTTGTCATGTTTTCCCTCACTTGATACCGTTTGTCATGTTTTCCCTCACTTGATACCGTTTGTCATGTTTTCCCTCACTTGATACCGTTTGTCATGTTTTCACTCTCAATTGATACCGTTGGTCATGTTTTCCCTCACTTGATACCGTTTGTCATGTTTTCCCTCACTTGATACCGTTTGTCATGTTTTCACTCACTTGATACCGTTTGTCATGTTTTCACTCACTCGATACCGTTTGTCATGTTTTCCCTCACTTGATACCGTTTTTCATGTTTTCCCTCACTTGATACCGTTTGTCATGTTTTCCCTCACTTGATACCGTTTGTCATGTTTTCACTCACTCGATACCGTTTGTCATGTTTTCACTCACTTGATACCGTTTGTCATGTTTTCCCTCACTTGATACCGTTTGTCATGTTTTCACTCTCAATTGATACCGTTTGTCATGTTTTCCCTCACTTGATACCGTTTGTCATGTTTTCCCTCACTTGATACCGTTTGTCATGTTTTCCCTCACTTGATACCGTTTGTCATGTTTTCACTCTCAATTGATACCGTTTGTCATGTTTTCCCTCACTTGATACCGTTTGTCATGTTTTCCCTCACTTGATACCGTTTGTCATGTTTTCCCCCACGATACCGTTTGTCATGTTTTCCCTCACTTGATACCGTTTGTCATGTTTTCCCTCACTTGATACCGTTTGTCATGTTTTCCCTCACTTGATACCGTTTGTCATGTTTTCACTCACTTGATACCGTTTGTCATGTTTTCCCTCACTTGATACCGTTTGTCATGTTTTCCCTCACTTGATACCGTTTGTCATGTTTTCACTCACTTGATACCGTTTGTCATGTTTTCCCTCACTTGATACCGTTTGTCATGTTTTCACTCTCACTTGATACCGTTTGTCATGTTTTCACTCTCACTTGATACCGTTTGTCATGTTTTCCCTCACTTGATACCGTTTGTCATGTTTTCACTCTCACTTGATACCGTTTGTCATGTTTTCCCTCACTTGATACCGTTTGTCATGTTTCACTCTCACTTGATACCGTTTGTCATGTTTTCCCTCACTGGATACCGTTTGTCATGTTTTCCCTCAATTGATACCGTTTGTCATGTTTTCCCTCACTTGATACCGTTTTTCATGTTTTCCCTCACTTGATACCGTTTGTCATGTTTTCCCTCACTTGATACCGTTTGTCATGTTTTCCCTCACTTGATACCGCTAAGCCTTTCTATCGTTGGAGAGTTTGTTGTCACCTGATAATTTTCAGGCTTCCTAATACCAGATAAAAATTATGTTAACTTTATATTTTCACATGCCATGTAGTTAACATCAAATAAAAACAAATATTGCTTTTGAAATTTTTGGGAATTTTTACAATTAAGTCTTGTAAAGTCGCAATGTGTATTTATTTTTAGGTATAGAAAATTGGTTCAAGAATTAATAATATATTTATTTTTTAAAAAAAATTAATAGATTTAAAACTTTAATTTGATTCCAGATGCTAAACTCAGGACTTTGTCAATCAATTAAAAATTGAAGTGTCTATTGTTACTCAGCTATTGGTACCAATAGCTTGTAGAGAGCTATTGGTATTTGCGTATCAATAGCAACATTGAAGCTATTGGTACTTTGCCAATCAAATGAAATCAACACCGGAACTTTCAAAACCTGGCATACATGCAACATGAAATTAAACAACCCCGTAAAATCAAAGTTTTTGACTATAAATCCCTTATATATGAGACATAACAAAATATGTGACATTCTCATGGGAGGGCTGAGTCACTTAGACTCTTATAGCCCGGCCTACAATACCAACAGCGAGCCTTAACATAAGGGGCCGTCCATAAATGACGTCACGCGATTTTGGCCGATTTTTTACCCCCTCCCTCCACCTCGTCACAAAAAGTTAGACCCCCCCCCCTCTAAAAATACGTCACAAAGCTTTGACCCCCCCCCCTTTTTTTCCAAAAAAAACAAAAAAAAACAACCTTATTTTCTATTTGAAAATAAGTATGTTTCAAATCACTTTTATTGTCATTTAAGTATTTATTATTTATTTAGTGAAGATCTACATTGTAATATAGTAACCCGCGTGAAGCATTTTTTTCAAAACGTTTAACCGGCCTTCAAAAAACGAACTGTGTTAACATCCTTAGCTTATATTTTATTTTAATGAATACAAAATAAACATTGACTATTATCATCACGGTTAACGTCTTTGTTTAGAAAAAAAATATTTTAAAATAATATTTTTAAAATTTATTTTTTAAAAAATCCCTCAATTGACTGACGGGCATCCCGTAAGAAAGAGGTCGGCGAACAGGGGTAAATAAACTCATCTGGGGTCAAAAAGAAATTCTTGGGGGTAATGCAGACTCATTTGGGACACATAACATCCACTACAATCCAGTACATATATTAAAATACGTCATGTGTACGTGAACGCTTGGAACATATGCCCATTATTGAACCGGTTCCTTCCAGAAATTTTTTTTAAAATTTGACAACTATGTAGATTTATTACCTACGCCGACCTACGTACTATAGGAAGACACCTAAATACACCCTACTTTCATTTATATTGACACGAGTGACAATAATCTTAATCCACGTGACTTGACTTTACCAAGTATCCTTTCTGTGATATTTAAAATTAATGCCTTCAAAACTGAGCTAAGAAGAAAAGTTGTTTTGTGCTCATCTCGAATTGCAATGTCAAGAATTTGATGCATTAAATAAAGTTAATGAATACTTGACAACTTTAAAATGGGCTCATTTATCATTATATCTAGAATGGCCAGGGGTGTTTGACCAAAAACCAACCGAACAATTATATCAAACTTAAAACGTTTATAATTCTATCAAATAGATTCCGACCCCCCCCCCATTTTTTTTTAAAAAAGGATATTCCGCGACGTTTTGACTTAAAATAGCTACACATCCTATTCTGATCATTTTTAGACACTTGTCATGCTTGTAAAACTCACCGATATCATTTTTTTTTGGGGGGGGGCTAACAACGATCCCCCATATCCCCGAGGCATGTGAGCAGGACCTAGAGTCTGGGGGTGGGGGGGGGGTGGGGTAACGCACACAGAAACTTGTATTATTTGGGATAACGGGCAAAAAAGTTCGCCGACGGAGCTGCGGTTACATCACAAATGCTTTGATGTCAACATCAAACGACACAGTGTAACAATTTCATTCGTTATCTTGTGAGTTCTCAAACTTAAGGATTATAATTAGATTTCATTTTCGTCTCTTGATAGTTTATGCCAACCAGCATCTGATGGCCTACCCAACCGGCACATTGAGAAACCCTGATTTACAAATTTTTTTTTAAAAATTCATTAAATAAATTGAAAGCCACCAAATATTTAAGTGGAAGGTTTTTTTTAAAGTTACCCTTTTGATGTGACGTCACATTTCTTCAACCCCCCCTCCCTCCCTCTCGTCACGCATCGTAACAAAAGTGTGACACCCCCCCCCCTTTTAGGAGCGTGACGTCATTTATGGACGGCCCCTAAGGGCATCGCCATGGAGATATTCCTCCACAGTGCGTGGGCTGTCTGATCCGTCCGTGTCCCCAATCGCCACAGAGCATTCGGTCAGCAGATGTGCCACTGTCTCCTCGGCCATACCACATAAACGGCAGCCGGGTTCCCTGTTTTTGTCCAGCGTGTGCAAGTAGCTGTTTGTTGGGCAGTGTCCAGTCCGCATTTGCGTAATAAGGGACTGGCAGCTACGAGGCAGCTCCCACCAGGGATCTCGCTTGCGCGGTCGCGCATTTTGTTGTAAAGCACCCTTGCCGTGTTACCATTTCCCAGCCCGCCAGCCACCTTTCCATAAAGCACCCTTGCCGTGTTACCATTTTCCCAGCCCGCAAGCCACCTTTCCATAAAGCACCCTTGCCGTGTTACCATTTCCCAGCCCGCCAGCCACCTTTCCATAAAGCACCCTTGCCGTGTTACCATTTTCCCAGCCCGCAAGCCACCTTTCCATAAAGCACCCTTGCCGTGTTACCATTTCCCAGCCCGCCAGCCACCTTTCCATAAAGCACCCTTGCCGTGTCACCATTTTCCCAGCCCGCCAGCCACCTTTCCATAAAGCACCATTGCCGTGTCACCATTTTCCCAGCCCACACAAGCCATCTTTCCATAAAGCACCCTTGCCGTGTCACCATTTTCCCAGCCCACAAGCCATCTTTCCATAAAGCACCCTTGCCGTGTTACCATTTCCCAGCCCACAAGCCATCTTTCCATAAAGCACCCTTGCCGTGTTACCATTTTCCCAGCCCATAAGCCACCTTTCCATAAAGCACCCTTGCCGTGTCACCATTTTTCCCAGCCCACAAGCCATCTTTCCATAAAGCACCCTTGCCGTGTTACCATTTTCCCAGCCCACAAGCCATCTTTCCATAAAGCGCCCTTGCCGTGTCACCATTTTCCCAGCCCACAAGCCATCTTTCCATAAAGCACCCTTGCTGTGTTACCATTTTTCCCAGCCCATAAGCCACCTTTCCATAAAGCACCCTTGCCGTGTCACCATTTTCCCCAGCCCGCAAGCCATCTTTCCATAAAGCACCCTTGCCGTGTTACAATTTTCCCAGCCCATAAGCCACCTTTCCATAAAGCACCCTTGCCGTGTTACCATTTTCCCAGCCCACAAGCCATCTTTCCATAAAGCACCCTTGCCGTGTCACCATTTTCCCAGCCCACAAGCCATCTTTCCATAAAGCACCCTTGCCGTGTTACCATTTTCCCAGCCCATAAGCCACCTTTCCATAAAGCACCCTTGCCGTGTCACCATTTTCCCAGCCCGCAAGCCATCTTTTCCATAAATCTTTTAGCCACGGTTTGACTCCCAACTGAGTCATTGGGCGATCGATTTGGGGCTGGGCAGCGCCCTGTTGCGCCAGCAGGTTTGCCCTTTCCTGCTGTGGTACTTTTGCGTGCCCTGTTATGTACTGTAGGACGACCATGCCCCCGCGATGGAATGAAAACATCTGTTCAACCCCCTCTCATATGGTTTACAAGAGACATAACTAAAAGTATTGATGATGTTCAAACGCGACAAACATTTACAGACTGAAGCCGAATGATCTCCCCCTGGCTTTAAAACCGGGGGAAGGAGGAGGGGATGTGGACATCGATGGGTGGCGTCAACGCGTGAACTCAACCGGCACGTGGAAAAAAAACAATAACAAACTGTGAAATTGAATTAGATATGTTATATTGAGATAAACTAAAAATGCATTAATTTAATTACGGTACTTTCGATCGATCTGAAATTGTGACACAATGGATTTTTTAGGTGACACGAGTCTATGTGCAAAATTTCAGCTCGATGGCATCACGGGAAGTGTGTCATTTTGTTTTTTCCGCCCGCCCGCGAACGACAGAGAGAGATGACGACAAAAGAGACAAGATTTTGAAGTTAATATAAGGGATTTAATTAAACTAATTCGTAAAAACAAGGTTTTTGACTATAAATCCCTTATATGTGAGACATAACTATATGTATTGATTTTGTTCAAACGCAACTAACATTTACAGATTGACACCGAGTGATATCCCCTGGCTTTAAGACATTCAGTTAGGTAATGAGGTTGGCTATTGGTACTCTAAGGTAATGAGGTTGGCTATTGTTACTCTAAGGTAATGAGGTTGGCTATTGGTACTCTAAGGTAATGAGGTTGGCTATTGGTGCTCTAAGGTAATGAGGTTGGCTATTGGTACTCTAAGGTAATGAGGTTGGCTATTGGTACTCTAAGGTAATGAGGTTGGCTATTGGTACTCTAAGGTAATGAGGTTGGCTATTGGTACTCTAAGTTAATGAGGTTGGCTATTGGTACTCTAAGGTAATGAGGTTGGCTATTGGGACTATAAGGTAATGAGGTTGGCTATTGGTACTCTAAGGTAATGATTTGGCTATTGGTACTCTAAGGTAATGAGGTTGGCTATTGGTGCTCTAAGTTAATGAGGTTGGCTATTGGTACTCTAAGGTAATGAGGTTGGATTTTGGTACTCTACGGTGATGAGGTTGGCTATTGGTACTCTAAGGTAATGAGTTTGTCTATTGGTACTCTAAGGTAATGAGGTTGGCTATTTGTACTCTTCTATTTTTGCGATGATTTTCATATAATATTTGTAAAGCAGATTCTTATCATGTAACTTAAGAGATTAAAGTTTCAAAATAAACTAAATAGTCCATTGGTTCCTTGCCCACGCTTTGCCTGTACTTTGGGATCGGTCTTGTACCTCCCCCCCATCCCCCCTCCTTCCTTGACCAAAAAGATCATTCATGAAAAAACTTAAGACGAACATTGAACAAACGACTGCCGGTATTCCAATATTTCAGGCTTGTAACGACTGTGAACTTGGAGAATTAGTGACTAAATTAGTGAGCCTTTTAGTATAGTATAGATATTAGCGTCTCTAATTAAATATTTAGCTATTTTGAAACCCTAAAATTAAAATGCAAGTAAACATATAAATATGAATAACACTATTAATAGGCTATTTCTGAAAATTACACTCCATGCTTCAATTAATGTGTTAGTTTCATTTCAATGGGTGAATAACAATAGCTTCCCTGTGGCTATTGGTACTCGACTACTAATAGCTCTATACAAGCTATTGGTAGCTGAGTACCAATTGCCGCAGCCTTAAAAATTTCATGAATTGGTGGGGACATGGACTTCACTAAGGTTGGTATCACCCAGGTACGGTCCGCATCCACCCGGACGCCTTTGGGTAGGGACACAAACTTCACTAGGGTTGGTCTCGACCGGTGCAGTCCACACCCCACCCCTTTTTGACGCCTCTGGGTAGGGACATCTTTTAAAAGGGTATCTTGATAATTGCTGAAACTGAAGAAACACATGTTGAATATTATAACGAACCAGTTGAGGTTGCAAGAAAAGACAATCTTCAATGACTTACGGATCAGGTCGCAAGAAAGGACAATCTTCAATGACTTACGGATCAGGTTGCAAGAAAAGACAATCTTCAATGACTTACGAAACCAATGACATTTTAAAAGGATACGGCCATGTTAGGTTGTCTCAGTTGACAATGCCTGGACACACCTATGCCTCACGAGGTGGGCCAGGTCGAATGGCCGTATGATCGGGCGGCCAGTAATAAATGAGCCTGGCGTGATTGCTATCAAGTTAGGCAACATGTGGCCGCAACATATGGACAACGGGCTGGTGGTGAGGCATTCATGTATAACATTGTAGGGGTGGTCCTAGGGGTGGTTCTAGGGGTGGTCCTAGGGGTGATTCTAGGGGTGGTTCTAGGGGTGGTTCTAGGGGTGGTCTCTATGGGTGGTTCTAGGGGTGGTCCTAGGGGTGGTTCTAGGGGTGGTCCTAGGGGTGGTCCTAGGGGTGGTTCTAGGGGTGGTCCTAGGGGTGGTTCTAGGGGTGGTCCTAGGGGTGGTTCTAGGGGTGGTCCTAGGGGTGCTTCTAGGGGTGGTCCTAGGGGTGGTCCTAGGGGTGGTTTTAGGGGTGGTTCTAGGGGTGGTCCTAGGGGTGGTTCTATGGGTGGTTCTAGGGGTGGTCCTAGGGGTGGGGATAAAAATGGGGCTTTGTGGGTGACGGGGGCCGGCGTCAACAACTTCATGTTTGAGGCAAAAGAAACGAATGCTCTCCCTTTAACAACTATATGCTCTCCCTTTAAACAACTGATGCTCTCCCTTTAACAACTAATGCTCTCTCTTTAACAACTAATGCTCTCTCTTTAACAACTAATGCTCTCCATTTAACATTTGATGCTCACCCTTTAACAACTAATGCTCTCCCTTTAACAACTGATGCTCTCCCTTTAACAACTGATGCTCTCCCTTTAAGAACTAAAGCTCTCTCTTTTACAACTAATGCTCTCCCTTTAACAACGTATGCACACCTGTTAACAACTAATGCTATCCCTTTAAGAACTAATGCTCACCCTTTAACTTTAACAATATCGCATTCTATTTTTAACTGGGTTTAGGAATGAATAAAGTGAATTCCGATAAGTGGGCTGAATTGTTCTTAGATATCCAACAGTCAGTGAAATCTGTTATTGGTGACTTTGGTCCGGTGTGCTATCAAGTATTACTGAATAGTGTTTAGCTGATTTTACACTTCCTACAATAAGTTTCCTTTTCTTTTTTTCATCAACGAAATTACCGGTAGCTCTTTTTAAATTCGCTTTTCCAAGTAGTGAGCAAGAAGTTCATCAGTTTGTATTCTTTGCTTATTTTCCTGCAAAACCAGATCAAATTTTGCCAGCAATTCAACGAGACCCAAAAAGTTTCCATTGTAGTTTATCGACTCAACTACGAAAAGTTTTGCTCAACTACGAAAAGTTTTGCTCAACTACGAAAAGTTTTGCTCAACTACGTAAAGTTTTGCTCAACTACGAAAAGTTTTGCTCAACTACGAAAAGTTTTGCTCAACTACGAAAAGTTTTGCTCAACTACGAAAAGTTTTGCTCAACTACGAAAAGTTTTGCTCAACTACGAAAAGTTTTGCTCAACTACGAAAAGTTTTGCTCAACTACGAAAAGTTTTGCTCAACTACGAAAAGTTTTGCTCAACTACGAAAAGTTTTGCTCAACTACGAAAAGTTTTGCTCAACTACGAAAAGTTTTGCTCAACTACGAAAAGTTTTGCTCAACTACGAAAAGTTTTGCTCAACTACGAAAAGTTTTGCTCAACTACGAAAAGTTTTGCTCAACTACGAAAAGTTTTGCTCAATACGAAAAGTTTTGCTCAACTACGAAAAGTTTTGCTCAACTACGAAAAGTTTTGCTCAACTACGAAAAGTTTTGCTCAACTACGAAAAGTTTTGCTCAACTACGAAAAGCCAAGTTTTGCTCAACTACGAAAAGCCGAGTTTTGCTCAACTACGAAAAGCCAAGTTTTGCTCAACTACGAAAAGTTTTGCTCAACTACGAAAAGTTTTGCTCAACTACGAAAAGCCAAGTTTTGATCAACAAGAAATTGGATAAAACATGTACCATAGCAAGTCAACGCTTGAAAATTGCGTTTTCGTATTTAAAATATTCCCCTGAATCCATAAGTGCTTGCTAAAATGCTAGAGGGAAAATTACTTTTTGAATTAGATTTTAATGTAATTATAATATTTTATAATATTAGTACGTAATTTTTCAAATTATTTTATCCTGAAAAATTAAATATAAAGTTTTCTTGATACCGTTGTTATAAAAAAAAACAGGTATAACTTAATAGTAGTAAAATTCTAAAAAGTAGTAAAAATGTTTAGTCAAAGCGCAGGGCCCAGAAAAGCGCAGGGCCCAAGGCGGTTGCCTCGTTCGCCTTGCCCTAAGGCCGGGCCCTATTCTGGCACCTATCAAGTTTGTCAGACGCTCATCT
>CALYLW010001125.1:165000-189311 GCA_944989445.1 Ampullaceana balthica
CCCATGTCCCCACCTCTTTTATTCTCTACTAAGTCTAAGTCTCAGTAGCCCCCTTTGTCTGCCTCTCTCTTATATTCCCTACCTTCCTCCCACTAACATTCCCTATCTGCCTCCCCCCACATTCCCTCTCTGCCTCCCTCTTACGTTCCCTATCCGCCTTCCTCTTACAATCTCTATCCGCCTCCTTCCTCCATTTGATCTCCCTTTATTTCAGCCTCACTCTGTTTCTCTAACCCGTCTATGTCAATCGACTATCCATTTCTATTTCTCAAATTCTTTCTCTATCTATTTTTATCTCTCGGTTTCTCCTTCTCTCCATCCTCTCCATCCCACTACTCTTTCTATGAGTTCGTTCCACGCCACTGATGTCCCCCACCCTCTCACACACACACCTATGTTGTGGCAACACGAGAAACGGTGACCTCCGATTTGTCCACTGCCATGCCACTGATGTCACCCACCCCCCACACACACCTATGTGGTGGCAACACGAGAACCGCTGACATCCTGTTTGTCCATTGCCATGCCACTGATGTCCCCCACCCCCCACACACACCTATGTGGTGGCAACACGAGAACCGCTGACCTCCTATTTGTCCATTGCCATGCCACTGATGTCCCCCACCTCTCACACACA
Source organism: Ampullaceana balthica (assembly GCA_944989445.1). Lineage (NCBI taxonomy): Eukaryota > Metazoa > Mollusca > Gastropoda > Lymnaeidae > Ampullaceana > Ampullaceana balthica. The sequence continues at coordinate 165,638 of CALYLW010001125.1, forward strand.
CACCTATGTGGTGGCAACACGAGAACCGCTGACCTCCTATTTGTCCATTGCCATGCCACTGATGTCACCCACCCCCACACACACCTATGTGGTGGCAACACGAGAACCGCTGACCTCCTATTTGTCCATTGCCATGCCACTGATGTCACCCACCCCCACACACACCTATGTGGTGGCAACACGAGAACCGCTGACCTCCTGTTTGTCCCCCAAGCTGTTGCCCAAGTATTCCAATGAGCTGAATCATGAAGATTGCTTTAATCTACAAATCATTGAAGTTTTTCTCGTCAACGGCGCGTGTTGTTATTGCCAATGAGGGTTGTCCTATTATATATTATGCTATATGTTATATATATATATGTTATATAAATATGGCCATGTATGAGGGTGGTTGTATTCTATATGTACTATATTTAACACTATCATTTATGAGAGTAGCTGTATTCTATATCTACTATATGTAACACGATCATTTATGAGAGTAGCTGTATTCTATAGCTACTATATGTAACACAATCATTTATGAGAGTAGCTGTATTCTATATCTACTATATGTAACACGATCATTTATGAGAGTAGCTGTATTCTATAGCTACTATATGTAACACAATCATTTATGAGAGTAGCTGTATTCTATATCTACTATATGTAACACAATCATTTATGAGAGGGGCTCTATTCTATATATACTATTGGTAAGACTATCATTTATAAGAGGGACTGTATTCTATATATACTATATGTAACACAATTATTTATGAGAGGGGCTGTATTCTATATCTACTATATGTAACACTATCACTAATGAGGGTAGCTGTATTCTATAAGTACTATATGTAACTCTAAATGTAACATTATCATTCATGAAGAGGGCTCTATTCTATATGTACTATATGTAACTCTATATGAACACTTCCATGCTGTCCTAAACAGCAACTCAAGTTTTAATGAAGATGCTATCAGTCGCCTCCCTCAAGTACCAATTAACCTGGCAATGGATGACCCGCCAACACTTCTTGAGACGCAAAGAGCTGTACATCCTCTGTCATATGGAAAGGCTCCTGGAGCAGAATCAATTCCAGCAGAAATATACAAAGAAGGGGGCATGGTTCTACTGGAAAAGCTGCATGAAATATTCCTAATGATGTGGCAGCAAGAGGCTGTCCCCCATGATTTTAAAGATGCCTCTATAGTCCACTTGTACAAGCGAAAAGGGAACCGCCAAGCCTGCGATAATCATCGTGGAATTTCACTGCTATCAATAGCAGGAAAAATACTCGCCAGAATTCTCCTAAATCGCCTAAATGCACATCTGGATCAGGGTCTTTTACCAGAAAGCCAATGTGGTTTCCAGAAAGAAGTGGGACCATTGACATGATTTTTGCAGCAAGGTAATTGCAAGAAAAGTGTCAAGAGCAAAATATGGACCTATTTTCCATTTACATAGACCTTACGAAAGCCTTTGACACAGTCTGCCGAGAGGGCCTATGGAGGATTATGGCCAAGTATGGGTGTCCAAATAAATATATAGCCATTTTAAGGCATTTCCATGATGGCATGCAGGCTCGAGTTCAGGACAACGGAGAGGTCTCTAAACCATTCCCTGTCACAAATGGCGTTAAGCAAGGCTGTGTTCTGGCCCCAACATTGTTCAGCCTCATGTTCTAAGCCATGCTTACAGAGGCCTTCGGGAATAGAAATGTAGGCATGGACTTTAGGTATCGCACTGATGGTCGTCTGTTCAACCTCAGGAGGCTTAAAGCTAAGACAAAGGTCAAATCAGACAGCATCATGGACCTTCTTTTTGCTGATGATTGTGCCCTTAACGCGGGCTCTGAAGCACAACTGCAACTAAGTGCTGATACATTTTCCAGTGCGTGCTCTAACTTTGGGCTCACCATCAGCACAAAGAAGACAGAAGTGTTATACCAGCCAGCCCCGAGCAAATCCTATACTGAGCTTAACATATTCATCAACGGCAACAAAATCAACACAGTGAGCCGCTTTACTTACCTTGGCAGCACACTGTCCCAGAAGGCCAATATTGATGACGAAGTGAACTCGAGAATCTCAAAGGCAAGCGCAGCATTCGGTAGATTGCATGACAGTGTCTGGAACAGAAGGGGAATCTGCACCCAAACAAAACTAAAAGTATACAGAGCTGTAGTGCTCCCCACCTTATTATAACCATGTGAAACTTGGACTGTATACCAACGCCATGCGAGGTTGCTGAACCACTTCCACACCAAAAGCCTTAGAAAAATTCTCAATATAAAATGGCAGGAAAAAGTTCCAGACACCGAAATATTAGCCAGGACGGGACTCCCCAGCATCCACACTAGCCTCATGCAAAACCAACTACGCTGGGCGGGGCGTCTAGTGCGCATGCCCGACCATCGCCTCCCCACGAGGCTCTTCTATTGTGAGCTTACAGAAGGGCATAGAGCACGCGGAGGTCCACGAAAGCGCTACAAGGATGCACTTAAAACTGCTCTGAAGGCCTTCGACATCGGGCATGACTCCTGGGAAGCAGCAGCCAGTAACCGAGCCCACTGGCGCTCTACGATATGGAATGGCGCAGCTGTCTGTGAAGCTAATAGACAACAGGCTGCCAAGTTAAAACGTCAAGCCGGAAAGGAACGTACCCAAAACTCTCCTGAATGGACCGCATCCATCTCTTGTCCAGCATGCGGACGCCTTTTTCGCGCCAAAATAGGGTTAATAAGCCACCAGAGGACACATGTGGCGGCCCAGCAAAATGATGAGAGTGGCCATCGTCGACCACGATGGACGAACAACAACAACAACATGTAACATTATCATTCATGAAGGGGCTCTATTCTATATGTACTATATGTAACTCTAAATGTAACATTATCATTCATGAAGGGGCTATATTCTATATGTACTATATGTAACTAAATGTAACATTATCATTCATGAAGGGGCTCTATTCTATATGTACTATATGTAACTCTAAATGTAACAGTATCATTCATGAAGGGGCTCTATTCTATATGTACTATATGTAACTCTAAATGTAACATTATCATTCATGAAGGGGGCTCTATTCTATATGTACTATATGTAACTCTAAATGTAACATTATCATTCATGAAGGGGCTCTATTCTATATGTACTATATGTAACTCAAAATGTAACAGTATCATTCATGAAGGGGCTCTATTCTATTTGTACTATATGTTACTCTAAATGTAACAGTATCATTCATGAAGGGGCTCTATTCTATATGTACTATATGTAACTAAATGTAACATTATCATTCATGAAGGGGGCTCTATTCTATATGTACTATATGTAACTCTAAATGTAACATTATCATTCATGAAGGGGCTCTATTCTATATGTACTATATGTAACTCTAAATGTAACATTATCATTCATGAAGGGGCTCTATTCTATATGTACTATATGTTACTCTAAATGTAACATTATCATTCATGAAGGGGCTCTATTCTATATGTACTATATGTTACTCTAAATGTAACATTATCATTCATGAAGGGGCTCTATTCTATATGTACTATATGTAACTCTAAATGTAACAGTATCATTCATGAAGGGGCTCTATTCTATATGTACTATATGTAACTCTAAATGTAACAGTATCATTCATGAAGGGGCTCTATTCTATATGTACTATATGTAACTCTAAATGTAACAGTATCATTCATGAAGGGGCTCTATTCTATATGTACTATATGTAACTCTAAATGTAACATTATCATTCATGAAGGGGGCTCTATTCTATATTTACTATATTTTCTTTAATTTTTTTAAAAATTCTATTCTATATGTACTATATGTAACTCTAAATGTAACACTATCATTTATGAGGGTAGCTGTATACTATACGAACTATTTGTAACACTATCTCTCATGAGGTTTTCCGGTATTTATATGTAACACTATATAAACACTATATGTAACACAATACGTAACACAATCATTTTAGAACTCTTTGCGAAAATTGGGCAGGCGAAGCCAGACAGCATAGCATTGCAACTGAAACTGTCAAGTGCAAGGACTGTCAATATGGGCTCTTGGATTTGTATCTTTAGGGCTGTCAATATGGGCTCTTGGATTTGTATCTTTAGGGCTGTCAATATGGGCTCTTGGATTTGTATCTTTTGGGCTGTCAATATGGGCTCTTGGATTTTTATCATTAGGGCTGTCAATATGGGCTCTTGGATTTGTATCTTTAGGGCTGTCAATATGGGACCTTTGGATTTGTATCTTTAGGACTGTCAATATAGGCTCTTGGATTTGTATCTTTAGGGATGTTAATATGGGCTCTTGGATTTGTATCTTTAGAGCTGTCAATATGGGGTCTTGGATTTGTACTTTAGGGATGTCAATATGGACTCTTGGATTTGTATCTTTCGGGCTGTTAATATAGGCTCTTTGATTTGTATCTTTTAAGCTTGACAATATGGGCTCTTTGATTTGTATATTTTGGGCTGTCAATATGGGCTCTTGGATTTGTATCTTTTAAGCTTGTCAATATGGGCTCTTGGATTTGTATCTTTAGAGATGTTAATATAGGCTCTTGGATTTGTATCTTTTAAGCTTGTCAATATGGGTTTTTTGATTTGTATCTTTTGGGCTGTCAATATGGGCTTTTGGATTTGTATCTTTTAAGCTTGTCAATATGGGCTCTTGGGTTTGTATCTTTAGGGATTTATTTATGAGCTTTTGGATTTGTATCTTTAGGACTGTCAATATGGACTCTTGGATTTGTATCTTTAGGGCTGTCAATATGGGCTCTTGGATTTGTATCTTTAGGGCTGTCAATGTAGGCTCTTGGATTTGTATCTTTAGGGCTGTCTATATGGGCTCTTGGATTCGTATCTTTTGGGCTGTCAAAATGGTCTCTTGGCTTTGCATCTTTAGGACTGTCATAATGGGCTTTTGGATTTGTATCTTTAGGACAGTCAATGTGGGCTCTTGGATTTGTATCTTTAGGCCTTTATTTATGAGCTCTTTGAATTGTATCTTTAGGACTGTCAATATTGGCTCTTGGATTTGTATCTTTAGGGCTCTCAATATGGGCTCTTGGATTTGTATCTTTAGGGCTGTCAATATGGGCTCTTGGATTTGTATCTTTAGGGCTGTTAATATGGGTTTTTGGATTTGTATCTTTAGGGCTGTTAATATGGGCTCTTGGATTTGTATCTTTTGGGCTTTTTTTATGAGCTCTTGGATTTGTACCTTTAGAACAGCTAATATGGGCTGTTGGATTTGTATCTTTTGGGCTTTATTTATGGGGCTGTTGGATTTGTATCTTTTGGGCTTTATTTATGGGGCTCTTGGATTTGTATCTTTTGGGATTTATTTATGGGGCTCTTGGATTTTTATCTTTTGGGATTTATTTTTTGGGCTCTTGGATTTGTATATTTTAGGTTTTTTTATGGGGCTCTTGGATTTGTATCTTTAGGGCTGTATTTATGAGCTCTTGGATTTGTATCTTTTGGGCTGTATTTATAAGCTCTTGGATTTGTATCTTTTGGGCTGTAAATATGGGCTCTTGGATTTGTATCTTTAGGACTGTCAAAATTGGCTCTTGGATTTATATCTTTAGGGCTCTCAATATGGGCTCTTGGATTTGTATCTTTAGGGCTGTCAATATGGACTCTTGGATTTGTATCTATAGGGCTGTCAATATGGGCTCTTGGATTTTAATCTTTTGGGCTTTATTTATGGGGCTCTTTTTTAATTTGTTCTAGTTTATCAATGTTTTCTTTAGTTGATGGATCCCATACAGAAGATGCATTTTCTAGTACAGGTCTCACCAAAGTGAGTTAGCAATTTAATTTAGTATTCTTTTTATATCTGTAAAAGTTTCTTTTTATAAAGCCTAAGATTTTGTTTGATTTTTAAATAACTTCATTGACAAGGGGATTCCCTGATAGTTTCTCATGTATTATTACTCCTAAGTATTTTGCATCTTTATTTTGGAATAGTTCTTTTCTATGAATGAAGTAGTTTGAATTTATTTGTTTATTTTTATTTGTTACTCTTAACAGTTGGCACTTTTCTGGGTGGCAAGACATATACCAGTTAGTTTCCCATTTTATCAATTCATCTAAGTCTTTTTGTAAAATTTTGCTATCTTGTTCTGATTTATGTAATTGTTCTATAGATTATACAATCATCAGCAAATAATCTAACTTTTGTACCTGTTGAGATGTTGTTGGGTAAATAATTTATATAAATTAAAAAGAGTAAGGGACTTAGCACAGTTCCGTGTGGAACTCCTGGGTTCACCGTTATTGGTGCATATTTAGATCCATTAATTATTACAGTTTGCTCTCTACTCAAAAGGAAATCTTGGATCCAGTGATGTAAGGGACCTGAGATTCCAAACTAATTAAGTTTTTTGAGTAAACTGAAGTGGTGGACTTTGTCAAATGCTTTTGAGAAGTCCAGTAATATTGTATCTATTTCATTATTATCGTCTAAGCCTTTTGACAGATCATCTATTAAACCTATTAGTTGTGTTTCACATGATCTGTTTTTTCTAAAGCCGTTTTGATGTTGGCATAGGGCATTATATTTGTCTTGGTGGCTAACTATTTTACTATATATTATGTGTTCTAGTAATTTACAGGTGATACTAGTAAGCGATACAGGCCTGTAATTACCAGGGTCTGATTTATCCCCTTTCTTAAAGAGTGGAGTTACGTTAGCTAATTTCCAATCCCGGGGCACTTTACCCTGGTTTAGAGATGATTGAAAAAAGAACTACAAGGATTGGGGACAGTTCATTGCTTAGTTCTTTTAATAACCTTGCAGGCAAATCATCTGGGCCAGTAGCTTTGTTTATTTTTAAGTTTTTTAGGAGTGAATGTATACCTATCTCATCTACAGTTATGTTACCTATTTCTTCCATTTTATTTAAATTTATTAAAACTTCCTTGTCGTCCGAGGCCCCCATTATTCCCTCTTTATTGTGTCCCAGGGCAAAATTTTGAGGACCACTCGACACAATCTAATAATGTCCATTGTATCATCAAAAAGGATATATTTTTTTCCAAAATAAACCATAAAACAAAGATTTAATAGAAAGTAAATGGCGAAGTGAGGGTGACTTGATAATGAAACAGAACCAACTAACCAGTTCACTGCTTTAAAGGTAAACAATGTTCTTTCAAGATTAATCGTTTCATGAACCCATTTAATATGTCACAGCTGTGCGTGCTGAACCGGCACTTTATTGTAAAGTGAATGACATTTAATATTTCACAGACCTGTTGCTGTCTCATGCGTGTTGAACAAAATATTCGTATTCCCATTCGCTTCCTGTTTTATATACTCAGCAACCCTTAACTATAATTTATTTACTTGAGGTGTGATCTTAGTTAAAACCTGAATGTAATTTACACACTGTGTCACTAATACTGGCAGAGGCGTCACTTGGGTTGTGTCACCCCTAACGACTTACCCCGTAGACCCCTTTAGAGTCTGCCATTGCCTAATACAGAATTTTAAGCCTCGATGTCACCTCTTCTGATGGTGTCACCCTTTGTGATGGTGTCACCCCTTTTGATAATCTCACCCCTTTTGATGGTGTCACCCCATGTGATTGGTGTCGTCCCCTGTGATGGTGTCACCCCGTGTGATGGTGTCACCACTTGTGATGGTGTCACCCCGAGTGATGGTGTCACCCCGTGTGATGGTGTCACCCCTTGTGATGGTGTCACCCCGAGTGATGGTGTCACCAGGTGCAGTCCGACCCCCCACCACTGAACCCACTAGTGAAGCCTCTTAATATATGTAAACAAATCAATACACATCAATTTTTGTGACAGAGGAAAGATGTATCAAATTAAAACGTATAAATTCAAAGCTATATTTAATCATTTTTTTCCCCAAAAAGTCCTAGTTAGATTGACATAGACTTCGGAGGCGAAGAAGTTGTGAAAGGGGGATAGAATCCTTACAGGATTTGGGATGAGACGAGGGATAGAGTAGGTAAGAGTGGCTATCTGTAGGTTTGGAGTACGCCGACGTGAGGAGGCAGTTTTCCTGGAGAGTTACAGTGATGTCCAGGAAATTTACCGATAGTTCGGAAATTGTGTGAGGGAACTTAATGGAGGGGTGGAAAGAATCCACGAAATTTATGAACGTGTCAAGTTCACTTCTCTTCATATGAGTAACCCCAATGCCGTCATCGATGTATCTCTTATAAAATACGGGGAGGCGACCAGTGTATTCTTGTTCCACTCTGTGCTCGAAATGGCCCATGAACAAGCAAGCATAGCTTGGTCCCATTTAAGTCCCCATAGCGACACTAATCAATTCTCTATTCTTATCCTCTCGACACAAAACTAATCCATTCTCTATTCTTCTCTACTCAACACAATACTAATACATTCTCTATTCTTCTCCATTCAACACAATACTAATCCATTCTCTATTCTTCTCCACTCAACAAAATACTAATCCACTCTCTATTCTTCTCTACTCAACACAACACTAATCAATTCTCTATTCTTCTCTACTCAACACAATACTAGTCCATTCTCTATTCTTCTCCACTCCAAATACTAATCCATTCTCAATTCTTCTCAACTCAACACAAAACTAATCCATTCTCTATTCTTCTCCACTCAACACAAAACTAATCCATTCTCTATTCTTCTCAACTCAACACAAAACTAATCCATTCTCTATTCTTCTCCACTCAACACAAAACTAATCCATTCTCTATTCTTCTCCACTCAACACAAAACTAATCCATTCTCTATTCTTCTCCACTCAACACAAAACTAATCCATTCTCTATTCTTCTCCACTCAACACAAAACTAATCCATTCTCTATTCTTCTCAACTCAACACAAAACTAATCCATTCTCTATTCTTCTCCACTCAACACAAAACTAATCCATTCTCTATTCTTCTCCACTCAACACAAAACTAATCCATTCTCTATTCTTCTCTACTCAACACAATACTAGTCCATTCTCTATTCTTCTCCACTCAAAATACTAATCCAATCTCTATTCTTCTCCACTCAACACAAAACTAATCCATTCTCTATTCTTCTCCAATCAACACAATACTAATCCATTCTCTATTCTTCTCCACTCAACACAAAACTAATCCATTATCTATTCTTCTCCAATCAAAATGCTAATCCATTCTCTATTCTTCTCCAATCAAAATACTAATCCATTCTCTATTCTTCTCCAATCAAAATACTAATCCATTCTCTATTCTTCTCAAATCAAAATGCTAATCCATTCTCTATTCTTCTCCAATCAACACAATACTAATCCATTCTCTATTCTTCTCCAATCAAAATGCTAATCCATTCTCTATTCTTCTCCAATCAAAATACTAATCCATTCTCTATTCTTCTCCAATCAAAATACTAATCCATTCTCTATTCTTCTCCAATCAACACAATACTAATCCATTCTCTATTCTTCTCCACTCAACACAAAACTAATCCACTCTCTATTCTTCTCCACTCAACACAAAACTAATCCATTCTCTATTCTTCTCCACTCAACACAAAACTAATCCATTCTCTATTCTTCTCTACTCAACACAATACTAGTCCATTCTCTATTCTTCTCCACTCAAAATACTAATCCATTCTCTATTCTTCTCCACTCAAAATACTAATCCACTCTCTATTCTTCTCCACTCAACACAATGCTAATCCATTCTCTATTCTTCTCCACTCAACACAAAACTAATCCATTCTCTATTCTTCTCCACTCAACACAATGCTAATCCATTCTCTATTCTTCTCCACTCAAAATACTAATCCACTCTCTATTCTTCTCCACTCAACACAATGCTAATCCATTCTCTATTCTTCTCCACTCAACACAAAACTAATCCATTCTCTATTCTTCTCCACTCAAAAAAATGCTAATCCATTCTCTATTCTTCTCCACTCAACACAAAACGAATCCATTCTCTATTCTTCTCCACTCAACACAAAACTAATCCATTCTCTATTCTTCTCCAATCAACACAATACTAATCCATTCTCTATTCTTCTCCACTCAACAAAATACTAATCCATTCTCTATTCTTCTCCACTCAACACAAAACTAATCCATTCTCTATTCTTCTCCACTCAACACAATACTAATCCATTCTCTATTCTTCTCAACTCAACACAAAACTAATCCATTCTCTATTCTTCTCCACTCAACACAAAACTAATCCATTCTCTATTCTTCTCCACTCAACACAAAACTAATCCATTCTCTATTCTTCTCTACTCAACACAATACTAGTCCATTCTCTATTCTTCTCCACTCAAAATACTAATGCATTCTCAATTCTTCTCAACTCAACCCAAAACTAATCCATTCTCTATTCTTCTCTACTCAACACAATACTAGTCCATTCTCTATTCTTCTCCCCTCAAAATACTAATCCAATCTCTATTCTTCTCCACTCAACACAAAACTAATCCATTCTCTATTCTTCTCCAATCAACACAATACTAATCCATTCTCTATTCTTCTCCACTCAACACAAAACTAATCCATTCTCTATTCTTCTCCAATCAAAATACTAATCCATTATCTATTCTTCTCCAATCAAAATGCTAATCCATTCTCTATTCTTCTCCAATCAAAATACTAATCCATTCTCTATTCTTCTCCAATCAAAATACTAATCCATTCTCTATTCTTCTCAAATCAAAATGCTAATCCATTCTCTATTCTTCTCCAATCAACACAATACTAATCCATTCTCTATTCTTCTCCAATCAAAATGCTAATCCATTCTCTATTCTTCTCCAATCAAAATACTAATCCATTCTCTATTCTTCTCCAATCAAAATACTAATCCATTCTATATTCTTCTCCAATCAACACAATACTAATCCATTCTCTATTCTTCTCCACTCAACACAAAACTAATCCACTCTCTATTCTTCTCCACTCAACACAAAACTAATCCATTATCTATTCTTCTCCACTCAACACAAAACTAATCCATTCTCTAGTCTTCTCTACTCAACACAATACTAGTCCATTCTCTATTCTTCTCCACTCAAAATACTAATCCATTCTCAATTCTTCTCAACTCAACACAAAACTAATCCATTCTCTATTCTTCTCCACTCAACACAATACTAATCCATTCTCTATTCTTCTCCACTCACAATACTAATCCATTCTCTATTCTTCTCCACTCAACACAACACTAATCCATTCTCTATTCTTCTCCACTCAACACAAAACTAATCCATTCTCTATTCTTCTCCACTCAACACAAAACTAATCCACTCTCTATTCTTCTCCACTCAACACAAAACTAATCCATTCTCTATTCTTCTCCACTCAAAATACTAATCCATTCTCTATTCTTCTCCACTCAACACAATACTAATCCATTCTCTATTCTTCTCCACTCAAAATACTAATCCACTCTCTATTCTTCTCCACTCAACACAATGCTAATCCATTCTCTATTCTTCTCCACTCAACACAATACTAATCCATTCTCTATTCTTCTCCACTCACAATACTAATCCATTCTCTATTCTTCTCCACTCAACACAACACTAATCCATTCTCTATTCTTCTCCACTCAACACAAAACTAATCCATTCTCTATTCTTCTCCACTCAACACAAAACTAATCCACTCTCTATTCTTCTCCACTCAACACAAAACTAATCCATTCTCTATTCTTCTCCACTCAAAATACTAATCCACTCTCTATTCTTCTCCACTCAACACAATGCTAATCCATTCTCTATTCTTCTCCACTCAACACAAAACTAATCCATTCTCTATTCTTCTCCACTCAACACAAAACGAATCCATTCTCTATTCTTCTCCACTCAACACAAAACTAATCCATTCTCTATTCTTCTCCAATCAACACAATACTAATCCATTCTCTATTCTTCTCCACTCAAAATACTAATCCATTCTCTATTCTTCTCCACTCAAAATACTAATCAATTCTCTATTCTTCTCTACTCAACACAATACTAATCAATTCTCTATTCTTCTCTACTCAAAACAATACTAAATCATTCTCTATTTTTCTTTACTCAACACAATACTAATCCATTCTCTATTCTTCTCCACTCAAAACAATACTAATTCATTCTCAATTTTTCTCTACTCAACACAAAGCTAATCCATTCTCTATTCTTCTCCAATCAACAAAACACTAATCTATTCTCTATTCTTCTCTACTCAACACAATACTAATCCATTCTCAATTCTTCTCTACTTAACACAATACTAATCCATTCTCAATTCTTCTCTACTCGACACAAAACTAATCCATTCTTTATTCTTCTCTACTCAACACAATACTAATCCATTCTCTATTCTTCTCTACTCAACACAATTCTAATCCATTCTCAATTCTTCTCTACTCAACACAATACTAATCCATTCTCTATTCTTCTCTACTCAACATAATACTAATCCATTCTCTATTCTTCTCTACTCAACACAAAACTAATCCATTCTCTATTCTTCTCTACTCAACACAATACTAATCCATTCTCTATTCTTCTCTACTCAACACAATACTAATCCATTCTCTATTCTTCTCTACTCAAAATACTAATCCATTCTCAATTCTTCTCAACTCAACACAAAACTAATCCATTCTCTATTCTTCTCTACTCAACACAATACTAATCCATTCTCTATTCTTCTCTACACAACACAATACTAATCCATTCTCTATTCTTCTCCTCTCAACACAACACTAATCCATTCTCTATTCTTCTCTACTCAACACAATACTAATCTATTCTCTATTCTTCTCTACTCAACACAATACTAATCCATTCTCAATTCTTCTCTACTCAACACAACACTAATCCATTCTCAATTCTTCTCTACTCAACACAATACTAATCTATTCTCTATTCTTCTCTACTCAACACAATACTAATCCATTCTCAATTCTTCTCTACTCGACACAAAACTAATCCATTCTCTATTCTTCTCTACTCAACACAATACTAATCCATTCTCTATTCTTCTCCACTCAACACAATACTAATCCATTCTCTATTCTTCTCTACTCAACACAATACTAATACATTCTCTATTCTTCTCTACTCAACACAATACTAATCCATTCTCTATTCTTCTCTACTCAACACAATACTAATCCATTCTCTATTCTTCTCTACTCAACACAATACTAATCCATTCTCTATTCTTCTCTACTCAACACAATACTAATCCATTCTCTATTCTTCTCTACTCAACACAATACTAATCCATTCTCAATTCTTCTCTACTCGACACAAAACTAATCCATTCTCTATTCTTCTCTACTCAACACAACACTAATCAATTCTCTATTCTTCTCTACTCAACACAATACTAGTCCATTCTCTATTCTTCTCCAATAGTCCATTCTCTATTCTTCTCCACTCAAAATACGAATCCATTCTCTATTCTTCTCTACTCAACACAATACTAGTCCATTCTCTATTCTTCTCCAATAGTCCATTCTCTATTCTTCTCCACTCAAAATACTAATCCATTCTCAATTCTTCTCTACTCAACACAAAACGAATCCATTCTCAATTCTTCTCCACTCAACACAAAACTAATCCATTCTCTATTCTTCTCCACTCAACACAATGCTAATCCATTCTCTATTCTTCTCCACTCAACACAAAACTAATCCATTCTCTATTCTTCTCCACTCAACACAATACTAATCCATTCTCTATTCTTCTCCACTCAAAATACTAAACCATTCTCTATTCTTCTCCACTCAAAATACTAATCCATTCTCTATTCTTCTCCACTCAACAAAATACTAATCCATTCTCTATTCTTCTCCACTCAACACAATACTAATCCATTCTCTATTCTTCTCCACTCAACACTATACTAATCCATTCTCTATTCTTCTCCACTCAAAATACTAATCCATTCTCTATTCTTCTCCACTCAACACAACACTAATCCATTCTCTATTCATCTCCACTCAACACAATACTAATCCATTCTCTATTCTTCTCCACTCAACACAATACTAATCCATTCTCTATTCATCTCCACTCAACACAATACTAATCCATTCTTTATTCATCTCCACTCAACACTACAAATCAAACCAACCCCCCCCCCAATACCCTATATTTTACGATTGCCCATTTTTCCAAGAACCCCCCGCCCTCCCCAGCTATAAATTACTTTTGCCCACAAAGATAAGACAAGACAAAAATAAAAACATCCTTACAGTCCCGTCTCCCTGATAAGAACTCCCCACATGAATGAAGCTATTTCAACAACACAGACCCACAGGAATGAATCTCTTTCAACAACTCAGACTAATAACCCCACATGAATGAAGCTATTTCAACAACACAGACCCACGCGAATGAAGCTATTTCAACAACTCAGACTAATAACCCCCCATAAATGAGCTATTTCAACAACTCAGACCCACATGAATGAAGATATGTTAACAACGCAGACCCACATGAATGAAGCTATTTCAACACCTCAGACCCACATGAATGAAGATATTTGAACAACGCAGACCCACATGAATGAAGCTATTTCAACACCTCAGACCCACATGAATGAAGATATTTCAACAACGCAGACCCACATGAATGAAGCTAATTCAATAACACAGACCCACATGAATGACGCTATTTCAACAACTCAGACTAATAAACCCCCATGAATGACGCTATTTCAACAACTCAGACTAATAACCCCACATGAATGAAGCTATTTTAACAACACAGACTAATAACCCCCATGAATGAAGCTATTTTAACAACACAGACTAATAACCCCCATGAATGAAGCTATTTTAACAACACAGACTAATAACCCCACATGAATGAAGCTATTTCAACAACACAGACCCACATGAATGAAGCTATTTCAACAACACAGACTAATAACCCCACATGAATGAAGCTATTTTGACAACACAGACTAATAACCCCCTATGAATGAAGCTATTTCAACAACACAGACTAATAACCCCCCATGAATGAAGCTATTTCAACAACTCAGAACTAATAAATCCACCGTGTGACCCAAAACAGCCTAATAACCCCACCGTATAACTAGCCTAAGTCAATACAGTTAAGATAATATCCGTGTGATGACCCTGGATGTGTATCTGCTGTACCATGGCACACGTGTTGTATGTATGTAGGCACGATGACCCATGGCACACGTGTTGAATGTATGTATGTAGGCACGATGACCCATGGCACACGTGTTGTATGTATGTAGGCACGATGATCTATGGCACACGTGTTGTATGTATGTAGGCACGATGACCCATGGCACACGTGTTGTATGTATGTATGTAGGCACGATGACCCATGGCACACGTGTTGTATGTATGTAGGCACGATGACCCATGGCACACGTATTGTATGTATGTAGGCACGATGACCCATGGCACACGTGTTTTTTATTATGTAGGCACGATGACCCATGGCGAGAGATTCGTTCACTCATCAACAGATCAATGGCTTATCACCAAGTGTCAAGATATTTTCGTAATCGGCATTTAATTGCGCTAGGCCTGTTACCTTTAAAAAAAAACAGGAAAAAAACATATATTCCCTAGATATGACAACCTAGCTAGCTAAAGTCCCATTCGCTATTTCCATTTGATGTCACCGGCTATGAGAGCCGACCCCTCCCCCATGCGGTTAGCACCCTTAGGGGTCGTCCATAAATGACGTCACGCAACTATAGGGGGACAGGGTTCAAGCATTTGTGACGATGGGGAAAGGGGGGGGGAGGTAAAGAAATGTGACGTCCCATCAACAAACAAAAAAAACCCCGCATCTTTAAATAAACTTCCACTTAACTAATTCATTGCTTGCAATTTATTTAATGACGTTTCCAATGGGTTCACAAGTGTTATCTGTCAAAGTTCTGACAAACTACAAGGCATTTTGATACTCTCTAAACATGAAACAAAAATAATAAAACACAAACAAAGATTTTGGTTCTTTGATTACTTTGAATGAATCAATGACAGGAAGTTAAGGAGTCTATGAAAATACGCCGACATTATTATACCGTAGGTGGCCGCTCCATAAATGACGACCACGCGATTTTTGCGATTTTTGACCCTACTCGGACACGACCCGCCTACACCCCCCCAACGCGACCCGCCCCCCCCCCCCCCGCAGACAAAACAACGTTCCCCCCACATAATTAAACCAATATAGAACCAAAAAATAACAAATACCAAATCACATAACAATACATATCATACAAACTACCAAACAACTATACTGAGTGCACACCCAAGAACACACGTCCCCCCCGAGCCACCAAAAACACCGCTAAAAACCCGGCCAACCGCAACCTCACGTTGTAACCCCACCAACTCAACACAAACAAAAACCAGCCACCCCCAAACAACCGGAGCAAGTTGTCCACAAGCACAACGACCGTAACATCGACCAAATAAACTCGTGGGCCCCCCCCAAAACAAACCCCCACCCCCAGAAAACCCCCATCCAAAAAAAACCCACCCGACCCCAATCCGCCTGGTCCACCCTACCGTACCGCTTATACTTCCCCATCTTACCCACCCCCATACCCTTGACCGCCCCTTTCCAACAATTTTTTACCATCCTCCACCAAATTGTTTGTGCCAAACACCCCTCCCACCCAACCCGCAACCGTCCTCACACAACCCCACCTACCATGATAACCTATACCGCAAGCGTCCCCAAATCCCACAATAGAAAAAAACAGGATACCTTCCAGCCCCAGCACTTAAATTACAAATAGACCACTAAGACTCTTTCTAAACCCACCGCCCCAAACTGAAATAGCCAACCTCAAACTACCCTATCTTACCAAACACAATCACCGACTAGCCTTTAAAACGCTCAACCACCACAATGCCATGCAAAAACCCTCCAAAACATGATCAGGAGACAAATTACACAAAAATGCCTAAACAAACTGAGGCAACAGACGCCCAGTTGATAACTTGATATACACCGGCTCACGAATTGCAATGTCAAGAAATTGATGTCCATCAAAAACGACCCAGCATACCAATCCGAAAAATACCAAGTGTGACTCACCAAAAATACAATACACACACGCCCAGTGTCATCACAACCAAAAAAAAAATAAAACGTACAAGGGCTTACCCGCCGTCCATAAAACCCAAGAACCCCACGTGCCCATATCCACAAAAAAACCCAGCCCTTACCTTATATTTTCTGTCCTATTTTTGAGAACATCTGCGGACCGGCAGCGGTTGGCATCGGTCCGCGGACCACCACTTTGAGAAGCACTGATCTAGAAGACTAGAATGGCCAGGGGCGTTTTATCAAAAACCATCGAACAATTATATCAAACTTAAAACGTTTTTAATTCTATCAAATAGATTCCCTCCCCCCCCCTCCCCTTTTAAAGAAAAAGGATATTCCGTGTCGTTTTGACTTTAAATATCTACACATAATCCTATTCAAATCATTTTTAGACACTTGTCATGCTTGTAAAACTCACCAGTAGCATTTTCGGGGGGGGAGGGGGGGTGCTAAAGACGCTCCCCCAAATCCCCGAGTCACATGAGCAGGACCTAGAGTCTGTAACGCATACATAAAATTGTATATTTTGTGGTAACGGGCATGAGAGAACCAAACGGAGCTGCGGTTCGATCACAAATTCTTTGATGTCAACATCAAACGACGCAGTGTAACAATTTCATATGTTATCTTGTGGATTCTCAAACTTAAGGATTATAATTAGATTTAATTTTCGTGTCTTGATAGCATACGCCAACCAGCGTCTGATGGCCTACCGACCAGCACATTGAGAAGCACTGATAAAGAAAAAAAAGTCATTAAATAAATTGTAAGCGACCAAATATTTCAGTGGATGTTTTATTTAAAGTTACCCTTTTGATGTGACGTCACATTTCTTCAACCCCCCTCCCTCCCCCTCGTCACGCAACGTCACACAAGTGTGACCCCCCTCCCCCCCCCCTTAGGTGCGTGACGTCATTTATGGACGGCCCCCTATATACTCATTCTAAAGCCAACCTTATTTTGGACAAAATCTAGGGGGAAAGATTGTTCATTCATAAGCCGACCCCTCTCTTTTGGAAGAAACTAGTATTAAAAGTATGTAACCCGCTTGAAGCCAACCCCAAAAATATTAGGAAAGCGTAAACAAAATGGTACACTTTTTTTTTAAACTACAAACTAAATCGGTCATTATGATTGTTTACTTTGTACTACCTATCTTTGTCTTTGTGCTCTTTATTAGGCAAGAGTTACCGAGTAAAAGTTTTTTTGTTGTTGTTTTTTTTGGTGGGTGTGTAAAAAGTGGCGAAAGCGCGTACATTAAAATTCGTTGTTGAAGACAAAATTTGTAAATCAATTTATTAATAAAACATTCACAAAAATAAATAAAATAAGTAAATAAGGTAAGTGCAGATGATTAATATTATTTAATAGCTCCTGGTAGAGCAGTCGAATCTTGTTGAATGTAGAAAAGGACCTTAATGATCTACAATAACAACACCGATATTCAATGTACATGCAGACATCACATATGACCCGCTCGTAAGCCGACCCCCCACCTACCAAATTTTTTTATAAAAAAAAACGTTTACTCGGTAACTCTTGCCTAACAAAGAGAGGGGGAGGGGTCGGCTTATGAACGAACGGGCTATAGAAGGAGTATATGCGGTAGTTACCAGTTTAAACGAGCCAACGTTTTTTTTAAATGTATTTTATTTTAAATCTAGCCTCCCACCCCCCTCTTTCTCTACTCCACTACTATAGCGACCAGATGTTGAAAAAATACCCAGTCTAAATAGTAATTACGAAAGTAAACCTAAATATTATATAAGTATAAAATCGTAGTATTTAACCGCTCTAAACCTGACCACCCCCCCCCACACGTCATCCCTTGACTAAAAAAACCGACGAAGTCTGTCACGTGCAATCCAAAAGAAAACCCCAAACCTGGTGTAAAGTTAAATACCCTATGTTAAATTTATCCACTACCTCCCATAACACCCGGGCCCGGCCCCCCATGATTAAGACGTCGCCAATGCAGCCGCCACACACCCAAGACCACGCTGCCCTAATCTTGTAGTGTCGGCGCCAACTGAAAACAACTGATTAAATAAGTACGGTTAAACATAAGATGACGAAGTCAGTATAGGTACAGAATAACACCAACGCAACTTTAACAGCACCGGCTTGCCGCCATAAACCCAAAACCTGCGATGTATCGCGTCATGCGCCGATCCCCACGTTGAGCCGACCGCCCCGCACGGAAAAGAAAAACCGCTGCAGGCCACCAAGTAGTATTTAGAAGCACACGCACGAACACAAGATTCGAGAGCAACAAAGCTCCCGACTATTATAATAAACAGGGAGACGATATGCGGTTTGCACACAAGTGCGACGCAAGAAATTATTCCAAGTTAGGATGGTTGCACAAAAAAAAACCATATAATAATCTTAACCCAGCCAAAGCCCAACAGGGTACCCTTTTATCAATTATAACTAACAAGTACAGATAATAAAATGTCGGGTCGCAAGCAGAGCCTAACTGAAAATAAAAAGCAAACCACAAATAAGCAGACGCATCGCACAAGTACCCACCTAACATACACAGCCAAACCTGACCCCCAACCCTCTCGGCAACCGAAAACACGGGAGCCTCGCCCCAATTTCCAAAAAGAACGCTGTCACAGCCAACACCTAGACTCCCCAGTCCTTCCACCCCCGGTGCAGGCTCACCTCCCCAAAAAAACCCCTTCACCTCCCCCCCACTCCCCACTCCCCCGACTCTGCTGCAACCGTCCATGCCCGGAAAACAAGCTCCTCATAAGCTTGTGTGACCGGGGTCAAGCCTCAACAGCCATAACAATGTGGCCTAATGCGGTCCGCCATCATACAACGGACGCCGAAATCCACGCCGCCATTACACAACATGCATCATACTGTTATCCAACTATAGAGTTGTCTGCATGGGACGGACATAATCAAGGGAATGTACAACCATGGCACACAGGGCCTTACATACAGTCCCTAGCTACGACCATACCCCACCGAATCGCCAAGTGTGCCCGCATGACAATCTGAGACAAGAAGTCGCCCAATCTGCCACAATCAGTCAATAAAGCTCTGCGGCATTAGCTGTTGCACCCCTAGAAAAAGTGAGATAATACGGTGAAACATAAAATCATCATCAATCCATAATCACCTCCACACCCCTATGCAAGACACCACCCGCCCCTGAACAACGACCAAAATCACACACATGCTATTAAGTATATAATTGCACCCCTAACTTACACAGCTATCCGAGTGGGTAAAAGAACCCCTCACCCGCCATATACAAAAAATAAAGATTTCAACGAAGATGCACGTAGCAACCTGCAAAGCACATTATGGCACAAAGGCTCTCATGAAGATGCAAGCAATTTTATTTGCTTTATTGGAAGTCAAAGCAGTTTCTATAGATGAGCAGTTGGACTCATCATTTAGAAGACAAATTCAAGATAATCGCAACAAACTGGGTCCCATCATTTCTACAATCCTATTTTGCTGCATGCATGTTTTAGCGCTTCGTGGAACAGAATCGAATTCTGGTAATTTGTATGAACTGCTAGAGTTTCGTGTTGAATCTGGAGATGAAGTTCTTGGTAATCGTTTGTCAATTGGTTCTTGTAGTGCTGAGTATGGTTCACCGACAAAACGGCCCCGACAATAGGCTCCGACATAACGGCCCCGACAAAACGGCCCTGGACTAATAGATGGACTAATAGTAAAATTTACAATCAAATATATTCGTATTTTTACTCACCTATTCAGTGTCAGGTTTAGCTAATAATAAACAATAATAATAACAGCACAAAAGTGAATTTAATAGCCTTTACGCGAAATGGTACCAATAACGGTTGTTTTTTTACAAGAAACAATATAATAACATCACAAGAAATAATTTTACAATTTTACCACTTTTTTTATGGATGAAAAAGTTGACTAAAGCTTAAAATGCAAAAAAAATTAATGTTTTTGTTTAAAAATGTAAACAATTTGTCTGGGGCCATTTTGACCGGGGCCGTTATGTCGGGGCCGTTTTGACTTAAATAAGTTTTGATTTAAATAATGTGAATGTCGTACGAAACACAACAGGAACAATTAAGTCAATTATAGTGTTTTTCCGAGAAAGTAATCAGCAAAGAAAACTTATTCTAAATGTTCCTTTGCTATGTGAAACTAGATGGTCACATAAATATAAAATCTTGCGGATTTTTGCTGAAAATGTTACATAAATTGTTAAACAACTGAAATATTTAGAACAATCAGTAATGTAATCAGTTATACTTGCAGATATAATTCTTTTTTATGTTTGATAAATGTAAACTGTCTTCCATGTAATAAACTTTCAGGAAATTTAGTTCAGTTTTATGACAACTTTATGACATTTTTATGACATTTTTTTCTCAAATGTAGGGGGGGGGAAATGCCCCCCCTGCCCCCCCTTCCCTGCGCCCATGGACACGAACCAACGAACCTTAGAAAGATAAGGGAACATTGACCGCCACCTAGCGGACATTAGCATTCAAGCTGCTGGGCCCTATGACCTGACTGAACGTTACGTCATTGTTGTTGACATTTTGTTTGAATGTTCAGTTTACTGTAGTTTTAGTTTTATGAGTATGACGAATGCATTTACAGCAGGAATAAAAGTTTGTAGAGCACAATAGTATGTTTTTGGAAGTATGCTGTTAGCTACTGTGTGAAATGAGGTGCATGGATGGTTGCTAGGTTGCATTCTATAGCCGTTATGACCGCGAAAATTATGCGGCGTTTTGGACGAGTACCCGCGCAGCTTTTTTTCAACAATATTGACAGCCCTAGTTATGATTAGAGATGTACCGGATTTCAGCTCCGGCAAATCCGGAATCCGGTCATTTTTACAAATCTTGCTCCGGCTTCGGCCGGATTTACTTCATAAAGCCGGCCAAAAAATATATATATATATATAATGGCTCCGGCAAATCCGGAATACGGCATTTTTTACAAACAAATCCGACCCAGCTTCGGCTCCGGCCGGATTTCACCTCATAAATCTGTCTGAATCAGGCTGCGGCCGAATTTTTTAAAAATTGAATCTGGTACAGCCATAGTTACGATATAAAATAGATTGCAGACTTACACTAAATACATATTTAAATGTCAAAAAAGATATTAGTAAACGTTCTTGTTGTCAATTAGTAAATACAGCTTTTTTTTGGGGGTGGGGGGGTTGGGGGTCAAAGCTTTGTGACGTTTATATTGAAGGGGGGAGTCTAAGTTTTTGTGACGAAAGTGTGACGTGGTAAAACATCGGCCAAAATCGCGTGACGTCATTTATGGACGGCACCTTAGTGACACGTCACAGCGGTCTTAGTGAAACGTCACAGCGGTCTTAGTGACACGTCACAGCGGTCTTAGTGACACGTCACAGCGGTCTTAGTGACATGTCACAGCGGTCTTATTGACACGTCCACGGCGGTCTTAGTGACACGTCACAGCGGTCTTAGTGACACGTCACAGCGGTCTTAGTGACACGTCACAGCGGTCTTAGTGACACGTCCCAGCGGTCTTAGTTACACGTCACACCGGTCTTAGTGACACGTCATAACGGTCAATATTTTATAGAATCAAGTTCCACATGTTCGCAAAACTAAAAGACCACTACCCCCCTCCCCCCCATTTATTCACAAAAGAATGATGACAAGCTACGACGTCACTTGGCTGAAGCCATCGCCCGGTGCTGTAACTGGGCAACAACCGGACGGCGTTTGGCAAGGAGAGGGCTGTAGCACCACTGGTCAGGTACCTCAAGTCAAAAGATGAGAACGTCCACCGTTCCACGGCAAGGGCACTTTTTCAGTTGTCCAGAACCCAGAGAACTGCATAACGATGCATGAAGCTGGGGTGGTCAAGGTATGTTGTTTGTGGTGTTAGAGGATTGGAGGATTAAAGTATTAGAGGATTATATCTCAAGCTTTTAAAAAAAATTATTATTTTGTAGTTTCGGTTTCCAAACTGCATTTGGCTTCTTTTTTAAATTGTATTTAATTGAATGTCTACTGCGTTAATTAGATGTAATGATGTTTGTTTTACTTTCATCAAGATAGTTGGGTGACGTTATTAGACTTAATGATGTTTGTTTACTGGGTAAAGTTAATTAGACTTAATGATGTTTGTTTACTGGTAAAGTTAATTAGACGTAATGTCAGCCTCTGACCAAGATGGTTGGGTGACGTTAATTAGACTTAATGATGTTTGTTTACTGTGACGTTAATTAGACTTAATGGTGTTTGTTTTAATTTCAGCCTCTGACCAAGATGTTGGGTGACGTTAATTAGACTTATTAATGATGTTGTTTTACTTTCAGCCTCTGATCAAGATGGTTTGTTCCAAAGATGAAGATCTTCAAGAATCATCGGCTGGTTGTATTGGAAATATAAGAAGACTTGCTTTAGCCAATGAGAAGGCTCGATACTCATAGTGATAACAGACACAACAAATACAAACTACACACAGATTGTGACGTATATCATTGGAAAAATACATTAAAAATGAAATTATTATGTTGAAATATTATATTAAGAGCTTTATACATTATTTATTCTAGTAAAGAATTTTTCC